>CM031235.1:791010369-791517721 GCA_018340775.1 Taxus wallichiana var. yunnanensis | reverse complement strand
GCGCGGAGGAGCCGGGCGTTGTGACTTCATCCTCTTGACGCCTCGAACCTATGCCTCTTTCTATTCCACTCTGATTTCCCGCACTAATAATACAAATTTAATACGAGGCCTCGCTTGGGTCTCTTGTGTCATAAGTACACTTAGGTGTCAAATCTATTAATATTTTTGGCGACTCTCAATTGGTAGTCAATCAAGTTATGGGCATCTACCAATGTAAGAATGAGGAACTTCAAAAGTACAAACATTACATGGATTCACTTTGACCTCATTTACTCGTTATTCTATCGGTGCACCATTCCCCGCTCCACTAACAAATTTATGGATACTATGGCTTGCTTAGCCTCGCAAATTCCTACCTCACCAACTCCGACTTTCTAACATATTCGTCTTTGGTCCAACAACTTTTGCCCCATCCTACTCAGCCCCTTTAGTTTGTATGATAAATACTGTGCTCCACACCTGGCAGGATACCCGGTACCACCAATTTCACGACTACCTTACAACCTCTCTCGTTCTCCCCACGACCTTTCTAGTAACGTGCAAACGTGCTTTTCTTAAAGTGTTTCTCGTTATGTTGTCATGGGGGGACTCCTCTAAACGTGGCTTTGATGGCATCCTCCTTTCATTGCCTAACTTTAGGGCGCGGAGGTCACCTATACCATCAACAAATCCACGATGGGATTTCATGGTGGACATTTTAGTGGCCTTGCGTTGCTAAACGAATCCTTCGCCTAGGTTATTATTGGCCTACTCTTAATAATGAGCTGCTTTCTGAATATGTTAAGCGTTGTGTTATGTGTCAACAACATGCCAACCTTCAACATACTCCCTAGCCATCCGCTGTGTCGCACGAGATCTTTGGCCTTTCTCACAATGGGGTTTAGACCTTATTGGTGAGATCCACCCGACTTCTTCACAACATCACCGTTTGGATAATCATAGCAACCGAATATTACACAAAATGGGTGGAGGCCATTCCACTCATTTCAATCAAAAAAGAAAAAATCGAATTTAATTTAACCATCACATTATCATCGTTTTGGTATTCCTCATCGCCTAATAACGAGATAATGGTAAATCTTTAAAAATAAGTTGTTACAAGACCTTTGTGACAACTTTGGTATCAAACTTAGTTTCTCATCGCCTTACTATCCGCAGCCAATGGTGGTGAATCTTCTAATAAACCCTAATCAAAATCCTTATGAAAGTTGTCGATGAGTCCAGGAAGAAAGCGGCATGATCACATTCCCTTTGCCCTTTAGGCTTATCGTATTTCGTGACTAGCATTCGTACTCTACTAATGCCACACCATTTCTTTGGTATATGGTACCAAGTTTGTCTTGCCTCTCAAGTACAAATACCCTCCTCGAATATCTCTTCGGGATATTCTCACCAGCCCGATGATTTCCTTAAGAGCGGTTAGCCTGATTAGAGCTTCTTGGCGAGCGTCGTCTTACGGCTCTTGATCACCTTCAAATCTACTAAAAGCGCATCAAGCGCTTTATGATAAACGGCTTCAGGAGCGCATTACTTTTAAGGTTGGCGATCTTGTCCTCAAAGAGAATCAACATGTAACCAAACTAGAAAAGAGTAAACGTGGAAAATTTGCTCCTAATTGGATTAGGCCTTACATTATCACTACACTTATGGATCGGAGCACTTATCATTTAGCTTCGCTTAATGGTAAACTTCAGCCCTGAGCTCCCTTAATGCCTTGCATCTTCGACCATTCTCTTTGTTGAAATTAGTGTTATATCACTTTGTTTATCTACCTTACGCTCGTCCCTTGAGCCCATTTACCACCGCATACACTTTGTTTCTTACATCTCAAAATCCAATCAAGCTCACATGGTTTGATTATCACCTCCCCTTAAAAGATGCCTTCCCTTTTTAGTCTAGTCCATGATTTCATAGTATCAAAATGACACATTCTTAATTACACACTTATGGGATTTTCTTGAGTCAAACTTCTTACAAAAAACTAGATGCTTCATGCCCAACGGACATCTGTAGACCTCTAACTTATACAATAGTTTGCTCCTTGAAGGACTGACTATATATGCCAAACTATTGCTCTTATTATAAATATTTGCTCCCAGGAAGGACATTTATACATAAACACGCATCTCTGCTACATTATAAATAGACTCGCTCCTGAAGGACAGCTATACGATTAGCCTTTATTAGAAGCTTCTCCATTGATCAGCTTCGTGAAGACCTCAAGAACAACAAACTACGTATCCATGTAGACTTCCCGCATCGATCAGGTCTATATCCAGGAAAAATAAAATAAAAGCGATACTTCAAAGTACTTTTGAGTCATGGACTTGTCTATTTAGGTTTGGTTTTCTTTTGTCGAATCATCATCTTATAATAAGTTCTCTGCACCTCGCCACATCAACCACCTCACCTCACCATTTGTCAAAACAACAAAACTCAAGGGACGTGGCGTATATCCGATATATTGTGATTATACCACTCTTTTCACCTATCGACTTCTCGCCTATGCAAGGTACCTAGGGATTCAAGCTCATCCTACATTAATATGTGGTTTGTTTAGCTCTTCTCAATTACGGGACACTCTTGCCTCTTTTGCTCAGCTCTAGGATTGTGTGTTGACCTTAATCAGGACATGATTCCCTACTACTTGGGTATGCTAACTTTCGCTTCACCCATACCTACACCAACAACATTACCCTACCAACATCAAATTTTTACTAACCAACAAAATTGCCTAACCACAACCAAATTGCAGATTCACCTCTCCTCGCTCCTAAGGAGAACTACATCTGATCCCGAGGCCCCTCCTTGCTTTGTGCAGTAATGGGCTATGTAGGCAAAGCACTTAGGAGACATGAAATCCCAAAGTTTAGCTTGACCATCCCTACCATACCCTATCATGTGTCAGAATATAAATTTTTTTGTGTATTTCTATTTGCCAACATTCATCTTTATCTTTTTTTTTTTCTTTTCTTTTCAAAACAAACAAAAACAACATTTAAAACACAACCATTTTTATTATTATCATCACTCAAAACCACTTACATATTTAGTTTTATTTTAGATGCTAAACAAATACATCTTCTCTATCATCGACTCTTAAGTCGGCATCCTTATTTATTCTAATATTCTATGAAATTCACTTAGACTTCGCACTCCTCCCGAATCAGGGTGGTGATCGTGATCGTCGATGCCCCTCAGTGGGCCTCTCCATCCTCAAAGGTGCCACTGCCATTGGTTCCTCCCATTGATCCGCCAACATCTCCTGTAACATACGAATACGTCCTCTCGCGTGGAGGAATCTTGCCTCAGAGTCTCTTCACTCATGAATTTGTGAAGCCTCTAACAATCCCATTGTCTCATTCACTCACGTGTTTGAAGTGTAGCAAGCCAAATCCTGTGACGATCTCTCTTTGTAATCACACGGCTATGTCGGGCGCTCACGTGCACCTCGCAGACTCTGCTACCCACTATACTCTATAGGCCTCCGCTGCGTTCCCGCATCCATAACCCTACGATCGGCTCGCTTATCTCTTCCGGCCCTTCTCGGAGGTGTCGGCCGGGAGGTGAGAATGCTTTGCCTCGGCGTCGATCCTCATGTATGGTCTATATGTCATAGGAATATCACGAACGAACCCAAATTGTTGCCTTGCACACGCGATCTAGAGGAATCCTCTCGTACTACTTTAGGCCTATGCCCTGCAATCCACCTCAATCACTCTACACCCCTCAACTCCTCGGCCTATGTGCTCTGCTCACCATATAGTTCCCTTACGGCCTCCAACAAATATCCATACAGTACCATTTCCCATACATGTCTATAATACTCGATGTCATCTATCACGGCCTCGGGATCTCGCTTCTTGCATTTCGGCATCTGGACCCATAAATCCGAATCCTAACCTTTCGCACTCCTGTCTCTCCCGGCTGATGGGTCGGGCCTATTGACGATACACAAACAATATGCTCATAGGCCCAACAATGTAATAAGTACGAACAATCCAGGTGTCGTCTGTGTTTCGCATTGCATGCCCATAAACCCCTATATAACTCTCTCGCGGATATGCGGGTGCCCATGAGAATGTCACGCTCATTTCTATCATTTCCCAAATAACACCCATCAATGCTTTGGGAAATCTTCCACCTTCCGCCCTTGGCAATGCATAATACCCCATTTCTTTATCATTAATAGCACGGCCAACCTTGTTTCCTCAGGGTGTGTTGCATACATTGTACCATACGTAAATGATAAACCTCACTGTGTCAAATCTCGTGCAGCTGACCCAAATACTGCTGTTATCGCTGCCCGCCCCACGCTAGGCAACGCCTGATACACTGTTTTTCCTATCATTGGGAGTCTCAAAATACGGAACACATCTTCCAAAGTCACTGTCATCTCCCCTGTTGGTAGATAGAAGGTATTCTTTTCTGGATTCCATCTCTCAATCAACGCCTACAACATAGCATGGTTACGTGCGATTCTTGAATAATAGCGGATTCCACTTAACCCCAACCGATTTATCAATGCCCATTCAGCTGGTGTTACATCCGCTCGGATTCATGACAACAACGCTGGCACAGTATCATTCATCCTTAACCTTGCTTCTGCTGCATACATCAAAACGACACATAATTATTCAAAAGAACAAAACTCTCACGGTTTTTTTCTCAAAATCTGAAACCCTTACGAAGAGATAAGCGGTTGTTATCATAATCGATACGGTTGGCTAACCGATACTGAGTTACTTATAAACGATACCGGTCCTTTGTCAAACTATACCTACCCGCTTCAAACATACACCTTCGATATTTATGGCTCAAGCTTTTACTCCTATTTCTACCTAAAAACATACGGGACCACCTGTTTACCCCGTAGCACTCATACCATCCCCGACCCTTGCTTTATCACGCTTTCTTTCTCATATCTAACCACTTACACTTCTCTCGTCCTATTCGGAAAACATGCAAAATCAAATTACAACCAAACCGTTTACCTCTTGGGTTGCAGCTGACAGGTGGCACTCGTCTTCCTCTCGTCCCGCCTCGCTAGATGCTTCTCCTTATTCTGCCATGATCACCACCCTTTTCAAATTTGCCTTTCTGGCTTCTGAATCTCAGATCACATTCACTTTCCCTGTCTCTTTTCTCCTTCTCACTCAAATCTCTCATGCAATTCCCTGTCTCAGTCATCAAAAAGCGTCGCGTTCGCGTATTTAACTTCTTGCATGGCTCTAAAAATAAGAACTTAAGTTGCCAACCCAACAGTTCTATTTTTAGGAAAACAATTCTTGCGTAACCGATATCGGTTACTTAACCGATACAGGTCATATATCTACCGACATCGGTTACATAACCGATATCGGTCAAGTTACCCCTTGTTGCTTAAACCTAAGTAGTCTCTTCATTTTTAGAAATTTTTGTGGCGGCCGTCCCTTTTCTGCATGACCAACACCATTATCCATATTTTCATTAAATCCACATCTCATTACAATTTCATTAACATCATTTCTCTATATTACAAAACAAACAAGCCATCAATAACCAATATCAAAACCATTACTCTATACACCATTTGGATCCAAATCAACAGATACAACCATTTAATATTCACACACCAAAGCGACCAAACATACAACATTTCATAATATAACAGTCAATTAAACTCATCATTTATATCTATATATATCCCATCAACAAAAGACATCAACATCATTCATATATAACACCATGTCAATCAAACTCATCATATATCACATATCACAAACCATCGACAAAACATTTAACGCTTTTTACGCACAGCATGTGGGTCAAAACATCATATCTATATATATACAAAGTTTCAAAAATACAATGTGCCCTGCATCGGGGCCTCCGTAATCTCATAATATAACAAAGCCGGCACGCAGGCCGCAATAACCGTCAATAAACTCAACTCGGCTCACAGGCCGGTCTCTCATATCAAAAACATACTCGGCTCGCAGGCCGGTATCATTTGTCACTGAACCCTTACTCGCTGCAGTAGGTATAATAAATAAATGAATGAATAAATGAATAAATAGGCACACAGGCCTCTATCAACACAACCGGTTCGCAGACCGGTGCCCATGTCCAATATACAAAATGCGCGGGGACCCTCACTCTCTCCACCTCCCTCTGCACTGTCTGCCTCTTGGTCCCCTGTCCTACCTCTCGCCTCCTGCCCGTGACGGACCCACAGGTGTGCATTGGTGCGCCTCCCGAGACCTCTGGCGGCTCAGGAGGTCTCGCTCTATGTCTTTGCATAGGGTGATAATCGCCCGGTACCATCAAGAATATCTGATGGTAGACAGGCCT
Organism: Taxus wallichiana var. yunnanensis; assembly: GCA_018340775.1. Taxonomy (NCBI): domain Eukaryota; kingdom Viridiplantae; phylum Streptophyta; class Pinopsida; order Cupressales; family Taxaceae; genus Taxus; species Taxus wallichiana. The sequence goes on along the minus strand of CM031235.1, from coordinate 791,511,388 downwards.
CCACTCTAGCCTCCATGTGAACGCTCTCGGAGCCACCGTAGTAGGTCTTGGGTGAGATCTCGACACCTACTACCAAAGTGCTGCCCCGTGCTGTCTTTGGTGCCCTTGGTGGTGCTCTGTATGGCTGGTGGTACTGTACTGTGCACTGGGGTTGTGGGTGTCTGTGTTCTTTGGTGGTGGTACCCGTGCTCGTGCTCGAGCTCGAGCTGGGCTATTTGCCCTGTAAAACACCTATTCGTACTGTGCATGCAGCAGCAGTTTGCCCTCGTAATAACTATATACGCCTCCGAGCTAATCCCTCTCTGCTCTGCGTGACGCATTAAGTCCTGGATTTGCATGCGGGTCATCTTATCCTCGAGCTCTCTCTTGACCCACTAAACCAAAAATGCGCTGCGCACCCGGCATCATCTACAAGTGTCATCGGCGGGCCTCTCGGCGAACTCCAATCTAGATCCACGGGTGCAGTGCAGGGCGGTGGGGCTCTACATCATCCCTCCGGTGCGAGGGAGGCGAGGGGGCTCATCTGTCGTAGCCCCATCTACTGCGTGCCCCTCTCGGGGTATCCTCTCATACTCTCCCGGCCTCGTCCCATTTATCCAGAATGTGTACTTGTATCCCTGCGTGATTATCCTCGGGCTCCTCCGTGAGGGTGATGACCTCTATACGGTCTCCATACAATATCTGCCGCTGTCAGGCCCTCTAATAAATGCCGGTAATAAGTAACGTCTCGCCCTGCAAGCACTGCTCGTGGCTGACCCACGACCCCCAACCACCTCTGAAAGCCATATCTATAGATGACTCGTGGCCCATTCTTGAGGTAGCCCTCTCGGGTCTAATGCATATGATATGCTCATATGCCCAACAATGTAGCAAAAATGTCGAGCAGATCCGAATCGCCTCATCCGGCGATAGCCCCACAACTCTCGATACAACTGTACCAGGTATACTGGTGCCCAAGCATAACAGGTGTGCTCCTCCACCATCTCATGTAAGACCCCCATAAGTGCCCGTGGAAAGCGGCCTCCCTCGAGTCCGGGAGGCGGGCGGGTGATCCGATCATCATCGGCCACGCAAGCCGTGTCTCATGGCGATGGGCACGTGCAGACATATCCCCGTACGCGATGCTCGTGCTGTGATATGTCGATGGCGCAGCTGCATCCTTCGAACACTGTAGGATCTTTGTCCCATGGCCGTGTCTCGAATCTGCCAGAAGACCGCCTCTCCTCAATCGGCAGTCGAAGGATGCGATACACATCCTCCAATGTGATCGTCATCTCCCCGGTCGGAGATGAAACACATTGGTCGCGGATCCCATCTCTCGATGAGGGCGACCATCAAACTATGATCCCTGTCGATCGCTCTGTCTGCACGCTAGACTCCACCGAGTCCCACCTCGCGCATGATACCCCAGTGTGCTGCGGACACGTGTGGTCGCATCCGGCTCAACAGTGGGGGCATCCTGTCCCGCATCGTCAGCTGCTGACGTGCCTGCAAAACCAACCCACTACATTAGCCCTACTCTTTATCACAACATCTACTTTACCTCTCTATATCCCCTTTCTTATCCACCCGACTCCATACCACACGTCTACGCCCATCTATCTTCCCTAAAAACTTCTACGCTATTCCCCCTCCCTCTTCACACCCAAACAAACAACCCACACCATACTCAAACGACCCAAACCATGCCCAAATACCCAAACCACATCCACAAACTCAAAAACAACATCACAACCCACACCAACAAATTGAAATAAACCTAAGTCAGGACCGCCCCTATACTAAAACACCCAAACAATACCACAACACCCCCACCCCAACCCCAACCATACCCAAATCACCACCCAAAACCCAAAAACAACAACATAACCTAAACCAAAAAAATAGCTAAAAATCACTAAGGACCAGGCATGCTTGGTCACCCATAACCGATCCGCGGTCCCCTTTCCACCGACGCCGGTCCAACACAGAGCACCTACCCCTAAATTTTGCGACCGACATCGGTCACTTTGTCAGACTTCTTCAGGAGCCGAACCCCATGCGCCCCCACCTACATTTTTTCATTTTTTTACCAATTTACCCACCCAAATACCCTAAAAACCTACCCACCCACCGCCTTTGGCTTATTTCACCTATCTCCCTCTCTCTTTTTCAAATCATTTCCATTTTCTAATTATTTCCTAAAATGTACATTCCTACCCAAAATCCCAAATATAGCATAATGCGATAAAATACACACTGATGAGGGGGTTCGAACCTACCGTGCGATGACACGTCGTCGTGGAGGGATGGGTGGTGGTGGTCCACGGTGGTCCGGCCCCTCTGCTCCCCTGGTTGTGCCATGGCTCCAAATGTCCTCTTCGGGTCCTCCACCAATCAACCGTGCTTTACCTCCTCCTCACTCGGGCCCACTAACAACTAACTTCTCCGGTCCAATATAGCACCACCTCACGCAACTAATGCTCCAATCTTAACTCTCCACGTCGGAATGATAACTCAAATTGATTTCCAAATTGCAAAAGTAGCAATGACATGGTAGTATTTTTCTTTTTATAGGTTTTTCGCCCATAACCGATATCGGTTTTATTGTTTCTAAAAAACCGGTATCGGTCCCCTAACCGATATCGGTCAAAGATACTCGACATCGGTTTTATCTCACCTCTACCCCAATTTCGGCCCTTATTTACTAATAGCCCTTTCTACCAACATCACCTATATCCACCTTCGTTGTGACCCCTTGTTAACTTCATTTATCGCCCGACCCAAGGCATGACAACCTATTCGGCCCGAGCCAAGGCGCGGCTTGACCAACCTATTCGGCCAGGACCCACGGCCACAACCAACCTATTCGGCCCCGACCCACGGCCAACCAACCTATTCGGCCCAACCCAAGGCGCGCAACCCAACCATTTGGCCCGACCCAAGGCCGCAACCCACCATTTGGCCCGACCCATGGCCACAACCAACCTATTCGGCCCGACCCAAGGCCTCAACCAACCTATTTGGCCCGACCAAGGCCGCAACCCAACCATTTGGCCGGACTCAAGGCCGTAACCAACCTATTCTATTTGACCCAAGGCCTCAACCCAACCTATTTGGCCCAACCTAAGGCCGCTTGACCCAACCATTTGGCTGACTCAAGGCGCGAACCAAACCATCCGGCCCGACCCAAGGCCTCACCCCAACCATTTGGCCCGACCCAAGGCGCGCAACCCAACAACTTGGCCAGGACCCAGGCCTCACCCCAACCATTTGGCCCGACCCACGGCCGCATGACCCAACAACTTGGCGACCCACGGCCCTCACTCATCAATGCTAGCCCGACCCAAGGCCGTACCACTTAACTACTTACGCCAACATCAACAACATACACTTTTATCCACCGGTAGCCTTTTGTTCAATCAGTACTTTGTTCGTGTTTTAGCATGATTAGGGTCCTTGACTTGATCCGTCGACCAACTTTGCCTAAGACCTAGACCGTGGCGTTTATCTCAACCAAACCAACCATTTGGTGCTTGCCGAACATGCCTAAAGCGTTCATGTACCTTACAGTTATATACCACTGGAGCTACTTCCTATGCCTTGGATACTGAGGATTATATCACCCTTGTTTGGATAAACTATCGACCTTTGCCTATGCATTCTTTGGTTTGCTCGTCAAATCATGTACCCTAGTCGCACTATTGCATTTCAACATGTAAATGCGCTTCTTTGGACCTACCCCACCATCTCACCCTCATCTCAACACCATTTACCCTTTATCAACCCTATCCCTGATTTCACGCTACCTCAATCGTGATAGATTTGAGGGGATTACCTATACCCTTAACGGGAGTAACCACTTCTTATTATTGTCCCAAGTGTGACTTTACAAAACAAACTACACGACAATAAGGGGCTAATGTAGACACCAAATTTGTGTCTTACGACCCCTGTGACCCGCATCGCATTTCGCAACCTAACCTCACCACCTAAACCTTACACAATTATTTGTTAATTACCTTATAATTAATAAATCCACATCACCATACCGCCACCTCATGTCGCCACCTCATCGTGACCTAGTCTTAACCTAAACTAACCTAATTAAGACCTATAACTTGGTCCGATTCCACACCTATGACTAATTACTCCTCATCTCGCACCTAAAACCAACTTCATAATGACTTGATCAAGCCCATTACCCAATCCTCGGAAGAAAAGGAGGAAAGCTGGCTATTTTACAAAAATAGCCGCTTTGACCGGACGATACCCGGTTCTACTCGGCCGCCGTCGGTTGCGTAACGCCATCGGTTCCTCGTAAGTGACCACTTCGACAAAAACAAAGGATCAGATTTTCATTTGATCGGGAGAAGGAGAAATCATCGAGAGAATCCAGATTTTGCTTGGCCGAGGCGGCGAGACAAGTGAAGAAACAAGAAGAGATTGCGAGAGAGAAGGACATCAAGCCCAAGATTGCAATCGCACAACCTTGAGCCAGTGACACTCATCCGATCATCGTGAGGGAAGACATTTCATCTTCGATCGTCGGGGCGTCCTATCCGAGTTCTACCTTCATCACCACAGGTTCTTGACTGCATTCTTGTCAATAAACGGTAAAGTAGAACCTTGTATGTCTCTTTGTTAACATTTCTTAGACTTTTTGAATCACAGTACCCGTCATAAGTTTATTCCTAGATCTACTACTAGCGACATCTGCACTTAACCTTCATCCACACACCCGATATTGCGAGAAGGCCATTTTACCACACTCACGAGTCTTCCCTATCCTCCCATCATTCCCCTCGGTCATCCACCAATCTAATAACCCCACAATCACCTTGACCAACCAACTTCTATCCGAAGCACTTAGATTCTGCCCCTCACCGGTATCGTTTATCCTCTCATGGCTGGCGTGGTTCTCTAACCGTGGTCGGTTACTCCAAGTGACCGCCATCTGGCCACCGTGACTTATACCCCAAAACCTTTTGCTTGCCTATTTGCCACCTAACAACCCCACATCCGCCTGGTTTATCCTATAACTCAACACAGAGCGTATCAACGACGATGTAGAACAAACAAACAATGACGCTTTATTATTGATAGTTTAGTTTCTATTGCTTTGTAATGTGAGATACCTAAATCGTGATTTTGCAATAGCTTTCTATATTATCATTTGTGTTGAATCGTATTAAAGGGGAGGCTGACCACCTTGAAAGGAAGTTTTTATATTTCCTGGGCCTAAGGCGAGATCCCTCATTTGTTGTCTAATTAAAATCTTGTGGTCTTGTATTCTTACTTGCGAGGTAGTCCTTCCAAGCAAAAGGAGTTCTTCGCAATGATCTCGATCTTTCTCTCTGACGCGCACACCATCTCAACATTCAACGGGTATTCCTCCTAGCCCTAACCCTTATCATTTCTCAAAGGAATGATAGGATAGAAGCAAGTCTATTCTCATGAGTCGAAACATTAAAGTGCGAAACACCTTCTTATGTGTTTACTTACATTCTAGCTTACTCATTGTTTGTGTAGCGTACACTTGTCTCTTACATGCATGTTTGTTCGTACTACCACTTATTTTCTAGCCACTTGCTTGGGTGTGCCTTTGTTGCTACCAAGCGCATTCCCTTCCCCTTGTAGGGCATAGTTTATGCGGTTGGTCCTCTTTTGGGGCCATATTCTCCTTTCAACGACATCACATGTGCCCTAAAAGAGGGGGTATCATTTGGGGTTTTACATTCTACACAACGCTTCTACACCGGTTTAGTTCGATTCGGTTTTTACCCTTGGCATTGTGGGTTATACAAAGAGTGGATTTAGACCAATTTACGAACCCCATACATAACGGATATTACAGGACATGGTTTTCCTTATCATTCTAGGGAGTATTTACAGGTTAGAGGATATAACATATTTCCTCTCCACACTACTTGATCAATGGCGTCAAATCACAAAAACCGGGCAAGACAAAGATCTCTTCCCACATGATTTCATGTAAGCAATTATAGGTTGGAGAATAATGAAAATTTCTCCCTACACTTCTTCATCCAAGGTGGCATGAGATTGCCCAAAAAACTCGTAGTACAGGATATCCTCTCTACACCTTGTATTTCATCATGGATCAGGTGCACATGTTCCTTTTACATTTTGCATTTCCACTACATACTTTACTATATACATGCATTTACATGTGTATTTGACTACTTGATTGTCTTCTCCTTACGAGTTCGTTTGTATGAGAAACAAGCAACAACAACAACAACAATAATGGCATCAACAAAAACATTTTGTGGTAGCACACACACCATAATAACATGCATGTACATCACACACATCGACAACTACACACATGTTTCTGCCCTAGGTTCACTCTCATCACTTTTTTCTCTTTTGCATCTTTAGTTTCCACACTCCATCATATTTTTGTCACTCCATGCTTTGTCTAGTCCTTCGGCATGTTTCCTACATCACTCTACATGGACATTAGGTATGCATCTCTATATACTTTATGTTATTGAGCATTCCACTCACCAACATAAAGTGGGGAAAATGTAGACACTAAATCATGCACTTTGGGTATTATTTAGTCCTGGTCTCATATTACTATTCATATGATTTTTGAGTGAAGAAAGTGCTAATCAACACCAGTCTTTTGGCCATTTTACTTTGCTTTCTATTGTCACTGTCGACCTCTTGCACATACATGCCCAGTCCATTTTTTTTTTGTGCCATTTTAGCCTTGACTGGGGCACCCAAGCCTGTACTGGGGTGCCCACAGGAAGTCCCATTCGAGGCACCTAGATCCTTTTTCCACTCTATCTCCATTTTTGGGCACTTTCTAGCCATTTGAGCATTCTATATTTTTAGTGGTCGACCTTTTCGAGGTTAATTATGAAATTAGAACAAGAGAACCATATAAATATAAAGTTATGAGACCATAATGAGGGACCAAACACTAGGCACTACTACCATCACCTAAGGTTGCATTCCATCTAAGGCATCTAGAGCTCATTTACATCCATTTAGCTCCATCACAAGGGACAAGGCTAGTTCATTTGCATCACATTTCATAGGAAGGAAGTTTATTCTATTCCATCCACCATCTATTACATTTATACACATAGTTATTGTTTTACTTTCACAAAGTGTGAGTGACACAAGAGCACCTAGGGCATGATTGCACACACACACAGAACTACATCAAGTCTAAGATGTAGTGCAATGCTCAATTAGTAAGTCCACCATTGTGGCCATTGAGGACAGTCTGACCCCTTTATATGCATATTTATTTTTAAGAGTTTGATGTTTGTCTCGGGGTTTCAAGTCTCATCTTCATTTCTGATTTCTAGCGACATATTGCACAATCAAATGAAGTTACTGCATGTAGGAAGTGAACACAGGTGATCACTTAGCGACACTTCAGAGGAGGTTTACAGAGCTTTTTCACATACTAGGGCACCCATATCTCATATTGGGAACCCACAGTGCCCCCTTGTACTTATCTAAGCACCCCAGTCCACTCAAATTTCCCATATCTACACTTTTCTGGACCTTGGCATAGTCGCTTCCTCTTATTTCTCCAATCATCTCTCGCAACACAATACAACAACCTCATTGAATTATCTGAGTTCTTTATAACTCTCTTTGCACTATAGGGTTTCACATATCTACTTTCTTAGTTGCTTGGGTCATTTCTCCTTGTTTGGTTAGCTCTTATTTATTGTTGTACTTCTTAGATTAACTTCTAAAATTCATATTTTAGTTAATCATGGGGAGAGTGTCATTAGATGTCATTATTACAAATTGTGTTGTACTTATTGCGGTTTGTCAACATTGTGATGATGCTTTTTCTTTTTGTCCATTTGTTATTTTTGTACTTTATTTACCTTCACTATAGACCAATTGCAAGAAATTCTCTGCATCTTAGTTCACATATAACTTTGGTGTGGTTCATTCCTGTTCATATTGGGTTTGTTTGACATGCTTGTTTTATGCTTTCAACAACATCATTTATCCATAATAAATCAAGTGTAACAAAAATGTCACTCCTCTTCTTTGCATCAAGTTTTTATAAAACTTTGTAAAACCATAAAAAAATCATATATTCGAAAATTCATAAAAAATCAAACAAACATTCACTTATCATAGAAATCCTACAATTGGAAAACCCTTGAAGTGGATCTTTCAACATTTCAACACAATCTTGATAATTCCTACTCTTATCTACTACCCTAGTGGTCATTTCAAACTTACGACTATCAATTTATTCCCTTTGTATGATTCCTAATCCTACATGGGGCAAATCAAATTAGATCATTTTTCAACTGAATCTAACAAGAGTTTCATGAGGAGTATCTTTACTCCACTCTTTAGTTTGATCTTATTCCCACCTTGGGGGCATTTGCATCTACTTAATAATCATTGTGGCACACATTAAGGGCATAACTAATTATCTTCTTTTTTGCTGTCGTGTTGTATTGTTGATGTTTACTTTTTGGACCACTTACAACTAGTGTGATTACATCTTGGTTCATTTATAACATGATTTAAATTAATTTGAATTAAATATAATTACAGAGTAATTATTGTAACAAATAATGTACGAATGCTAAAATACAATAATGACAAAAGGAATAAAGCATGTAAAATGTGAAACCCTAAGAAGCGAAAGATAAGAGGGATTAGCCAATTTCAAAGCAGATTGGAGGTGATCGGGCGAGAAAACAAAGTTGAACAGGTGGAAACAACATCGTTAATTCTCATTGCAAATTTTGGAACTCAGGAACAACACGGGATATGGGCATTCACACAAGGGCATAGGAACTCGGTATCTGGTGGCTGTGTAAATGCTCAAAAACTACTTTCTTCAGTGTTGCAAGGGTTTCACTATTAGCTCTTGTCTATCACTTGATATCCACACTATGATTGTCGAGGGTACTATAACCTACAAAACATAATAACTATGTGCACATGTCCACAAACCACATCAAATCTAATAAAAAGATGCAAGATGTGGAATCATACTGACCCCAACGATCACTCGAAGAGTGAACTTCTGATTGAGTGTTGCACTACATCTCAAACCCCATGTAGTTCTTGTGTGTGTGTAGAAATGATGCCCTAGGATGCCCTTGTGCAAGTTGCACAAATGATAACAAGCTAGATCTAGAATGTAGCAATGTATAGTATGTGTGGATGGAATAGAATATACTTCCCCTCTTATGCAGTGTATGCGAAGATGATGCAACCCTTGTCCCTTATATGGATGTTAGATGGATGCTTTTGAAGTGCTTTTGTGCCTTTTGAATGCAAGCTTAGGTGGTAATAGTAATGCTTAGTGCTTGGTCCTAATTTTTTAGAAGTAACTAAGTATATATATGATTCCCTTGTTTGAATTTCATAATTGACAATTGGAAGGATGACCCATAAGTGAAAAAGATGCCCAAAAGATAAAAGAGACCCAAAAAGAGAGAATAAAGATAAAAAGGGGTGAAGCACCCAATATGGACAAACGCATGTGCACTAGTGTCCTAACTAGGTGCTAATGTTTGAGGCCATAAAGGATAAATCAATCAAGTTTTGTCAGGGTTGTAGGGTGTGTAAGACCAAAGAGAAAACAAGAGACAAAGAAAAGAGGCCAAAGATAGTTGTTAACCACTAGTTTTATAGCTTAGGAATCATATATACATTAGTATGATTTTGGACCTAGATATATACCCAAGTGTGTGATTTTGTGTCTACATAACATTGATGCTTGCACCTAATTTTTATATTGGGACTGTTTTCCTTTTTATTTTTTCTTTGCTTTGTGTGTTTTTTACACACATCTGGGTTAACCATCTTGATTATTTCCTAATCACGCTGAAAACTCTATTGTGCAACAACAAAATAAAGGTTTCTCTTATATTCACACTCTCAAATGACGCTCATGTTATGAGCACAATTCCTTCCATCCTTGTTCAACTTCCTTGTTTTCTTCCTATCAAGCGTTTCGTCAACACCACTGCGCGTCGGGGCATTCCCTTACCATTTCTCATGTTGGGGCATCTAAATGCTTCATTTCTTTCCGCTCATTGATTTTCATGTGTCTACTATCTTTAAAACATTATTAATTCACAATAGCACTTTAAAGAGGGGAAAATGTAGACACCCCAAAATTACATACATGTTCCCATTCACATCCTATTATTCATCCCCTTATAATTGATTAATCAAATTAATTAATCATGCACATTACACCTCTGGGATTAATTAAATTAATCCCTAACACATCTTAGCTAAGTTAATTATCATTTATTAAATAAATGATTAATTAATTATCTTGCACATTGTAGCTAATTAAATTAGTTACTTAATTAGGAAAATACACCTATTTTCCTAGTCAACTGCCACTTCATTATCCTAGTTAACTCTACTTGGACTCCACTTCCTCATTCCAGTTAACTGCACTTGAACTCCACTTCCCTATTCCACTTGGACTCCACTTCTAGATTCCTAGAAAGGTGGGGGCAATTGGGTTATACATGCAATTCAATTTCCGGATGTAACTTCTGCCATTCCAAATGTCTATTACCCCTTCAAATATGCAATCTCTGATGACCGGTTTACTTTCTATTCCCATGAAATTACCATAATTAACCTGGAGCTTAGTCAAACATCTCATCCACCTTTCATGGTCCTACCCTCAGCTATAAGAGGAGGCCATATCCTTCACAAATATCCCTGGAGAATCCTTGGAAATCCATAAGAAAATGCAACAAAGTTTTGCTCATTTGTTGTTCAAATCCTCGTGAAATCTGCTTGTAGCATTTGCAAATCCACTTTGGAGAGTAATATCAAGAGCATCCAAAAATCCAAATCTTCAAGATCACACAAGTCTAAGAACTTCCATGATATTCTTGAGGTTTGTAAGAGAGTTACAGAGAAGGTATAACTGTATTGATTTCTTTTATCTTTCATTTATCTATTAATTTTCATTACTCACATTTGATTATGAAATGTTGAACCATGTAAAGAAGAAGAAGGCGGATGTGCCTATACCCATATAAACAATTGTATACGAGTAAAGTAATGAATAAGGAATGAAGTATTGACACCCCTAAATTATGCTCTAAATTGTTTCATTTGTATCTAAACATGTAACAAAAAGTCCAAATGCTTTTGTAAATCTTGGAAAGCTATTTTTGTGAATCATTCCCTAAGATGAAAATGTCCAATTCGGGCATAATGTACCATGGTTTCATCCCTTAGTGAATGTTTTTGTACTAATGTGAATTTTATGCTTGTTTTATATTTGTTGTTGTTTCGAGGAATTTTCCCTATCAAAACATGTATCCGAGTCCTATAATCTATCTCCACTATCCATACACACACATATCCCCTCTTTTGAGGTGTATGAGATATGATAGTAGAGCACACAACTAAAAATAAATGGTGTGTATCCATGTCGATAAGTATGATTATCTACATTGGATCACATAAAAGGATGTTATGATGGCCACCCTTAAGATCATGTTCCTACAAATGGGTGCACATGGTGGATACCATAAGACACATAGAAAACAACATGAAACAAACAATAATAATAATATCAATCATGTTTTCGAGAGACAAAGTATTGAGGTAAAGAAATATAAATAGACCAACAATAGTATATAAAATAGTCATAGCAAGGCTTAGAGTCGTAAACATGGGACACTTCAAGTGTTACAAGACAATAAAAGTGAAGGTACAAAGGATACATACATAGAAGTAAGTGCATACACATAAGCAATATCACACATAATATAGGCTTGAAGCCTTAAAAATGGGACACAAAATTGTCACAAGAAAAACATAGGAGGCACATAGGCCTCACTCAAAGAAGTAGTCGAATACCCAATCAATCAAACCAAACAACAAGCTAGGAATCAAGTAAGTAAAACACATATCAAATAGTAGTCGAAAGGCACATAGAGCAAGGCAAGTTAGCACTTTGCACAAGACACGTGTGATAATCTTTTTAGTCCAAAATATGACCTAAAAATAATATAAATGGTTGAGCATAATGAGGAAGTGAAAGTAATTGTAATGACACAAAAGTACCTAAGTAGTGTGGGAGATGCCCCTAAATGATCAAATTCATTAGGAGGGGACTATGATGAAACCTTTCATTGTGTATCGATTTGTGTATGCCATTCATAATTCTCAACGTACCTCATCAATGTATGTATGTAAAGACTAGATAATTTTTTTATCAAACCAATATGGGAAACACTATATTTAAAGCGAGGTAACAAATAAAGTTAGATTTAGGTCCTAATTTTGTATTTTTACTAATATTTCATTTTTGTGTATTATGTGATTATATGAATTTTTGTGTAAGTTTGAAATTATCTATGTACAAGAAAGAGGGATAATGCAAGAGCTACTTGATGAGGGCCTCATTAGGAGACATGGAAGGCCCATAAAGTAAAGGAGGCTTGGGCCTCAAATGTGACACAATAGAAGAAGGATGATCATGCATAACTTGCACAATAGTCATAGTATATGGCATATGAATCCTAGGATAGAAAGACTTGTGACGGGTGGTATGTACAACATAGGACATAGTAGGAGGTCGAGAAGGGATAAAACCAATATAAGTATCATGTACAATAGGGGACTTAGAAGGAGGCCCATGAGGGGAAGACCCATTAGAAGAAAAATGTGTATAATTGGTAGGAGGCTTAAGAGGGAGAGACCCATGAGAAGAAGAACGTGTAATAGAAGACTTAGCGGGAGGCCTAAGAGGGAGACACCCACTATAAGAAAAATTTACAATAAAGGACCTAATAGGAGGCCTATGTGGGAGAGACCCACTAGAAGTAGTATGTGTAGGAGTAGTAATTATAGCTTTTTGACTAAGTAACTTAGGTATGGGGGCATTGTATGGGGTACCCTTGACTTTAACAAATTGGATTGTGAATGAGCTCAACAAATTGATATAAGAAAGATGGTGTAGCCTTAAAAGTACATAACCAAGGGAAATCTACATGCATATCACATGAGTAAAGAGAAGCAATACTTAAAAAGGGTAAAGTTATAGTAATATAATCAACAAGAAGAGGTATGACAACACGTCCAAGTTTATTCCTTGTATCAAAGTTCACTTATTAGTTAATATATCCAAGAGAAGCGAGTAGCTTGAAAGTGCACATATTATGTCTAGCACTATTTTCAATTAAAACACTATGCATACGATGTTGGCCAAAAACGCAAATGTATAGTGTATCTGAAGTAATGTCATGAGCCATATCAATATCATCAAATGTAATAGTCGGTGAGAAGGTGGCATACTAGTAATAATACCAATCATAACATCCAATGGATGATCATAACGAGAAGGAGGTACAACACGATGAACATAGTGCTCTTCTGAATTAGATTTTGTAATGTTGTTATTAGGAAGTGGGTTGTTGATTTTTTTGGTTTCACGTTATCATTGGTAGCCTTGGATGATTTAGTGGGAATTTCCCATTCAATAACATTAACATAAATAAGATCATGTATCACATTGCAAAGCTTAACACATCAATTAGTAGAACGGCCAATACATCTATGATAATCACAAAAGACATTAATGTCAAAATTTTTACCATGAAGCTTGCTTGTATCAATATTGAGAGCTGGAGGGGGAGATACAAGGTTACACTTAAGTAATTTTTTAAGCACCATGTGAGGTGTATCAAGGAAATCATGTGAATTTTCATCAATGATCTTGTAACTAAAGCTTTAAGGGTTGAGATACACCATTAATAATAGCTTTAACATCATTCTTGGTGCCATTATATTTTCCTTTAGAATATGAAAACTTGTCCTCAACATTGATAGAGAATTGGGGAAAAATTGATTAGCTAGAGGGTAAATTCCCGACTAAATCAATGAGAAGATCATGAAACAACTTTAAAGAAAAATCCTCGAGGATTTTAGGAGAGACCTTGGTAAGTAAGGTGTCATTGTAAGAGAAATCCAAACAAGTAACATGGAAAGCATGAAGGTGCTCTTCAATATCACCCTTTCCATCACAAATATGAAGCTTATGAGCATTAAAACCCATAGGAAGATAATAAAATCCACATCAAGTGCAACTAGATTATGAAGTAGTTGAGTATAATTAAGAGAAGAGGTAGATGCACCTTGTTGTATTTGTAAAATTTGAGCTTATAAGCTATGAATTAGGTATTCAAGAGTTTGTGTGCTAGAATATGAAGAATGTGAACCATATGTTTATATAGAAGATGTCGGGATAGTAGTAGTCATAAGAATAGTCATAGTAGAACTACAATGTGGGGTACTAGTTTCCCTAAATATATAGCACATCATATATGTGGGAAAACTAGATGTATTAATAATAGAAGATGCATGAATAAACACAAAATTTTGAGGACACCGTGGTATGCTTGATTTGATCCCAATAAATATATAGAAAAGTATCAATGTGATGAGGATTGTGTTATAAAAATCATATGAAATGTAGTTCCTCGTCATTAGGAAGACCAAGGGTATGATTATCAAATTAATTATGGGAACCCGCTCCTTAAGAATGCTTAGTAATGATAGTGAATATAGTGTGAGAAAAATATCAGTAGCATAATATGTGCAAGTCATAAGTATAGAAGTCATATTATCGAAATGCTCATATGCATCCTCACAATTATAGTGAGAAAGATAATCAATGTTATCGTGCAAGTAGGAGTCGGAAGAGATTTGGCCATGAGGTGAGTAGAACCAACATTATAGTGAGGGTGTGAACCCTTAGGCTCGAGGAAATGATTATACAAGATTTGGGGATGAATCATGATGATGCACACAAAAACAAATCCTAGAGCTAAGAAAAAATTAAATGTACGCCAATGAAAAAGGGTAAACCTTAGGGCAATCAGGGTTTAGTATAAAGTGAAATATTCTATCAAGGGTCAAGTTCACCAAATGTTTACACCCTAACAATATGAGTGGGGTTAGGATTTAAGGTATGTTATAAGTTGATTATTCTAAATTAATTAATCCACATTAATCATACAATCCATAGTAAATAATTTAGTATATTAAACAATGATATAATAATAAAATGTTTGCTTAAAACATAAGAGAGGATAAAGATTCAAATTTGCATGAAGAGGTACATAAGTGTTATGGATGTATAGATTGGTTGGGCCAAGTGATTCGAATATGGAAATGATTCATTCTTATGAGTATTAGAAAATACTCTTGTACATAACCATACAATTCCTCTTAGGCCATTGTATGGTTTGGTCCTTCATCATATGGTTCGAAATTTTACACTATGGAATTCTAAAACTTTGATTGTTTGTCACTGGTTTGGAAATGGTTTTCATTATTTGTTGCGAGTGTTTGCAAACCTTTGGTACCACTTGTATTAACTTGCAACAAATAAAAACCCTAAATACTTGAAACAAACTACATGAAATGATTAGATTAAAAAGGAGAAATATGTGTGTGGGTGAAGCTTGGTTGACTCTAGCGAGTCAACCCTCTGAACCAATCCAAACATTGCACTACATTCCTCAAGCAAGAAAAACCTCATGTATTTTGCCTAGTGTTAGTGCTCATGGTGTATATAGTCTAAACCAACCCCATATGTTTTACCTCACGTCTCTTGACAAAAAGATAGAGGGCATACCTATAGATAGAATAAAAATGTACCCATTGTGGTAATAGTGTATGTGGTGGTGTGATTCAAGTGCTAAGAATGATCCCCTTTGTTCCCTGTGACCTTTGACAATTCTTGGAGTGGATTTCTCTCACTAAGACATGACTCTATGACCTTTGAATGCTTGGAAATGGAGGAAGCTAGACTATTGAACCTAGTTTGAGTGCTTTAGACTTATGTGGTGGTTGATTTAATGGATGTGCAACTACTTTAAAAGATCGAGGAGAACCTCGAGTGATTTAGTGTTGATATTTTTCAATAGGAGTGCTTAAGAATGCTAGGTGAGTTATGAAGTGCATTTGAATTGCTTATATAGACTTTCAAAGGTTAAATATTCACATTATGGATGACCTAGGGAAGATGAAACAATGCACGTAAGATTTTCAAATTAAGAAAAGAGTCATTAGGAGAGAGGGTTCGAGGTCGTACATGTCAACTTGGACCGTAGTACTAATTTGACCCTATTTTGTATGGTCTCATACATGGATTCAATGATGAAAGGGCTAGAGTTTGGGAAAGATGCTTAGGAATGGATTGCTATTTTGGATAATTAATATTGCATGCACAAATGAAAAAAATAGTGTGTAGATATTAACAAGTCATACGAGAGAGAAGGATATGTTAATGTATCTTAGAATGTGACCATTTATCTTAGTGTAGGAACAAAGTCAAATTTATCATTTTCAAAGGATAAGTTACAAAATTTGAGTGTCTACAATAGACAACACTTTTCTCATTAGCAGGCACGGTGAGGTAGTCCAACCCAATGCATTCTAACATTTGTTTAAATCTCAAGCATAAGGTTAGGGTTTCAAGAAAAGGAGAAACCATATCTCAACAAAACTTAATCATCATAGGGTTTTAGACCCAACAATCAGATCTCAGGACATGCACAAACATGACCACAATAACTAGATCAAGTACATAACCCCAAAATACATGTCTATATCCCTAATAAATAGATTCTGCGTTGAAAGCATCTAGCCTTCCACAAACCTATCTTGTACAAATTTTTAGATCTTGAGATTAGGGTAGCTCAATGGTAGTTTGATCCACTCCAACACACTATCTAAACACTTTATTACACCTTTTTCCACGTATTCTGGTTCCTCTATAATATTAATAATCCTAGTAGTTTTATCAAATTCTAATTGGCAAACCATTGAAAAATCAAGAGTAGCATAATTTGGACTATCGTGATCATTGTTCTAGTTTTTAATGATCATTATTTCATTATATTTGATATTAGGGGAAAAACCCTAATTTCTTATGACAATACTACAAGATTCCACGATCTATTTTGATTCCTTTTGGTCACACACAACTTGTAACATGTATTCATGTGTTGCACACAAGAACATGCTCGTGTCAACACTATAATACTTCTTAGGAGTTGTGCTTTCTATGAACCATCATGTGAATCCTTGTGACTAAATTGATAATGTTCTAAACAAAACAAACACCAACATATATAGATCTACGCTAATTATGTTTGGTTGGTGCAAGGAACCGAAATGCTTCTCCATTAGTCTCACCTTCAAGGTTCAAAATTGATTAACAAATCCATCAATTTCTCCTCAAATTTCCCATTGATTGGTATTATATTTCCTTAACATGGTTGTACTCAATGTGTTAGGCTTGAATAAATCTTTGTTATAAAAAATTGGGTTCCAAACTCCACTTTGTATACCTAAGATATCATGATGTTTCAATTGCCTTCTTTAAGAAAAACGAAAAGCGCCCTGAACGTAAAGTTGCCATCAAAATCAAGGTCTACCAATTTTATTGACATATCCCACTATTACACTACCTCGTTACCCCCTAACTACCATTATAAGTTACACCAAAGAACATAACTATTATAGGCCCGATTAATCGAACTACACGTGATGCATATTCTATTAGGAAAATTAGTTTTTACATTGGGTAAATAATACTTACTATTTGTAAGTTATCATATGGGTAAATATGGTAATATAATTAGTTAGTAGAATAGATTATATATTGTTATATTGTTGTGTATACCAACAATAGTTCGTATATAGGTTTGTTAATAACCTACAAGAGATTCTAGGAGATTTAGTAGTTAGTGGGATTCCTAGATAATAGGATATGTTATCCTATATATTTGTAATGGTTTGAATGAATCAATAGAGAGTTTTTATTATTATGTTGCAAAATTATCGTGTTTGATTATTCAAGTGTTTAGCTTTCATAGTCTAACCAAATTATTTCATAATCATACTAGGGTGGTGGTGGAGGGTTGTGATGTTTGTGAGTTGTTAATAATTAATGGGTGACCTGACTTTAAAGTTTCAACCTTGTCTATTCGACCATCATTTGGAAGTTTTTCTTCTTACTTGGTAATATTTTGGCCATATGATGGTATTTGTATGCCTTTTTTTTCATTGAAAATCTTTTTTGAACCTAATATAAGGGTGCATTAAGATTGCCAGGTCATTTGTCACTATTAGTGGCAAAATTTTGGAGAAGATAATAAAATTATTAATTAATGTGGTATGTTCTAAATCCACGATAAACACCTTTAAATCAATATCATTGATAAGTGTACTTTATAAAAGAGTGTTTGTAGAAAATGTAAAACTCATGTGATTCTCGTTGGTGTGGGCGTGGATAAGTGAGCCTACCAGAGATGTTATCAAGCTTAAGCTTGAGAATCTCATTTTCATAGACGACATGATCCATTGCCCAACTTGAATAAAAATAATTCATTGCATTGTACATACTATGACCTCTCCAATCTCACCAACAAAAAAACATAGATGGAAAAAACATGCGAGCATATTCAAAAAAAATTCCATGAGTGTTGATCCTTCACCATGCATTTCATTGCGCCCTTTAAACCCTTCAACCCTAATTTCCTCTACATAATCTTTGAGACAAATCAAATGAATACGTCACATTTATTACAAATGAATTTGTTAAAATATAATTTCTAATGTATATTGCATTTATTACAAATGCACCACTAAATGAGAGGTTTCAAAATTTTCCCCTAAAATAAAATCATAAACACAAGTTAATAAAAATATTTTAGGGCGAAAAAATGCTCTGCAACTTTGGCACAAAACTGGAGTCGGCTCTTCTAGGGTTTCCCCCCTCTAACCTAGCATACCATGGCCTTTTCAAGCTTTGCGGGAATTTTTTGCTATAGTCTCTCCTAGGGTTTTTACCCTCTGGGCGTCCCCTATATAATGACCTTGCCATCTTCAAACTCGGTTGTTTCAACCACGACAGGAGATAGTGGAGCGAGCAATGGCATTGTCGGCGAAGTGCCCCAAGAAGTTCGTCCCGAAGGTTTTTCATGAGGTAATCTCTCTCTCCTTTGATATAGTTCTACCCATTTCTGAATTTAATGTTGTTTGTCAATGGTTAGAACAGTTTTGCCTCATTGGGTATTTTGTGGGTCGAATCCCCTCTGAAAGCATGCTTAATTTATGGGCTAACACAGTCTAGACCATTCATGGAGTCTGTCTGGATAGTGTTCAAAACATGACCAAGGGTTTCTTTCTTTTCGTTTTTCTGACCCTGCTAACGCGCCCAATATTTTGGCTAAGCAAGCCACTTGGTATGTTTGTAACTCATTACTTGTGTTAACACCCTAACATAAGGACTTTGTGGTATCTGAGTATACCGCCCTTAAAGTGTCTATTTGGATTGAATTTCCTAGTCTTCCTTTGCCATGCGTTCATTTTTACACAAATTGCCGCTTCGCTTGGGTGGGTAGTATGCTTGAAGCCGATAAGTTTTACCATGCTCATCCCCAGAAGTGAGTATGCGTTGAGATTGATCTCTCGCAGGATCTCAAAGAATTTGTGGATATTCAAATGGGTGATAAACGTTACTCCTAGTGGGTCATGTATATCAATCTACCCAACACTTGCTTCCGTTGTCAAGCGTCTGATCACAAGATCAAGGATTGTCCGATTTATGTCCCCGTAACCACCCTGTGGCAAAAACAACTCCCAAGCTAGTCAAACCCCAACAGAAGGAAGGTTGGCAAAAGTTGCGGGGGCGGTGAAACAAGAACAAAGCCCAACAATCTAAAGCCTCTGGCTCCCATGGCCATCGGGAACCAAGCTGTTAAGGAACATTCTCACAATACTCCTAAGGAGCCTAAGGAGCCTGCTAACAACTACTGTTATTGCTAAGGAACCAATTGTTCTTTGCCATCTCGACTACCCCATTACCAAAGTATTCCAACATGCCCCTTGTGGCATCGGTTCTCATGGACCAAAAAAATTATGTTTCTCACGTCCCCATCCCGCATTTAGTTCCTTTGTTGCTGCCAAAAAACTCACAAGGCCTTCCAAATGACCCCGAAGTCCATCTCACATCTCTCGGGACCATAGCCCAACACGCAGTGTGGATTCCACCGAAGCAGAATACAACATTGAGTACGTCGAATGGAAAAAAATTGATCTGCAAGGATTTTTTGCAGCATAACGTTGCTCATTTCTTGCACAATCAATATGATTCCCTTGAGGGCTTGGAGGATGGGGATATGGCTCTTGACCAACATTTCCCATGAATTGTTTATCTTGGAATGTTAGGGGTCTCACAGACTCTGTCGTAAGTATGTGGTGCGTGAAACTCAAAACGATGTGCAAATCTGGATGTTTTGTTTTTGCAGGAAGTTAAAATTATAGGTTTTCAGTTACAGATGGTATGCAAATCCATCTGGCCTGACATCTTGGCTTTCTGTAACAATCATGAAGCAGGCGTGGGGATTAATTTCACTTTTTGCCCCTAAATGGTGGCCTTTATTAATTGACCATGGAATCGACCCCACCAACCATGTCATATGGGTCCTCTTTAATATTGAGGGCCGCCCTTTTGGGCTTATTAATATTTACGCCTCAAATGATGCGGCCGAAAGGGTCGATCTGTGGCGGTGGATAACCAACTCCATTCCCGATGCCTATTGGGTAATAAGTGGAGATTTTAATATGGTTGAATCCCCAAATGATAAATGTGGCCACTTGCCTATGAGGTGGACACCTGGTGAAAGGGAAGCGTGGTACTTCATGCAAAATAAATTCAGATTCTTTGATCCTAACGCATCTCGCTTTCCCACCTCTACAACTTGGTACACATGGTCCAATCTTCGTGGAGGGACAAATCATGTCCTTAAATGGCTTGACAGGCCATGCTGTCAGCTCAAAACTTTTTTGAGTTTGATAGCATTTATTCCATGCCAGTGGAGGTTATGCCTGACTTTGTCCTTTCGGACCACTCCCCTATACGATTTCGTATCTGTTGGCATGATGCGCGCCCATTTTGTCATAAAGGCCAATTCTTTCTTAATATTGCCTTGATGCAACATGGCCCCACTATCAATCATATCAAGCGGATTTGGAATTTAATTCCATGACCCAGTCATTGTCAGCGATTTCATCCACCTATGCAAAGCCAACTAGTTATAATGGTGGGAAGATGTTGACTCGGACTACTAGATTTCTTAGAATCTACGGCCGCCAGTTGGCAAAAAATTGGTGCCGCTAACACCTCGGCTCTCAGTTGGGTGACGGTGGCGCTTCAAGGTGATCCCTTCTTTGATGCTCTGCAACTGCAAGTTGTAACACTCGGCATCAAATCCAAATTGTGAACAACTATAATGTCAGAGGCACTCAGATCTGAGCTCGAATGCATTGGCTCAAAATTGGAGATCGGGTCTCGAAAGAATTCTTTCTTTCTCTTCGAGCCAAAAATCCTTCTCAACAGATCCAAGCTATCATGGACAACGAAGCTCGAATTACTGACCCACAACTTATGTTGCAAGCCTTTGTGCGACATTACAAGCTCATCTTTCAAGCTCAGCCGCCCTCTCGCAACTCGCCGAGCTGCTCTTGACCAATGTTTGGGGGTTGTGCCACGCAAGCTTTCAGAGACTCAGAAGGTGATCTGCGAAAGAATGCTCACCATTGAAGACCTCCATGAAGCCACTATGCAAATGGCTAATGATAAAGCGACGAGGCTGCGATGGATTCCCTTGTGAATTCTATAAAACTCTCGGGATTCTATCGGGCAAGACCTTTTTCAGTCTATCTTGAAGGGTTTCAAAACCACTCCCTAGGGCCATGCATTAACAAGGGGAACATTAAAGTTTATCCCTAAGCAAGGAGATCTTGAGCAAATCACTTGTTGGTGGTCGATTACGTTGTTGAATGTCTCCTACAAAATCATTGCCAAAGCGTTAGCTTTGTGATTACGCAATCTTTTTCTGTTATTATTCAACCAGAGCAAACAGGCTTCATACAGGGCGTTTCATCCTGGATAACATCATCGCGGTTTGGGAAGGCATGGAATGGGCTCGCAGATCTCATTAGGCTACCATGTTTATCAAGATTGACTTTGAGAAGGCTTATGATTGGATTGAATGGCCTTTCATCCTCGCCATGCTTTAGGCCCTTGGCTTTGGACCCATTTTTATTCAAACCGTCAATATGCTCTTTGCAGATGCATCTACTCAAATTTCTATCAATGGCCTTAGCTCGGAGCCCTTTGGACTATTCTCGGTCTATCAAGAAAGGCTGTCCTCTTGCCCTTGCACTTTATGTGTTGGTGGCCGAAGGCTTTGGTTATCTCTTAGCCCATGCCAAAGCACAAGGTCTTGTTTGTGGAATCTCACTACCTGATGAGCCCAATTCTCAACTCCTCAATGGGCATTTTGCAAATGATTCCTTCCTTACGCTTATCGAGGATGAGAACAACATTTGCAATGTTTGCAATGCTTGGATACTTTTTGCCTAGCATCTGGCTCATCCATTCAATGGCGAAAAACTCAATGTTACAGGCAATCTTTCCTTCCCGCACTGATGGCTTGCCAAATTTGATTGGAAAATTCTGCAACATGGTGAGATTTTCAAATTTCTAGGTATTCCTTTTGCTTTTCAAGCCTCCTCGACTGATCTATGACATTATGTCATTCAACGGGTGGCAAAAAAAAAATTGGAATACTAGCTTACTAGGCCTTTATCTCTGGCTGACAAATTCCAAATTTTCTCTAAAGTTCTAGCTGCTACCCATGTCTACTACTCATCTTGTTGGGTTCCTTCAAGGCCTCCATCCAAAAGCTAGAAAAGTTGCTCAAAGCTTTCCTCTGGGCTAATGCCTCTACTGGAAAAGGTTTTCATCAAGTAGCTTGGGATATATGTTGTTTGCCCGCAATTCTGGAGGCCTCGGGCTTATTCACATTCAGCGCCAAGGGCAAACTCTTTGTGCTAAGTGGATTATCAGAAGCATCACTAGCCAAGAAGCTTGGAAAGTTCTCATACGACATGGCATCAATGAAGGCTCTCCTTACGACCGCCCTGCATGGAAAGGCTTAGGGTTTGTCAATTTGCTCATCACCCATGTGCTGTCAAAATCGTTGGCACTTTTGTGCTTAAAAGTATCTGGAAAGCATGGGAATGTGTCAAACCTTGGATTTTATGGAAAGGGGATGGCTTTCGCAATGGGTTATCTCTTAACCAACAATCTCTTTGGTGGTCACCGATTTTTCAATCCCAAGATCAATGCTTAAGCAGAGGTCTTGAGAATCTCGCGCTCAAATTCTTCAAGCACGGAATTCACACCATCGAGGACTTCTTCTGCAAGAACACACAATCCTGGTTATCTTGGCCAAATTTTAAAGCTTTGTTTCACTTTCTAACCAAGATCAGGATACTTTCAATACTTGTGATCAATTCGGTTCTTGATCACATGCTACATAAGATTGTTGTGCACTCCTCTCGCCCTTGGTGGACAGACTGGAAGTGGTATGTTGATACTCCTTTCTGTAACTATAAAGCCAACAAAGGCTATCGATGGCTCTCACCCCATTTGCCCATGGTGGACAAACTTAATACTCATTGGGGAATTCATGCCACTCTGTCTACCTAGGGTAGACGGTTTGAGACGATTTGGACTATATGTGTGGAGCCCAAAATTGCTCATTTTCTTTGGTGTATTCTACACCAAGGCCTTCCTATCAAGGCCCATCTTGTTCAAATTGGGATTCCAGCTCCCAAATGCCCCTTTGTGGGCATCTGGAAACACTTTTGCATGTCTTCTAGTTTTGTCCCAAAGCTCAAATTGCCTGGAACTAGATCCATACCTTTTTCTTTCCCTCACGACCCCACTATTTCACTTGGCAACATATCCTCTTGGGAGACAATCCCAAACTTTTGCCTATGTTCACCCATATTTGGCATGTTTTCAGAGGGGAGATTTTATTTTGGATATGGAAAGAAAGAAATGCTTTTTTCTTTGCTAATTCTGCAGTTGATCAATCTTTCTCAATTTATACTTATAAATCATGGTGATTCAAGTCCAATCAAACAAGCAAACAAGGTGGCGCTTTGGAGGTGGACCACCTCAGACTCTTTGTGACATTGGGGGAAGCCCTGTGCAACGTTTCCTGAGTGCCTCCATCTCCCTCCGTGCTCTCCTCGCCTTCACCGGTGGAGGCCGGCGCGTAGCAGATCCCAACGCCGTGCTTTCGCACGCACCGCTGCTCTCTAAGACCAAGTCATCGACATAGTCATTCGCTCTGTGTGCCGTCGTGGTTAGGGCTCACCGCCACACTCCTCGGCTCACCTAGCAGGGTTGGGGCTCACCACCTCAACAACATGGATGGGGTTCTCCGCCACATTCGTTAGCTCATCGCAAGGGGGGCTCTCCTCCGCCGCCACTTCACACTGTGCCACTTGGCAATCGCCGCCACCCCGCCATCTCTCGGCAAATTCGCGCCTCAACCTCGCCATTCCTATGTGTGAGGAAGCAGACCCTGAGGAAGAACTTTCTATTGGTGGGAGATTCCAGACATTGGCAAAGATCTGCTTGGTTTGGGGTGGCCGGATGATCGTGGATCGCTTGCATCGGGCATGTTTGCAGCTGCTGCTTGATTTTGCCTTTGTTTTTGTCAGGAATGATGCTTTTTGTTTTTTGTACTTTCCTAGGCTCGGCCTAGTTTGACTTTTGTTGTTCTAGGCTTGGCCTAGTTTGTTTGTGGTTTTGGGGTGTGCTCTCATACCACCCGCTTTTGTTGAAAGCTATCTTGTATCTTATTGCATTAATATAATATAAGATCTTTTTCTTTTTAAAAAATTTAGGGCATGCCAATTACATATTAGGCGGGGTTTAAAAAAAAGATAACTATTACAAATTCTGGAAAAAATCCAATCCTGGTAAAGAAACAATTGCGATCTCGAACCACATCCTTCCCAATTCCAAAATTTGTGGCATCCAAAAATTTGGGTGTTTTGTGGTAAGAAGGCAGATATGTTTAATGAAAGGGAAGAGGTTCAGCTGCACTGAGGGAATTGTTCGCTTCGTTTATTTGCTGGAGTTTAGCGGAAGCGATGGAAACCTGTTCAATAGGAATCTGCAAAGCGAATCTGGTGTGTACATGGACAGGCAGACCACAAGGAAGAGAAGGATCACTGTCAGTGGAATTCTTTTGGTTCAAAAGATCTGGTAAAATTAATAGGTTTTCCACTCTGAATTTTTGTTCCCGTACACAGAATAAAGTAGCAATGGAGATGAAAAAAGACTAACATCCACCTAAATTCAGAAAGTCCTAGTATCTTTAAGCATGGAAAAAGGCTAACTATCCGCCATGTACTTCAAGTCCTTAAGTCATATTCTGATTCAAATGAAGCATTGGTTTTTTTCCACTGGTCTGCTAGATACCCTGGTTTTAAGCACACCTTAGAGTCTTACAATTCCATGTTGGAAATCCTGGGAGCAGCCCACATGGTAAATGAGATGGCAAACATTTTCAACTTGATGCAAAAACAACGATGTGGGCTTGATTGTCAATCCTATATAATAATGCTCCACAGCCTTGGAATAGATGGAGGCATCGAACATGTTCCAGGGGCTCTGGAACAGATGAGAAAGTCTGGGTTTGTGTTCAGTGGTTTTGCTTACAATGGCCTTATAGGTTTACTTCTCAAATCAGGGTTTGAGCATGAAGCCATGGAAGTGTACAGGAATATGTTGTTTGAAGGAATTGTACCCAACATGAAATGCTTTTCTGCCCTCATGGGTGCCTGTGGTAAACTGGGAGATGCAAGGCTGGTGCTGGAATTTTTGGCTCAAATGCAAAAGATTGGCTTGACACCTAATGCTTACACCTACACAATCTGCATAAAAATCCTTGGGAGAGGTGGTATGGTGGATGAGGCTTGTGCATTGTGGAGACAGATGAAGGGAAAGGGCTGTGCACTCGATGTTATAACTTACACCACATTAATGGGTGTTCTTTGCAGTGCAGGTAGACTGAACGAGGCAAGAGAATTACTGAAAGAGATGAAAAGCAGCCAATGCAGGCCAGATTATGTCACATACAACACTTTGATACACGAGTATGGGGATTCTGGCAATGTTGATGCTGCTTGGGAGGTTTGGAAGGAGATGAAGGCTGACGGATGTTGGCCGAATGTGGTTACCTTTACTAGTCTCATCAATGCCCTTTGCAATGGTAGCAAGGTTGACGAGGCACTTGGGTTGTTGGATGAAATGGTAGAGGGAGGCCACTTACCCAACTTGTGTACTTACAATTCTTTGATTGGAGGCCTTCTCAAGAGTAACAGACTGAACGAAGCACAGAAACTTTTGCAGTTTGTGCAAACTCATGTGTGGGAAGAGTCCACATCTTTCACCTACAACTTATTCATCGATTACTATGGAAAGAACGGGAAATCCAATGAAGCATATGAGGTGTTTCTGTTGATGAAGCAGCAAGGAATTTCCCCGATGTTGTTTCCTTCAATGTTTGTATAGATAGCCTTGGAAGAGCAGGCAAGATTGATGGAGTCAATGACCTTTTAAAGAAATGAGAGAACTAGGGATTTCTCCTGATGTAATAACTTATAATGTGATGATATACTCCTATGGTAAGGCAGGTAAAGCAGATGAAGCTATTCATATGCTCTCGCAGATGATAGAAAATGAATGTGATCCAGACACTGTCACTATCAATACTTTGATCGATATTCTTTACAAGAGAGACAGAAGAGACGAGGCATGGAAAATGTTCAAGAAAATGCAGGAAATGAATCTCCCACCTACTGTTGTGACCTACAATATTCTAGTAGATGGGCTTAGCAAAGGTAGAATGGTTAAGAAAGCAGTAGATTTATTTCAGGAAATGAAGGAAAGAGGATGCAAGCCAAATAGTATCACATACAATTCGATCTTGGATGGTCTCTGTAAAAATAACGAGGTAGATATGGCATACAAAATGATGGAGGAGATGACAGAAAATGGGTGTGAACCTGATGATTTTACTTTCAATATATTGCTTGATGGTCTCATCAAAGAAGATAGAATTGATGATGCTTGTCAGATCTTTGAAGACATGAAAAAAGCTTTCACCAGACCTTGTAACTTTGAGTACTATTCTACGAGGGCTTGTAAAAGCTGGGAAGATGGACTTTGCTTTGAAAGTGTTGAAAGAATTGCATGGTGAATCAGGATTACTTCCTGATGATGATGCTTGTGCAGTCCTAATTGATGGGCTGGACAAACTTCACAGATTGGATGATGCAATCTTGATCTATGAGCAGATGTTGGCCAAAGCTGCTGGTCATTATGTTTATGCTTTGTCCTCTCTCATTGATTTTTTATGTAAAGCTGGAAGAGTCTTTGATGCTTATAAATTATTTGAGGAATCAAAACAACAAGACATCATTCTTAGCACTCAATCTTACAATGTCCTTATTGATGGGCTATGTAAAGCTGATCATATTCATAAGGCTTGGGATACTTTCAAACAGATGAAGAAATTAGGTTGTATTCCAAATTCGTTTACTTACAATGCCTTCTTTTATGCACTTGGAAGGGCTGGCATGATGGATGCTGCTTTTGAGCTGCTTGATGAGATGCGTATGAAAGGGTGCAGGATGAGCACTGTAAATTACAATACACTTATTTCAGGTCTTGTAAAGGCTGGTAGAGTAGATGATGCCATAGATTTGTATTTTCATATGATGGAGAGAGGATACGTTCCCTCCTGCCGTACTTATGGTCCTCTGATTGATGGTCTTGGTAAAGCAGCAAGGGTAAACGAAGCTAAGGATTTCTTTCAAGAAATGATTGAAAATGGGTGCAAGCCTGGTAGTGGAGTCTATAACATTTTCATGAATGCCATTGGAAAGATAGGGGATGTAGATGAATCTTGTCAACTGTTCAAGGAAATGGTAGCAGAAGGCATAAAACCAGATGTGAAATCATACACCGTTCTTATAGACAGCCTCTGTATGATGAACAGGGTAGATGAGGCTCTTGACTTCTTTGTGGAATTGAAAGCTGGTGGCTTGAAGCCTGATTCAGTCGTGTATAATCTCATGATTGATGGACTGGGCAAAGCCCAAAGGTTGGAGGAAGCGTTAGTACTTTTTAAAGAAATGAAGCACAGTGATTGTATTCCAAACTTGTCTACGTACAATTCTTTGATGAATCACCTTGGAAAGGCAGGCATGGTTGAGGAGGCAGGCAAGTTATATTCGAACTCCTATCTCGTGGGCATCAACCAACTGTTGCCACCTACAATGCACTAATTCGTGGGTTTAGCACAGTAGGTAGAGTGGATCGTGCATTTGCAGTCTTTAAAGAGATGATAGCCAGTGGCTGTGAGCCAAATTCACTCACATACTGTAATCTACCAAATCAGTCTTGAAAGGTGATTGCACTTTTCATAATGATTCTCCTCTACTTACCTTGTAGTTGCTTCTACTGTCAATCGGTCCATTCTAGTATATTCAAACCACTGGAAAGTGATGTCCATTTGAACTCAACACTATTAATCCACATTTTTTTAATATCTAAACACCAACATGTAAGGACGAGAATTTCAACTGGATACACATTCTGCAAGGGAGTGCCCATTGCATTTCCAGACTCTGATGGAGATGAATTTTCTCTACACAACATATTTAACCACATTGATTTTGGTTAAACAAATCATGAAATCTTCAAGCTATTCGTAGAATTGTCTGATGTGTTCATAAGTCTATGGCCCTAAATTTGTTCTTTAACAACTTGGGTATGGCAACTGACTAGAACTGCAATAAGTGGGCATTGTCCTTGGCATGCAGAGCCTACATTTCATAATGTCTGGAGACTTATTACATCCTGGACTTTGAATTTGAATGGGACATCTTTTTGAAGGTCATGGTAGGTGACTTCTCATCAGTGTTGGTGAGTGAGAAGATGTTGTTTGTTTACTGTCGTACCATCATTTTGAACTCATTTATGTTAGCATTTCTATCAAATTGCAGCTTCTCTTGGATTCTGGTTGCAGGTGGGAAAAGCAGTTCTGGAGGTCTTGGTCTGTCTTTATATGACTTGGTTTACTATGTTTGGGTATATATTCATTGGATTAGACAGTCAGGTTTCAGGGATACTTTCTATCACGAGGGCCTTCACAGTTAAAAAGGAAAAAGTTTGAGTGACGTCTCCTTCTAAAGAATTAGGGATATGCTGTGAATTTCACTGTTGCAAAAAGATCTGCCTTATTGATTGAACATGCAGTCTAAACAGTGGTTTTGTAAGGGCTGAATTGAAGTCTGTTTTATTGCTTGTAAGAAGTCTGCTGAATCGCTTTCAGTTTGGGACTTGTAAAGACACAAGATCAATGGTCATGTGGTCACCATGGTATGTGTTTTTTCTGTACCAATACTTCTGCATCTTTTAGAGATGCAAAAATTTTGTTATTTACAATGTTATAGCAGCCAAGGCCATTCCTGGCTTTGGAAAAGGTATTGCTACATATTTTATCGGGAAAGTCTCTGGAGCAACTCTCTGTGAGAAACAGGGTATTTCTTCTCTTAAAAATATATATCGTGTTGTCTTAATGAATGAACCTGTCTAGAGTTTGCAAGCAGAAACTTTGTGAACACTGAGCATGCGGGAAAGTTTCTCTTTGGATTTCATTGGTCGGGAGCAGAAAAAAGTGACGACAGTAGTGTCAAAATTTTGACCTTCGAAGTATATCAATCTCTCTTTGAAAAAGTCACAAGACTCTGAACATACAAGAATGTATTTATGTGAAGAATGACGTTTGAAATTGTAACAGCATCTTATATGGAATTTAATGGAATCAGTGTCATACCTCTTATCTTCTATCCTTCATATTTAGAAATTGTTTTGACATGCCAAAACATTAAAATTTCAAAAGCAGAGTGTTTAACATTAAGTTCCTAATCATTGGGAACAGAAAATAATTTTGCCATCTTGAGCAGAGCTCCATGCTCCGACTTCATCAGCACATAATTGTGTCTGGCTTAAGAACGAAGCATGTGAACCTTCATCTTTGATGTTCTTCATGGGGAACATCATTGTATGGTTTTTTATAAGGTACTTTTCAACAAATGATGTAGTATTTAATATTTAGACAGAAGTCCAATTCACATAAGTTTGGGACAGGCAGGCAACTATGTTCTGAATTTCAAAACATTTTCTTGTAAGTCTAAAGTTTTGCCACACTACGTTCTGTCTCTATGGCATCTTCAGCCAAAACAGGGAAGAAAACAAAATTAAAATAGGGAACCATGCCAACACAAGGATGTATATCAGAAACTTTTGTTTCTTGTTCGTCTCCTTCTATGGAGGAGAGCTTTATGGTAGTCAAATCAAAGAATCGGAAGCTCCTACTGATCATTATGAATGGTGCAGTTTCAGGCCTGTATAGATTTGTAAGTTAAGTTTTCTCGTCTCTATTAATCAGCCTTATATATCAAACTAAGTTTAGTGGTGAAGGTACAAGTATCAGTAACAGTATGAAGGCTTGGAGGATTGGCTTGCATTCCCTATCCAAATCTATATGTATATGTCAAAATTAAAAGAAATATATCAAAATTATCTACAATTTTCACATATTCCTACACTTCCTTACATTCATATTACCATTCTCTCTCAATCGATGATTGATGACAATAAACATTTCAAATACAACAGTCAAATATCAAACATTGATAGACAAAACTGAAAAGCATATACAGATTATAATTCCAAAAGCTGAAAACTAATTATTTTTGAATACCATGCTCATAAAATATATGCCAAGTTTTAAAATATGATGCAAGTGCTAAAACATCAAAAACATGCTACTAACCTTCTAGGGTTTATATAAATGATAAATTAGTAGTATTCATATAAAATTAAACAAGTATCTTACACAAGGAGTGCCCTGTCCATCAACTAGGTTCTACACAAATGGAAGCCTTTGTTCTAACATGGCACACAATATTGTTTGATTCAGTATCTCACCTTGGGTCTTTTCGGCTATCATGATTCAGTCTACGTGCATGGAATAAGCAACCGCATATGCAAAAGTGCCTCTTAGTTGATGCAGTAGATTTTAATTGCATGGTCATGCTAACTTCCACCATCAAAGTATTTTTCTATTTAGTGCATAGAATGCGAATAGATGGATACAAACTAGGTTCTATGCTTGTAGCACAAGGAACCTTATGGATAATAAGGATCCTTGAAGAAGCACATTTTCCTCAAAATGAAGGGATCAGACTTTATCAAACTTTGTTTTCAACAATCAAACTCTATTGAATTGGCCGAAAATCCAATCAAATTTCCAAGCCCATCGAAGTGCAAGATCACTTTTTCTGGGAAAAAGTGAGATGGCCAAATTGTTTTAGAGTAGCGAAATAGATGATTAAGCAGTTGGTACTTCACCAAGGCACTTTTTGAGGCCTTGTTTGTTGAATTGCGACTCAGTTGGGAATCAAGAAGTTGCCATCAAGGGGGAGTGTGGACATGATATGAGCTCTTTCCTTTCTCTCGTGATTAATCTCATATGTACCAATAAACTTTCTATATCATATAACCCGTTACTGTAAATAAGAAAAAATGCATTGTTTGATTAGATTTTCTAAAATTTCTCCCATTATAAGAGAAGACAAGAATGTGAGAAAAATCTCAAGATCTCACAACCTTCTTCACACCAGGATCACACTCCACACAAGACCATGCACAAATCTGCAATAATGTATTCAAAAGCGATGCAACATTAAGAGAATACCTCTAACATAATTACTACTTCTCTTTCTAAGATCTTCTCGTGGAGTTCTTTCTTACATCCTTCATACTCAAATGAGAGGGGGAGCCATTTTTACGCCGATAGGCATTTCTTTTACAGCCAGGCTTACCTCCACTGTGCAGATCAATGGCGGAAATTGTTCCTAGGGCTTGCAAGACCATTGAGCCCTTGGCGACCATTGATCGCGAACAGTTGTGGCTGTCTTTAATGCCTTCACCAGCCATTGCCTCATCGAAGGTCGGCGACGTTGCATTCTCGTCTGTTCCGCTGCCGTTTTCTGGTCGCGGGGGTGCTCCAGTCGTACTGATGGGTTTGTGCTGTCCATACATGGGGTTCGAGGGCTGACAAGTAGTCTGTAGAATAACTCCGGCCCACTCGCCCATACCAGGTTTAATTTTGCTGTCCGCGGCTTGATGTGAGAGATCGTTTTAAAAGTTGGACTTGTGCCCTGCCCGATCATGTTGCCGTGTTGGTCTGTGTGGAGGTCATGTGCGGAGCAGAGGAAGCGTTTTTGGAGATTGCAGGTATCCCTCGTCATTTCTGAAAACTAGGTCTATTTCTCAACAATGTTGTTATCTGTTTTTCCTTCCTGTAGAATGTTCGCCTCTGCTATTGCACATGATTTGCCCTGTATTTAGCTCCGCTTTCTGCCAGACTTGTAGGGGTTTATAGCCTTTTTTTTAGATATTCCCAAAAAAAGGGTTTGCACTTCTTTTCCAAAACGCCATAGGAAGCAAACAGAGGACGCCAAGTGTTTGACAGAATGCCTTGGAGTGCTCTGCCCACGTGAGACATAACATGAACAGTTACCCTCCCCCAAAACGTGATGAGAACAAAACAAAGGTCCCCGAGTTTTTGACAAAAAGAAGCAGCTTGTTTCTGTATATTTATTTAGAGATCTTCGAGGCCCTTTCTGTCAGCATTTACAAATTGGCCCATGCAAATATGTTTGCCCACCACTAAAGAACAACATAAACTAGAATGATACTATATAAAAGGAAGCCATTATCCAACAAATACCTTGCAAATTTGCAATTCCAAAAGATATGCTTAAGGATTTCTGGTTAACTATACTAAATACATATTCCATTGGAAAGGCCAATCTATCCAACCTACGTTTTCTTTAGGGAAGTGCGCCTTGAGTAGAGAATTTTTTCAAAACTTATATTTGCATGCGTGCATAAATTTAATCGGATCAGTGTTCATGATTACCCCTAATACCATATGTGAATCTTCTAACAAGAATGTGATCTCGATTCTTTGGAACCCAAACAATAATTACACAGTGTTGCCAGAAACAGAACAGCCAGGAACCATCACAATCAGACTCCAAAACAAATTTCTAGAGAAACCACCATTTCATAGGCTCTTTCTTACCTGTGAAAGATGAGCAGCCAAATGAGCATAACAACATTTAGAAAATTAAAAACTAATTCTGTCCATTATGAAAGAACCATTTTAACATCAAACCATAGCAATTCTGTCTTTCAATGTGACAGATGAACTTCTATTCACTGGGGTATTTCACAGAAATTTTCCAGCATATTTTACTAGTTTAAATTCCAACTAAATGATGTCACCTGATGAAACTGAAAGCACATTACATCAAGGTTGTCCCGTGTGAACATTGCTGTTATTTATTATCTACTAACCATTAAAGTTCAGTGACCTGTAATTCTTATTCGTGTTGTGAATCTTAAAAAGTTAAAACTATTTCATATTCCAACTGAATGATGGCATCCTGTGAAACTGAAAGCATGTGATAATTAAGGTACTTGTCTCATATGAATATTGCTGTAGCATATTTTCTATCTACCATGAAAGTTCAGTGATCTGTATTTTTATGTAATAAAATGTTCTTAGTAGCTGTAAATACCCTGAAAGATTTCTTATCCTCAGGACCTTAAAATCCCTGTTTCTTGTTCCCTGTTTCTGGCAACATATCCCGACTTCCAATTGGAAATCCTCCTCCTTCGCAATGTAACAACATGTTTTCTTTTACTACATTGTTGTTGAACAGGGCATACCTTATATGCCTCTTATAATTGTATTTCGCACCTTTTGTACAACTTTATTCCGGGATACCTTGTGTGCCTCCAATACTTGTATTTTGCACCTTACGCACAGTTTTTTTAAAATAGTGAACCCTTTTCCACATCTTTTTATTTTCTCGGTGTGGGAATCTGCCCCTTTTAAATGCTTCCACTAGTGTGATTTCTGATCATGTACTACAGCCAAAAAAACCTATTTTGATTCGCAACACAATATAGTTTGATTTCCTTTCCTTCGTCCTTCTCTCTGAATGTGTGTCTACGAGATATCACATATCAAACGGGTGCTCCCTAACCAGCCAGTGATGTATAGCACCTAGATCAAATCCAACTTGCTGGGTGTTGTGTACGTGAATGAGGGACATTTAGGATGACTTTGACAAACCCCAGGAGACATGATAGTGTTCAGATTGGGTAAAATACCGCATTCAAGCTAGATTATAAGGAGCACCAAATTCCCAGAGACATGATGTAGTGTTTAAATTGGATAGAATACCACATCCAACTCACTGGGTAGTGAAGAACGTTGGATTGATTTCCCAATCCCAGTACATATGATAAAGTGTGATGCAACTTACCCAGCTGAGGAAGGCTAGGTAAATTTAACAAACCCTGGGAGACACACAAATAATAGTTTATTTAAAAATAAGAGTTTATGTAAAATAGTTTGTAGATGAGAAATCAGGTTTCTTCAACATATGACTGTAGAAAAATGAAGATAGAATATGCACCTCTGCATATATACACATAGTTGTTCAACCTGCTCATTGCAGTGTCCTATACTCAAAATTATTATGCTAGGAGGAGTTCGGGTCAGATTTAGGCATTAGCATCATGACTCTGGGTGTTTATCCATCCCTTGGTTTTTGGCCATGTCGGAAATTCTTCAAACATTTTGTAACAAATACTCTGTTATACATATCATAATGCAATTATTTATAGTGAATATTTGCGTTCTAGGCAAACTTATGAGTTTGCTATGTTACTTTATTGTCTTTCCTAATAAGGCGCGTTTTTAAAAAATATCTAACATTTTGAGTGGGCTTGATGGACTTGTAAAACTTATAATTACACTTCGTAAACAATTAATGACTCTTTTTATCGTCATCTTTTTGGGTTTTCTTGATTTAGCATACTTCTTGTTAATGCTATAACGTCTTTGATGTGTGGAAATTTTCATAAAAGATGTTTCTCTTATCATATCTATGCTTGGGGTGAGTTCTGTTCAATATTTAGAGTCTACCAGATTTCTCATACTTTCCAGCGCTCTCAGTGCTTGATCTATAAGACTTTCCTAAGTTGAAGGAACTTCTGGATTCCATTGGTATCCTAGAAGGACTCGAGTGCTTAAATATTTCCTTACGCTAAAACCTAATTGAGCTTCCACATGGTCTCTTTAAACTCTTATCTGTTCTTTTGTCAATCTCTTAAAGTTGGAAAAGTTTATTTTAATTGGCTGGTTGTCCATTAGATTTCTTCCGAATGCAATTGGAGAGTTAAATAACCTAAAAGAACTCGATATCTGGTATTTTTGGCTTATTCAGGAGCTACCTTCATTAACAAAACTCTCATGCTTGAAAATTTTGATTTTAAGTGGTTGAAGCAGTTTACGAAATTTTCCAACATCAATCAAAGAAATAAAGTGTTTGCAGTATCTTGAAATGAACCAATGTAGTGGCATAGATTGTTTTACAGATGAATTTAGAGACCTTTTTACCTCGAGGAATTATTAATGAATCGCTGCCCAAGATTAACTAAATTACCTGATAGTTTTGGAAATCTTGTAAACCTCAGAACTCTAGAATTGAGGCATAATCCTAATCTAATGCGACTTCATTCAAGCTTTTCCAAACTTGCTTCGCTGGTCTGGTTTGATGCAAGTGACTGCAATCTAATAGATGGCCTTCATGAAGGGATTGGAGATTTATTACCATTGGGAATCCTCAACCTAGAAAATAATTTTTCTGCCAATTGCCACCAAGCATTTGTAACCTTACTAATTTAACCAAGCTCAACTTGAATAATTGCCAATCTCTTGAAGAACTTCCAACTCTACCTCAAGGAATTGTCTGAGTTGGATCTTTGCAATTGTACCCAATTGATAAGAATACCTGGTATGTCTCATTTGAAAAGAGTGACAAGTTTGATCATGTGCAACTGTGAAAACTTAATTGGACTGCCTCTTGTTGAGTATACAAAAAATGTTAAGTTTAATAGAATCAACAACCTTTTCCTCCGAAAGATGCATGGCATGTATTGAAAATGTCTAAGCATAATTGTTTAACAAAATGTCTTGTCCCTAGAATAAGATTAATATACCCAATATGACTCAAACCCACAATCTTTTCATGACCATGCTTGACTTACTAGAGTACTCTGCCACTTGAGCTACATGCCATTTTTTTGTAATTTAGTATTGTTGGGATAAGCTTTTTAGACAAGCCTTGATGAATCAAAGCATAAGTTGAAAATGCATCCAAGGAGATAATTCAAATTTGAAGCGACTGATAATAAATAGAAGAAATTTGTTAAAGTTTGATTAGTCTCCCTCCTCTTATTACTATGCCCACAACTGGTATCTTCTATTCAAAAAAACTTCTACGGTTGCTGGTTAGTTGACTGTAGCAAATTTTCCCCTGCCTCATTTGATTTTAAAAATGTAAAACAAATAATCCCCTAGGGACTTGAAGGGCTGCAGTGTATCTTAATAAGCTATATTTTACACTCACATTGATATACATTAAGTACAATATTTATACAATTGTTTTCATTCTTTCTACATTCTTTAACATCAAATAAATAGAGAGAAATTTTTAGTGCTTCCAAGAAAAACTGTATCTTTAATATTTTTTCCCTTGGTTTCATTGCTGATCAGGTCTCAAGTTTAGGATTTCAAGGAAGAATTGTTGTAGTGTTGTATTGAATGGGTCGATATTGTCATGGCTTGTTCTTTTATTAATTAATTTTTGTGAATTGATTGCCTCAAAATCATATTCCTCATTCACGGCTTGAGTTCAGATTTTTGCAAAAAGTATTTTGTTGCTATAGTCAAAATTTTAGGCATATTTGGATATCTTGAACTTATTTTTGTTTGAAGAGAGTTAATCTTCATTTTATTATAATCACAAATTTTGATGATTTTCCTTCAAATGGCATGGAATTAAGCTTTTATAGAGAACTATTTTAGTGTCGTAATTATGTTTCAAGTTTGGTTTGAACTCCCTCATTCTTTTCTCCGAGTATTTGAATTGGTCTTCATTGTATCTCAATGATACATAAGCAGTAGCCACAATGTTTCTATTTTCTTTCTTTCTTTGAAGACATTCAGAATTTACTAGTGTATCGATCATCATAAATGTATTATTTTTTATGTCCCGTGATGTGTGCATAGAATAAACTATTGTATATCAATGAAAGAACTAAAAGGAGAAAAAATTGGACCCATATTCAGGAAAAGAATAACAATGAAATGTCAATACACATTGATGATCAATCAATTGAATCAGAGTATTTAACTAATTTCCAAATAATACTTCTCACAAAGGATTAAGCCATTTAAAAATTCAAATGAGCAGAGAGAGATTGCCATTAATGCTTAAAATAAGTTATTGTAGAACTACCACTTCACATTACAAATATGGTATTGATTCAAGCGACCGATTAGAATATTACAAGGAAATTACACATTAATTCATTACATCAAGTTATGGACTTTGGCAAGGCAGAAACTTAAGAAGCTGAACAAAACCCACATAGAAACAAAATTCACCTAGATTCAGAAATTTCAAAGAGAATGCAAGAGGTGCTGCTTCACAACAAAGTAAATCATTTAAATTGGAGAATCCTTAGCAGATGAAGAGTTGAATCTCGTCCCCCATGAAGAGTTGAATCTTCTCAAATTCTTTCCTTGGCCTATTCCACCATTTACTAACTGATAAATGCCGTATGATTCTTACGAGGGTGCTGAAACTCTTGTCATGTGTCCTGCAAACAAACTTGAACTTTGTCCACTCCCAAGAGAATGAATCCACTTTACGGCTAGCCACCACATTCGTTGGACTGAGTGTTCCAAAGTTATTTTCACGATATTCAGATCTTTATTCTCTTGACATACGACGGTTTTTAATTCTTAGATTTTTTCTCGTGCTATGCCCACACTTAGATAACAGTCTTTGTTTGTAATGATGATATTGTCATTGTAACTCTCAATACATTCACATCTCTGGTATTGCCCCTGCGCTTTAATAGCATTTTTGCATTGGAAACACAAGCTAAAAGAAAAATTAGATCACAAACATATTTGGGACAATTGTAGTATTCCTTGGACTCCAAGTTTATCAGTATTCAAGAGTACTTCCATTTGACAATAGAATGCTGAGGACCGGAAACATGGGTCGATGATAGTGTTGAGGTTTGGCTTGTTGTGGAGCTCGCTGTATTGGCCGGGCTTGGTCCCAACTCTTGCAACGCACGACAAATACAACTCGATCGAATAAAAGCTTTGTGGCTTGGCCACTTTTACATTGGAAAGCCCCAATTCATGTGTTTGGAATGGAGGGAAGGCTCGGGTAGGGGCAATTATCGATTGGCTCGGCCTTTGGACGAGGAGGGGATCCAATGCGGGGGACTCCACACGGCGGTATTCTCGGCCGTGCAAAACTATGTAGTGAAATATGTGCTTGGTGGCTCATGGCTCATGCCGTCCTCGCCTTGGTGAGAGCTCACCAACTCGCCAAGAGATAACCCAACTCGCCCCTTCGATTGAGACAGCTCCCCCACAATGCAGCCATCTCGGTTCAAAGAACTCCGCCAATTTGCTCTTAACAGAGACACCGAATGTAGTAGGACTACTAGCTTTAGCAGTAGCTAAATACACCTCTAAATTAGAGGAAAACCCCTAATGGGGAAAAATGTTTTTTTTTCTTTGATTTGATTTTTTGTAAATCAAAATCGTTCTCCAAAGAAGCAAATTCGCTTGGTTTAGGAGCACCAATGCAAAAAATAATTGCTTTCCAAACACCTGGAAGTGGAAATGGAGGTTGTGGGGATGCAAGGTGGGTCTAGGAAGCTGCTAGAGGTAGCACATGCTCTCTGGAAGCATTTAACTTCGCCAAAGACCGTATTAACTCTTCTCGTAACCTCTCTACAACCCTTTTCTTGCACAAACTTCTCAAAGCCTTGCTCTGAAACCAAATGTTGAGGGCCGGAAACAGGGAGGCAGCCTGTGTATATTTTATTAATGTGAAAATAAGCAGATCACAGAATTTAACTTCTAAGCTAATTACAGAGGAATAAAAGGGCCATAATATTTATGGATATTACACATCCATATACAAACAAATATTATTGTTGCAACTATGCAACAAATAAACCTACGTGAATATAATAAAACAAATACAAATGGGTATAAAAACATAACCATTTAACAATATTAAATCACCTAGTTACCACAGTAACTACTAAACAAACTTAGTAATACTAAATTTACCTACAGTAAATGTTAAATTACTAAGGTAAACTAAGTTTTACCTAACATAGAAAGATCGTATGGTGTTTCCTTCATAAATTAAGGATAGATACTTTTAAAAAAATAACGCCTGCTCCATTTTAGTCAAGTATTTAGTTGACCGCTGCTTGTCAAAAAAATTAATAGATGCCACTTTGTAGGTATTATTATTTGTTTAACACATACTCATCTGGATATTACATTTTATGTAATCCTTGTCATTCAAACTTCTCGTGATCATGAAGAGAGTCATTGGGAAGATGCAAACTATATATTGTACTATGTTGAGTGACTTTGAATTTTGGAATTCGTTACACATTAAAAAGATATTCGCATACCGAATGGTTCATATATTCAGCTATAATTGGCTTTTTCATTAGCTTTTATGGCATTAGATAATTTGAATTTATGTCCTCTTGCTGTTTTGGGTGCTGCTCGTGTCGGACAAATGTTACTGTAGCTCATCTTTGCTTGGCTTATAACAATTTATGCTCTCTTTTGCAGTTGTTGACTTTCATCTACCTGCTGTTGTTGCTGACGCCTGGTCCAGTAGATAAGAGGTGTATGCAGCAATTTATCTCTATGCTTTTGAATATCTCCTCTACCATCATTCGTGTAGTTTTTCCTACTAAAAAAAAAGTTCCTTATACATGGATTTGCCATTTTAAAGAGTTGCTAATGCATTTCATTAATGTACATGTATAGTTTTGTTGGTTTTGATGCATTTTTAAAAGTGGGGGAGGAGGGATGGAAATGCATCCTTTTCGTGGGCTTTAATCAGGGATATGTTTAGTGCGTGTAGACTTGGTGCAAATATTGTGTTGTGCGCATGCTATTTTGGATGGTTGTCGATACATCTTTCCTTTCCTTTGATGACTGTTTCTTGAACCTTTGTTTTTTGGAATGCTATAAATGGATTTGTAGTTGTCTGAAAACTCAATTGAAAGGCTCCTTCAAGGCGCCACGGACCTTGCTCCGTGCCTTCAAGTACTCTCGTTAGACCCCATCGCTCGCAGCAGCACTTCGACCTGAAATACCAGGTTTGCCTTTTCGATGGGGTTCACTCCCACCACGGGCTTTTGTCATCCAAATTTAATGATAACATCCAAAAGGGGAAGTGCAACAAGGCTCAATTGTTAAATTGACTTCTTATGTTCGTAGGCGGTGAAAGGATACATGTGTGTTTTTGACTCCCTTTAGCTTTTTTAGTCTAGTTTCCTCTAAAACACATTTTCCGTACTTTTCCCCTTGTTGATTAGACCTTTTAATGTAGGAATGTTTTGATTTTTGGAATGGAGATTATTTGCCGAAACTTCAAACCGTTGGTGCTCCAACTCCTTTTTGCTTGCCCATGATGCACAGTGCCGTGCACTCGCTTGGTCGTCAAACCGTGTTGCATCTAGGCGGGGCTCCTCGCACTCTGTTCTTGGGATCGGTTGTCCCGTCTACACAGATGCCAATACATGCTCTTAGCCCCTACTTGAAACAATGGTCAGTGAAAGGTCAAGTTGTGCACAAAAGTTCACTTACCTAATACACAAATGTGAAAGGGCAAGGCAGTTCTTTGGATTTGACTTTATTGACGGGGAAGGCATCCAGGTCCATATGACATGCTTTAATGAGGCTTGTGACAAATTTTATGACTGAATTCGCCTTGAGAGGTGTACATTTTGTCCAATGGGCAAGTCAAAGCACCAAACAAGTCTTACAACCATCTGAATGCCTCATGTGAAGTTTTCTTGCACCGCACATCTGTTGTTACATATTGCCCGTCCGATTCATCTTCCATTCCAATGCAACTTTTCCACTTCAAGCAACTAGGGAGATTGCAAGTCTTCCCTCCTCCACGATAGTTGATGTGATTGGTTTGCTCTCTTTGATCTCAGGTGTGTCTTTCATTTGCAAAAAAGATACGACCGAGATAAACAAGCGAACTTGCCGCAAATTTCGGACATGTTAGGGCTATAACGTAGACGCCACGCTTTGGGGATTGCATTTACAATAGATACAATTGGCATGACACACCTTGTTATTGATCTTGACATAATCAAAGTACAAAAGTTGAAAGAATGGTTTCATGGAGGCTGGTTTCAAACACCCCCTCCGTCACTTTCAAAGAAAAATGCACCGACACTTGCTTTGCCCACTAGGATGCACATTTCCGCGGTTCATGAAATGGTGACGTTTGATAGCACACATGTTGTGCAAGTCAAATGCAGTCATAAAGATTGGGCTTGATAACTTCTACTACATGGCCTGTCCTTCTATGTCCTCAGGGAAACATTCTAGGAAAAAGGTGGTTCAAACATCAGGGACCACTTAGCACTGCCCCAAATGTAATGTGGAATTGAATGATTGTGAGTACAAATATGTTTTAAAGCTTGAACTTCAAGACCACACTGGAGAATTATGGAATGCAATTGCCTTTGATGATGTCGCCTTTGCACTCTAGGATTGCTTGCCGCAAGGACCTTCGCTTCTGTTGACGATCCTGTTCATGCACATCAAGCCTTGATTTGTCCCCTCTCCCAACAATTCCTTTTCAAATTATCGATGAAAAGGGAACTGTATAGAGATGAAGAAAGAACCTTTGTTGTCATCTATGAAGCAACCAAGATTGACTTTCTTGCCGAGAATGCAATTTTCTTGCGGAAATTGCCACCATCCCTCAAAACCGGGTTCGAAGACATTTCTTAAGAACAATTGCGATTGTGGTCTTCGCTCTTGTTTTTCTTGCAACATCCTTTGATTCAACTAATTTTTGTTGGTTTCATTATCGTTTGGCTCCCTCTTTTTTAGTAGCTTCGTGATGTAATAACTATTGAATGTTCAAGCATGTTTTGCCAAAAAAATGCTTTTATGTTGTTGTTCTTCCTTTGCACCATTTAAATGGAAAAAAATCATTTCGTCTAAGCCGTGACTTGTAAATATAGAAAAAATATTTACGGAAGAAAACAAGTGAATTAATATTGCATTCAAAATTATTTCTCATAGTTTCATTCCTTGCTTTCATTATCCACTCTTGATAGATAGGTGGCTCTATATTCATAGCTTGTAATTCTTGGTTGCTTCGTGCATGGCAATGCCAAGTTGTTTTTTTATATTGAAACATGGTTGCGCCCCATATTTTGTAGATCCGGTTCTCCCGTCATAGACTATTTTGCAAGAACTTGGCCAATACAATTCTAACCGATGTTTACATTTTGGTGGTGAAAGAAAGGGGAAGGAAGACATGGCATATGATTTCCTTGTTTGTAGGGCTCATGTCGTGAATGCTCTGCAATGCAAGATGGCGCATGATCCGTATTACGGTGATGTCCTTTGACAAGGTTGCCGTCTCCGCACTCCCGTTGAACCTACTAATTTTTCTCCATCTTATGGAAAACAACAATTGATGGCCCCGTTGACGACCCTCCACTTGATGACGATGAACATTTGGACATCCCCCTGCCAACGATGTGGATTATCAGCCTTCCTCATTTGTGAATGTGCTTCCTAACACAAAAACTGAAATAGATACTATTCGATCTTGCCTCTAGCCGCAACAAAGCTCCCAAATTGTTATTATAAATTGGCTGGACATAGCCATCATGCCTGTGAACGAATATAATATGGAAGGGTTTTTGCAATGGTGTTCCCTACTCTTTTCCCAAATGGGCAAGCCATGTTTAAAAAATCGCCCCTAAGGAAGGTTCAGTTGAATGAATATGCACTTCATTTGATGAGGTATCATGATGGTAGATGTGGAAAACACCCGTGTTTCGGTACTTCTTGTTGAACCTTATCATGCGCCATCGAAGTTAGGCCGGGCTTCAGTTTTTGTGAAAAAAACATAGAAGACCACATGCTAGCTATGATTGCAGACTTGCGGCAGACCACGAGAGACCTTCCGAACACTAGGCTTGCTGAACGTTTGATGGTTTGGGGCAAATCTTCGTGGCACACGTTCTTATTGGAACAAGTCTCGAGCTGAATTGACTGACATGATTGTACAGTTAGGGTCACCAACCTTGTTTTTCACTCTGAGTGCCGCGGATACAAAATGGCTTGACTTGCACAAACTTATGCTTGGAATACCCCCGCTGGATGCTCCTCTATGCTCACATTGGAGAGTTGCAAATGTTGTTGTGAATCCTCACCTGTTTCTTTGTACATGCATCAACGTTTTCACAATTTTCCGGAGGAGATCCTGGAAAAGCGCTTGCGTGTCTGTGTGCCGTTGACTATTGGTATAGGTCTGTCGCTCAACTTGCGTATTCTAAGTTCTATCCACACATTTCTTAAAATAGAGACTGTTGCTTACATCCATTACTTTTGATGTGTAGGTATGAGTGGCAACATCGAGGTTCTGCACATATCCATGGCTTCCTTTGGTTGGAAAATGCACCCAATGTTGACACTTTGAATTGAGACAATACCTGGGAAGTTGAAGAGGCAAGAAAATACCGAGATCGATACATTTCAGCTTGGAACAAAAGGGATAACTTCTCCTTGACATCTACATTTCAACGTCCAATAGAGGATGACCCTTACCTGTCGGATATTGATTCAATACTCTCATCTGATTCTGTTGTGGACTATGAGGAACCGATGAATCGCGTTTAGAGGCATACAAAATGCAGCGAGCAAACCTGTCTGCGGGAAAAAGGATTTGAATTCCAGTGCTGGTACCATGCGCTGTGGCCCCTTTTAGACAGAATCATTGCTTTATGTAGATGAGTTGGGAAGAAAAAAATACATGTCCTCCAAGAATGATGAGACATTAAACACACACAATCCTAACATGTTGTCTATTTGACGTGCAAATGTTGATTGCCAGCCTGTTCTATCAAGACATGTAATTTTAAAATATATTGCAAAATATGCCTCTAAAACTGAGCATCGCTCTGAAACCTATCAACAACTTCTTGCTAGAATTTCTGAAAACTCTGATTCTGCAGACCTTGCTAGAATAACGTTCTGTAAGGTGCTCATTGAAAGTGTTGTCGAACGTGATATTAGTGCCCAAGAAACATGCCACCTATTGCAAAAGATTCCACTTGTTGTTTGCAGTCGTTCTTTTTTCATTGAATGTAGGGAGGCAAATTCTGTGTTGGGTCTCCCAAGGTTCATTGGCGGCACATCCTTCTTCTACTTTTGTTGATGCGTACATTGGTCGTCCTTGCCATCTTGAAGGCTTGTGCCTTATTGAAACTGCTAAAGATTGGTCCTATGAAAACTCTCGCAAAAAAGAAAAATGGAAAAAGGGACACACCAACAATAATACGAGTCAACCCTCGATTCTTTAACATTCCGCCCATGGACTTTGAAATGTTTGAAACATTTTGTTTCACCGAGCTCCCCTGT
Organism: Taxus wallichiana var. yunnanensis; assembly: GCA_018340775.1. NCBI lineage: Eukaryota > Viridiplantae > Streptophyta > Pinopsida > Cupressales > Taxaceae > Taxus > Taxus wallichiana. The sequence goes on along the minus strand of CM031235.1, from coordinate 791,466,749 downwards.
ACAAGCTGTTCGAAATATTCTGGATGACATTGGCCTGCTCCACCTGAAAATTATTGCTAATTGGCAGGCTATGAACAACTACTCCACATGGCATGTTGAGAGAGCTCCATTGGAATCTGGAGGATCAAGTGCCAAGGAATCCTCAAAAGACTACCATGGCCAAGATGCTATTGAAGAAAATGAGTGGCAGTTCTTGTCTCGGCTTCACCCTGAAGGATGCATTGAAAGAACAAACATGGATATGCTTGGATATCGTGACATTGACATTAACCATACTTGGCATGTCACAGATGTGCCCCTCTCGTTGTAGGAAACAACATCCTGCTTCATAGACTTCAACTGTGCAAACCACTGCTTCAATCCAATTGCTATAGGTGGCCCTCTTACAACAGATACTTTCTCTGCAGAACAACGAATAGGTTATGACATTATTGTTCAACACTACAACCTCTGTTCCCACCTGGCCCCGTTGAGAATGATAATTCAAGGCACTGACAAATTGTTTCTCATCAACAAGGCCAAAATGGCACTAAACAATACTTTGCCCGCAGAATCCTCCCCTCTATTGTTGTTGGCACCGACGGGGTTGCGGCTTTCAATATAAATGCGTCCACTGTGCACGCTGCCCTGCGCATACCCATAAAGAATATGAAACCGCTCGAGGGCCAACAACTTGCATCATTCCAAGAAAGTTTGAGGAATGTCAGCCACATTTTAATAGATGAAATGAGCCTTGTGGGGCCAAAATTGCTGGCACGGATTGATGAACAACTTCACCAAGCATTCCCTCAACATAGGAATTTAATGTTCGGCGGGAGGTCCATCATTCTGGTTGGGGACCTTGGCTAGTTGCCGCCTGTGATGGAAATACCTTTGTATGAAGGAAAATCTTATGGGTCCTCCCTCTGGTGCTGTTTCAACACAATTGTCACCTTGGAAACAAACTTTAGGCAACAAGGTGGAAATCCTGGTCAAATCAATTTCCAGAATCTTTTGGCGAACCCGAGGAATGCATAACCTAAAATAGAGGATTGGAATCTTCTAATGTCATGCACAAGAGCATCGTTGTCAGCTGCAGAACGTAAAGATTTCAACTCCTCAATCCATTTTGTACGCAACAAATGACATAGCCCTCTATCACAATATGCACATGTTGGAATCTCTTGGTGTGCCTGTAGCTTGTAGCATTGGCGTCAAAACCAGACTAAGCATCTCGTTAGAAGCGGATGAAGAGCAACTCAAACCCAAAATCCTCTTGTGCAGTGGCCAACAAGTCATGCTAACCTCTAATCTATGGGTCTCCGTAGGACTCGTAAATGGTGCGCTTGGCCAAGTAGTAGACATTCTGTACAGTCTTGGAGCAAAACTTCCTGACCTGCCACAAGTAGTAGTTGTTAACTTCTAAAACTACATTGGTCCGCCTTGGGACCAAGAGAGCCCACAATGTGTTCCCATAGTCCCTATTGCTCGTGGTTCTTATCGCCAAATACTGTTGAAAATGGCATGGGCTCTGACCATCCACAAATTCTAGGGATTACCTTGTTGAAAGCAACTGTAGACATTGGTGGCACAGAGCACCAAGGCTTGAGCTTCACTGCAATTTCTAGAGAGTTCGCACCTTGGAAGACCTATGCATACCTCCAGCTTTTCCATTTGAACGGTATGCAAAAATAGCGGATGGTGCGTATGTCCAAAAAAGAAAGCAAGAAGAACAATGCCTTTGTAACTCCTTGGCCACATCCTTTGACATTGACGCTGTGCATGCCTTCTTCCCTTTCTTGAACTGTTCATGTGTGACAACACACCCATCTCTTCATTTTCCATGCGTTCACACATTTTTTGCTTTGCTTTCCCCCCACATCTGTTGCACTTAATTTTTTTTAAATTTTTATGTGCATATTGCTCAATGAGTGCTTCTCCTCCACATATTGACTCTTGTTGCTTCTTTCCCACAGATGCCGAAAGGAAGAAAAAAGGGGGAGCGACCCAAAAGCAAACAAATAAGCTTCCCATAATGGCCATAGAACTAAAAGTTCCACCAAAATCAAGTTCATTCAAAGCTGTTGTTGCATCCATTCGAGAACAGTTGTTTGTTGAAAGCCCTTCGGTTGTAAGAGACTTGCCTCTTGCATGTGGAAGGGATGCAATGGAGCATGACATCCTTCACAAAACTTGCATTGCGGACATTATACGTTGGAAAGATGAGCCGCAACTATCAGAAGATGAGGACCCTGAGGAAGCTGACATGGACGATGATCCAGGACCATCTGATACAAGTGCAGGTCAAGACAAAATGGACGAGGAGGCTCCCACCCTACCAGTCAAGGGCTCTACCCTAGCTCATAAATAGGTTGTTTGTAGTTCTAATACTCCTTTCCATTTACTTTTTCCTCACCCTAAAAAAAAGGTGTGTTGTGGACTGTTTAATAAGCATTCTAACTTTGCTCGTTTACCTTTGTTTTGCAGGCCTGTGTGGCTAAAAAAAAATTACACTTATGTCCATGCTTTATAATTTTGTATGTATGTTTCTGGACTGTTGGATGGATAGTTTTTTGGTGCATATTTGGATTGCTTGGTGAAATTTTAAGGCGCACTATTCCATTGTAAAAACATCCAAACTGCCTCTATCTTCGTGGTTGTTTTAAAAAATGGTCTTCAGCAATGCGCATACTGCCTCGCCTGATATCAACTCTGCAAACTACTGTTGCGTGTGTTATTAAAATAGTTTTTGATTATGCATTGCAAATGATTATAAGAAATCAGAATACATAGTTGCTTGTTATTGAAGTCTTTTCAACTACTGCATTCATTTACGTTCTTTGCATTTTTCCAAATCAAAGGGGGTAGATCATTATAATTATCTGCTTGCTTTGCAATTATTGAAATTCATATGAAATTGTTTACAGCTATTTAATTTGAATTTGATCATTCCTAAAATGATTGACTAGAATACAACAAACCCCTGTACATGCGGATCACCGACCCTCTCCATTCCATATTCATGTGTTCTTGCCATGGAGCAGCTCTGCAGTCTTCGGGGAGACTTGTTGTTCACCAACCATATTGACCACGACCTACAGTACACAGGTACAAAAAAAGAAAAAAAAGGACAACTCGCAGAAAAAATGATCTACCCTGTTTTTGTTCGATACTATTCGCTTCTGTTTTAGACACACGCCTTTGAGCTGATTTTCTTATCATTTCGCAGATAAAGAAATGGAGCGAAATCTGGAATGCTAATGCAGATGAATGCCTTGTTGCCTTGTACATTGGTATTATATTTTTAATCCTCTTTTTCCACAAATGAATACGATGTTCTCGCTGCTGCATTTTTCCTTAGTTCATTTTCACATTCGACCGAGTTCTCTGACTGGTGTGTTTATTAGGAAAATACATGTTACATATCCTGGGGATTTCATTTCCAGTTGTTTTCTCCATGTCAACATCTCCTTTCTCTTATGGGACAAGGAAGGTTTATAGGAAACCCCATGGACCAAAATATGTCGGTCCAGAAGCAGACAGTGAATGTTAACTAAACATTCTTCCTTATTAGTAGGCTATCTAGCTTCTTCTGTTACAAATTTCCTCCTCTTTTTTTTCGCACTTCTTAGCAGCTCCGCACTCTTTAATTGGTGGCACCCAATTTCTGATTATTGGCATTACAAATTACATGTGCCATTAAATAACATTTTTAGATTGTTCAATGAAATTAGATTTCTTGTGTTATTTAGCATTTCGTCCAATACTTCTTTAAAATAATTAATCCCTTTACTGAATGTTCTATTCTTCCTCTCATATTACAGGTAAGAGTGTGGAGTAGTGCCTCTAGAGGACAGTGACTCCATATTGCTTGGCAACATTGACAAGAACTGGAAAAAATATGAAGTGAGTATTACAATTCGCTGTATTGTAGTGGTTAAGAGATCATTAAGTTATCAGCGTGTTGGATGTTCTTACTAGGCTCTTATTTTGGGTTCATAGGAGAAATTGGAGCCGATATCTTGTGTAGGAATCTTATTTATACATTATACTAGGCTTGGTTTTGTTTCTCACACATTTTGATACGTTTATGATATTAGGTGTGCAGACTATGAACCCAAAATATCAGCGTATTGTTTATATCAGCGTGTTGGATGTTCTTACTAGGCTCTTATTTTGGGTTCATAGAAGAAATTGGAGCCAATATCTTGTGTAGGAATCTTATTTATACATTATACTAGGCTTGGTTTTGTTTCTCACACATTGTTTATACGTTTATGATATTAGGTGTGCAGACTATGAAAAAAGCCAACAATGAGAAAAAAATCAAGTAAGATGTCTTAATTAGTATATTAACTTATGGTGCTTGTAACATCTTCGTTCTCAGGCTAGGAGATAATCTAATATGCACTTTGCCTTCAGCTGTAATCTGGTTTTCAATATTTTATGTAAAGAGTAATCTTACTTTCCACTCTCTATGTTTCGGATTTATTAATGTTTTTCCAGTGTAAGCAGCTGTCTCGATTTAGGTACAATTCAGCATAGGTGTGTTGCTCTGCAACTCTCGTCGGAACAGCGTTGGGCTGAATCAGAATTTGGATATAGACAATTGCCGCAGTGCAGCAGGAGGTGGGAGTCGAGCAGCATCATTATTTCTCAAAAAAGCTGAAGCTGATTCCAAAGTGAAGTTATTTTAGAAGCACGAGCAAAATTTATATGTTTACCATGTGAAGGCTGCTCTTCGTCCCGTGAGGTATCCTGTTCTCCAACATCTTGGCGTTACTTTAATCAAGAACATTGAATCCAACATAAAAAAGTGGTCCTCTTTACAGCAGCATCTTCTGACATCACCAGTATCCTCTGTCTGCTTTGAATAAACTTCACTAATCTTTGGCGCCATCTTCTTCAGTGTTTTGATAAAGTTATTAAGTTTGAAATTTGGTGATTGGTTTGGGTTTTATGTTCCCATTAACTGTAAATTTTGAAGATACAAGATTGAGTGTTTACACAATCGATCTCATGGAATCTTTCATTAATGTCTTTCTCCTTGTTGTCTCGCTCTTAGCAGTTAAGGCTTCTCCAGATTTCAAATTTTGTTATTGTATATGACAGGATGCATATGTTCCCTGTATTTAAGGGCAAAATGTCTTGCCCTTCACATTGGCAAAAAACATTGTAAAAAAAATGTTCCTGCTCCCATCGAATTCTCGATCTCGGTGCAACTAATTACTTTTGCTTGTCTTCTCCAAAATCATTTAAACATTAATGATTTACTTCCACCCACTTAAAATCCAGGTTGGTTTAAAACAATTTATTCTGTGGTTAAGTCAGTTACTTCTTCAAGTCTTCAAAGACTACAGAGATTTCTTTCAATGTGGCAGCTTACAGCGTACCAACAAAGAAAAAAATAGTAAACTGAGTTCCCGTAAAAAATATTAACTCTGTTCCTCTGTGTGTGTGTCTAGCTCAGGGTCTCCGCATGGCTCCGTCTGCAGCTTCCACCTCCTAACACTAAAAATTATCTGCCGTTTACCTTATCAGCATCTCCATTGCATCTCCAATGCAATTGCTAGTATTATAGGAACTGAATTACCCCTATTAAATTCATATGCTTGGCTTACTTTATTTAATGCATATGGTTGGCTAATTTCCTATGTGGGTAAACGACAACCTATGTGGTCCAACGAGGACATTCTAAAGTGCATCTAATATCCTAGATATTTTAGGAAAAGAAAATAATCTATCCCAAGTAATATGACCTAAGTAACTCAAAATGTAAGGTGTATACCTACACCTGCACCCCCTTAAGTGCAACTTAGGTAGGCTACAAACTTCTGATATGGGTCATATAACAAGGCCCGGTGAGATACCCATTTATGATATGTGTAATGAAGAAGGAAGGACTCTGACCCTGCCCCCAACCTCCCCCTATGCGCCCGCCCCCTCCCCCAACGACAACTTCCTTAACCCCTAGCAGTACTCAAAGTTACAGGTACTTGCTCTTTGTCAAGGGTTTGATGAAGATGTCCACCGCTTACAACTTTGTGTGAAAATATTGCAAGTTAGTGGTGTGCTCATGAATCAAGAGCCTGACGTAGTGCATGAAGATTTTTATATGATTGGTATCCATTATTGCTCACTGAATTTTTGGAAATTTGGATGGTGCTTTGATTGTCACACCAAATAGTCATAGGCTGATCTGATTGAATATCGAATTCTGGTAAGATCTGCTGGATTCAAATGGACTTTGTATTGGCAATCATATCTCCTCTCTAAGTAAATTTTGTAAGTGAAAACACAATGGTATGTTGCTTCTTGCTTGAGAAAACAAGGAGGCCAAAGGCAAGAGTCAAAACATATCCCGAGGTGACTTGTGATCGTAAACATCACCAGCCCAAACTGTGTTTGTGTAGCCTAACAAATGTTTTGTGCCATATGTAGAATAGTGGATGCCATATGTATATGTGCCTTTGATGTCGCATTTTGCAACTTTTGAATAAAAATCATGTTGGCTAGATTTTATGCACAACGTAAAACCTAGGCAGTCATGAGATAAATCTCCTTCATTTAACGATGAAGCTCTGTGTAAGATGTTTATCTATTTTGCAGGGGTGAATCCTAATAACTACTTTCAGGGGTTTTACTTTAATTCCCTCAGCTCGTGAACCACAACTGGGTAATTTGGCAGCAAGTAAGCAATTGTGATGGGATATTTGCAAAGGGAAAAAATAGTAGGTAAAGAAGGAAGGAAGATGTGTTGAATTAACCAATAGCTATCAGAGTTGGTCTCATCCACACAAATTAAATAAACAGATAAAGATCACAACATTCAACAATAAGGGAAAGAAACAACTTCTAACCTAGATCTAAGATAACACAAAGTTTATCTAAAACCTTGAATAGAAGTAATCAGCAAAGCACTGTAGACACAAAGTTCTCCAGAAATCCACCTTTTATTCAATCCCCAACTTTCACAGAAATCACATCAAGGGTTCCAACACAAAGTCTGAAAACTCAAGAATGCTCTAGTTACAAAAGCCTCTGCTAAACAAGTTCTGATGAACAAATTATGATCCTTTAACCCATAGGCTCTTCCTCTATTTATAGTGCATAGAGGGCAAATACAAATAGGTAACTTTCAATGAATTCCTCGCATGTGGAAGCTATAAGAAAGGAAATAGTTGGCAATCTTCCTCCTAGAATTCCTCTTTGCATGACATGCATGATTTACAATTGAAGACTAAATCAATGCCTTGCATGTCTGCCACCTATTCCCAAGTAATTGACTTTTTCTAGTAACTTGAAGTAACGGCTTTTAAACCAATTACCTAAGTTTTACAATTTAATTGATTACTCAATTACTTTGTTGGAGAAAATAAGAGAAAGAAGAAGAAAGAGGAGAAGAAATTAGAAGTTAATCCAGCTGCAACACTCTCAGTCTTGTTCTCCTTCCATACTCTGTATGCTGATCCAACATGTATTGTACTTCCGCCTCATGAATGATATCTCTGCCTTGAATCTGAGAAGCTCTTTCTCCCATATGTTGTTGAATCCTTTCCTTTGACTCTCATTCGACTCTCATCAAACTGGTCCGCATCACTGTAGATTTTATCAACTTCTCAATTGGATTACCCGTGAGAGGAACTTGTGAGAGGAATAATGATTCCATCTATTTCCCCCTGAGCAACTAACTGTGATTTGCTTGCGGATGTTGCCTCTATCCTGTCTTCACCTCTTGTCCTTGAAGCTTTTGCAGTTCTTCTCAAGTATGTGCACAAGTGAATTGTCCTGGAAAGAATTCAAGACAAACATTCAACTCATCCCCCTTTTATTTTTTATTGCATATGGGCAGCCTTGAACTCTGGGAATTACTTCGGATGAAAGCAAAGAGAAGTAGGCTCAACATGGGCTCAACTGGGAGATTTTAGACAACATGCATGGGCTTTTAGAGGGATTTAGCATGCAATTTAGCAGATTGCATGGATTTGGCAATGTGAATAGCTGCGTTGAAACTGGAGGACAAGCTGGCTTCACATGCAAACACTTTAAATGCTTCTCTTTCAAAAGGCTGCGTTTGGGCAAAGAACAACTTGCTAGATATTCACGACAACCACTTAAGTCTCTTTTCCCTTTAGAAATTGCGTGGAAAATGGAAAGGAAGGGCAACTTGCAAAGAGAATGAGTCTTCTAAAAAATCACGACTTGCTTTAATGACTTGCGTGGAAATTAAAGGAGGAAGGCAGCGTGGAAAATGTAAAGAAAGGGCAGCTAAAATCCACAACTTAACTTGCAACTTCCTTCCTTTAATATTTGCGTGGAAATTGAAGATGGAAGGCAGCCTTTAGAAGGAAGACAAGACAATGATTATTCACGACAACTTAAGTGAACTGTGTTAAAATTGAAGGAGGAAGGCAACTTGAAATTAGAGGATAAAGCATCCAAAAAAACCACAACTTGCACTAAGTGCTTTTGCTTTAAATTTGCGTGAAAACTTGAGGTAGAAGGCAGCGTGGAAATCAGAGAGGGAAGGAAGCTTAGAAAAACCACGATTTTAGCCTAAACATCTTGCCTTAAACTTGTGTGGAAATGGGAGTGGAAGGGAAACTCAAAATCCAAGATTTGACTTTGCAACTGACTTCTCTTTTTAATATTTGTGTGGAAATTGAAGGGGAAGGGCAGCTTGTATTTGCGTGAATTTCTAAGGTGGATGGCAACTTGTATTTGCTTGGATTTTGATAAAACAAGGCAGCTGCCGGACTCTGAAAAACCACGATTTGGCTCTCATATTCATAGAATGAACAAGCACTTTAAAATCCATGATTTCTTCTTGGTATTTGCGTTGAAACTCAAGGAACAACTGCGTGGATTTTGAGGAAGGAGGGCAGCGTGGATTATAGAAGACATGGACCTTTGAATTCACGATAACTTAAGTGGCTTTTCCTTCCTAAGAATTGCGTTGAAATTAGAAGAGGATAGCATCATGGAAAACATAAGACTTAGCATTGAAAAACCACGATTTGCACTAGAAGACTCTTGCTTTGATCCTTGACGCAATTGCCTGAGTGATTTTGCCCCTTGAATGACCCTCCAGAATGCTGCTTTTTCTTCCTTGGCCATGGCTGCTCTGCAAAAGGAAGACAAACTCTTCTAGATCCACGATCTGTTTAATCATTCAACTTGGATTAAACCTCAGACAAGGCAAAAATCTTGAGCTTTCCTCTTGTTTGATCCGGTTACCTTCAAATACAAGCTTTGACAGACAAATTGATTGGCAATTAAAAACATTGGATAGCTTTTCAAAACCCTAAGCCCGGGAAAAGGTCTGATAGGAAGAAAGAATAGGCTATGGGGATTGCAGGACAAAAACGGAGAAAGACCAAAAACCAAAACACAAAAGAAATAAATAAAAACAAAATACCCGAAAGAAGTTGCAGGCAATTGCTCGAAAAACTTCTCCAATTAGCTAGTCTATAAAAACTCTTCCCCGGGTGAATGCTCTGTGGTAATAATGATGGGGTGAAGTGCTTTATATAACCCAAATTTCTTAATTTCAGCTCAATCTATTTTTAAACGAACTTTTACTTTTTTTTAAATATAAAAAGTAAAAGTGCTTTTATAAAACCAGACTGGGTTTCGGAAGTGAATTGAGTGAGCTTCAGCATGTGGGTATTTGGCGAATGTGGCTCTATGACTTCCTGGAGATACCTTTGAGCAATGCGAGCAACTGCAAGCAAAACAAAACAAAAACATGACCCTTTACTTTAAAAAGAACGGAAAATTTTAAAAGGGGTAGTCCCAGATTTCAGGGTGAAATCTTGGGGACACCAGCTCATGTGGTTCTTGCATGAAGTGAGAAACTAAGCCAAACGCAAAAGAGATATCGGGGTGATTGTGAGTGAAGTAGATGACGCTACCAATGTAGCATCAACCAAGGAGTAGAACACTTGGTTTTCACTTGACTCCTTATAAGAAAGGAGTAGGTGCAGGTTTGCAGTTTGTCACGTGAAATCTGCCCAAAAGATATAAGCCATACTTGGGCTGTGAATGACTAATCCCTGATGCAATCTGAGTAATCTCCAAACCAAAGAAACACTGAAGAAGCCCTATGTCAGTAGTCGTCTCAATGGCTTTCTGAAAAGAAGATTTCACATCATCAATGTGTGATGGTGAACTTCTTGTAATCCTGTAAGGATGGGATCATCCACAGAAAGCACAAGAAGGATAAACTCACCGTGCTCCGCAGAAAGTAGACAGTTGGACCTGAGTGACAGTAAGAGAATCCCAAAAATAGAAGAAAAGAATCCATCTTCTCACACCGAGCCTTGCTCGAGGCCATGGAGAAATTTCTTAACTTGGCATACGAGGAGAGTCCTTAACGAAACCCTAAGGCTGATCCATGCCTATCTCCTCCGAAAGCCAAATGTGAAGCAAGGCACTCTTCACATCCATTTGATGGACTGTCCATCTCTGAGATGCAGTGATAGATAGAACAAGGCCAATGAAGCTCATTTTGGCTACGGGTGCAAAGGTTTCAAATTAATTAATGCTCTCAACTTGGGAAAAAGCATTGGCAACCAATCCAGCTGTGTGCTTGTCTATTCTCCCATCAGCTGAAAACTTGGTTCAATAACTCCACTTACATCGAACCATGGTTCTTCCTTTTGGAAGAAATACTAAGTCCCAAGTATTTTCTTCATCAGGAACTATACTCTTTTAACATGGTTTTATCCTATTCTGCAAAGGAACTATACTCTTTTAACATGGTTCTATCCTATTCTGCAATGATATTGGCTTCTTTGAAAGTTCGAGGATCTGATGTTGTGGTCATAATGCATGAGGAAACTCATGATAATCTGACGGCGTGTGACAAGTGTCGGCTGGATCACCAACAAGGGAGCCTGCTATACTTAGTGATTTAAAACAAAGTAGTTGGTTTCAACTAAGCGAGTGAGTTCTTTCAGGCTTTCCACCAAAAATCAAATCTCAAACACAAAGCTTAAAATAAATTTACTTGCCAATTACAATCTCTTAGTAAGGGTCTTAAGGTAAATTAATACAAATATAGGAAACATAAACAGTTAGGAATACAATGAATCCAATCCTCTCCAATAAAAATTGGGCTTTTCCTCACCACATCCTCAAATCCAAAATTTGTGGAGCCTAGAATTAGTGTTCCCTTGAGGATTAACTTTCACCGTTGGGATTAATTTAATAAAAAAAAGAATTGACATCATCAGATTGGTACCAAGAAGGTGGATATGTTTAGTGAAAGGGTGGAGGTGACACAGCAGTGGGAAAATTATTGGCTTCATCCACTTGCTGGAATATAGTTGAAGCGACAAAAACATGCTCAATAGAAATATGGAAAGTGAAGTTGGTTTGTAAATGTACATGCAGAGCATCAGGAAGAGGAGGATCTGTTGCTGTCAAGTTCTTTTGGTTCAAAAGAGCAGGAAAAACTGAAAGGTTTTCCACCCTGAATTTTGTTCCTGTACACAAAATAAAGCAGAAATGAAGAAGAAAAAGACTAACACCCACCCAATTTCAGAAAGTCCTAGTATCACTTCAATAATTAGGCATGGAAAAAGGTTAATTACACGCCATGTGGTTCAAGTCCTCTAGTTATATGCTGAATCAAATGAAGCATTGGGTTTTCTCCATTGGACTACCAACACCCGGGTTTTAAGCACACTATAGAGTCTTACTATTCCATGCTGAATCCTGGGAACAATCCACATGGTGAATAAAATGGCAATGCGAAAACAATAATGTGGGTTTGATTCTCAAACTTATATGATAATGCTCCACAGCCTTGGATTATATGGACGTATCCAACAGGTTTTAGGGCTTTGGAAGAGAGGAGAAAGTCTGTGTTTGTGTTTGGTGGTTTTGTTTACAATGGCCTTATAGGTTTACTTATTAAATCTCGGTTTGAGCATGAAGCTATAGAAGGGTACAAGAACATATTGTTGGAAGGAATTGTGCCCAACATGAAATGTTTTTTCTGCCCTCATAGGTGCTTGTGTTTGAATGGGAGATGCATGGCTGGCACTAGAATATCTTGCTCGAATGCCAAAACTTGCTTGACACTTGATGCAAGAGCGTTCATGTTCACAAGCAATTGTGCATCACCTAAAAATACTTAAGAATAGTAATAAGGTAGTTTTGTGCAACCTTTGCTTTGTGTGCAGCTATTGTTGGTTGAAGAATAAAGACTTGTCCTTGTGCATCTGTGTTGTCTTGCGCAAAGTTGGGAGAATTGGCGAGCTCTACGTTGAAGGTTGAAATCTTTCGCAAATATCTTGTGTACTATCTTTGTGAGCTCTGCACACTTGTACAGTGAAGTGGCGACAAGTGTGTGTGCATGTCTTGTGCAATAGGATATTAGGAGACATTTTGTGCACTTTGTGTAGAAGAATTGGACTTGTGTGCAAACTATGGTCTTACACAACTCTACGCAAGATGGGGTGACCTACACAACCTGCATAGTTATGTAGGAAACTTCTTATATGCCCATTAGTTGTCCGCATACTCTGGTGGAGGAAATATACATCACTCGAAATGTGGCATGTTTGATCCATGTTCAGGTCTTAGTGAAAAGTGTCACGAACGCAAAGGAATTATAACTGTTCTGACAGTTGGCAGTTATAAGAAAATGGAATTTAAAGTGCCGCATCACAAGTGGTTATTTGATAGTTGGAGGAAATGCCTTATAAGGTGTGAACATCTTTATGTAAGGGGTTGGCCATTCAAGCAAGGAGATATGCAAGGAAAGCCAAACCAAAAAGCTGAGTATGGTTCTAAACATAGGTTTGTGAGCTTACAAGTCTAGATAGTGAGATTGCATGTAGTGTGTTCTATTTGTGATTGTAGTAGCTTTAGTTGTTTTAAGATTGTAATATTTTGGTACATGTAACTGTATATTCCTCCATTAAAGTAATATATTGAAGCTTGTGTTTTTCATGCTATGCATGGGTGCATTGTTGTGCGTTTCATTGACCTTTTGCATAACTAGGTTGCGTGGTATAATAAGACAATCTTTCATTGGATCCTCTACCTGCGATTGCATTGTTTGCTATCCTGCGAGTGATTGTGTTTTCCACATTTAGGAGTGTGGTTAGAAAACAATGAAGGCATCTTCTAATGCAAAGGTTGTTGGGTAGAAGGTATGGCGGGTGTGATTGTTGTTGCAGTTGTGAGGAAGAGAAATGGCGCACAAGGGAAAAATCTCAAAGGAAGACGAAGGGGAAATAAAACACCGCAAGTGGCGGATGTGATGAGATACATGCAAGCAACGGTGTAAGCCATGGAAACTTCCCATTAGATTTGAGTGTGATGAGGCACCTGAAGTGCACATCATAGTAACATAAGATTATGGGACAATGGAGCGGGATTTTGGGATGGCAAAAAACCAATGTTTGGGGACAAAAGGGAGATGGCTAATTAAAATAATATATAAATATGTAAAATATACTGTAAATAATAACTTGAAGGGACTTAAATAAGCTGAAATAAAACCATTATGATTGATCAATTGGCAATATCTGATATCATTAATCCGAAATACATCAACAATATTACAAAGAGAAAAGTACAAATAAAAAATCAGAATCAGCATCTAAAATAACATCCATGAACTCCTCGTTGGAATTGTCATCCTCATCCTCGATGGGGATCTCAATCAATCCTTGTTGCGCATTCCATTCTTCTACATGCCTTGGCTCCTCAAAATTTACATCCCATTTTAATGGTGGGGTCTACTTGTACTTTGTTGTCTTGAGATCCATGAGATGCAAGGCATTGTGTACGGCTAATAGCTTCTTTACTCTCTTAGATGTAAGTTTGTTCCTCTTAAGAGAGTGGATCTTACCATATGTTGACCAACTCCTCTCAGTAGTAGAGGAAATACAAACCTAGAAAAGAAGACGAATCGCAAGTGTTCGCAGCAGTCTTGGGCAGCCATATAGTCGCCACCAACTCATTGGCTTCTCTGTGCCAATGTTAGCCTTTTCAACCCCACTTAAGATTTGTAGCCAACAAGTTCGAGTAAACTCGAGCCGCTCCATTCTAACTGTGAAGTCTCCTTTGCACTATACCTTTTTTAGGGCCTTTATAAAGCCCTTCTTGACCTCCTTGTTATCCAAAGGGATAACTCTACTTGGCCTCCCTAAATACCATTTTGGATGAAGTGCATATGTAGCCATATGAAGTGGCATGTCTAGCTTCTTCCACCTATGTTGAATGATGGGCTGAATATGCTTATAGTAGAACTCTAGGGTGGGGGTCCCTCACCCGAATAACTTCCTTTATTTGCCTTGATGCACTCCTATATCTCACCAAGAGTAGGGCTATTAGAATCCCCATATTTGATGACACTAAAAATTGGAAGTATAATTGATGTGATGTATTTCACATTGGCCCAAAATGTGTCTCTCACCACCACTTCCTTCACCTTCTCCCTTTCTCTGTCTTAGACTCTAGCCACCGAGTGCACTTTTGTGTAATTTATTTGAAGCCTCCTATCTAACAAAACAAAGTAGGATGCAAAGTAGGTGTTGAGTGGCTTGAGGAATTCCTTCCTCAAAAAGCTTTGAAAGAGTGCCACTATGTGTGGTGATTGCAGATGAACATTTGCACCTCCTCGCCTCAACCACTATATTTTTAACCTAGTCAATCTTTTCAATGTCTTTCAAAGCATTGTTTACTTTATGTATGCAACATGGGGTCCAAAAATATGGTGTAGGTACCTCCACTAGCTTGCTTGCTGCTCTCTGCACACATAAGCTACATTTGTGATTATTTATACGACATTTGCGGGCCAACCTCCTCAATGACACTCTTCAAATTTTGATACCGAAACTATGCATCTTTATGCTTCCTAAAATAGTCAACTACCCTAAAAAAGTACGGTCCATCTTTGCCAGAGACAATGATATTGATGAGTAGGGGTGTTTAATATCTATCTACCCATCCATGATAATGTTGCATCCATACGACACCCATGTGGCCTTCATCTTCTCCATCAACAAATTAACCTTAGAATAGTCTCTATCAATATTGTTTCTTTAGTTTGGTGTCTCTTGGAGGCACATAATATGGACTGCTTTAACTACCTTAGACATAGCTTCCTTGAATAAGGAGAGCGAGAAACATTAAATGAGATCTCAACGGCATAGAAAATTTCCCAATGCCATTAGTGGCTTCCTCCTCGCCTTTGAATCAAACATATCTACAACCTGGTTTGGGCCAACCCTCACAACCTTTCTCTTCCCTTAGCCCTCCACTTCAGTCACCCCAAAACTAGAACCTATTGCAGCATGGGAGAAAGAATTCTTAGAAGTCCTATGAGAACTATAAGGGGTGGTAGTGTTAGTGCTAGTAACATGAACTCTTGGGATTTTGTTTGTGGTATCTCCATTATAAAGCCTTACCACCTTTGCTCTTTAATCAAGTAAAGGAGCCTTATAAAACCAACACCCCTTTTGTAATGCACCCCTTTTGTAATGTGCAATAAGTGTATATTTACTATTAGTCCTAGTGATGTTGCCATGTCAAGTATTTCAACAAATATTGCACTTCCACCGTTTATTCCCCCCTGCACTTTCGAGGTCGCAAATATGTGAGCAAATCGTTGTAGTGGATTCCTTTTGTTGAATGGTCACCTGGGAAATTCAACCAACATTTGAAAGGGGCAATTGGGCTTGTAGGCATTTTCAACTGAACTACAAATTTCCACTGCCACTGCATCTTGCCTCTCTCTTCGGCTCCCCCCACTAAGGTTTCCACTACAACCCATCTCAATCATTTCCTCCTCTAATTCATATTAAGAAGATCTCATTTTGATTGTTGGGGCTGCAAAATTAAAAAATAACTATAAAGATAAAATAGTCGATGGATTTTGATCTAAAAACATAAAATAAGTTAAAAACAGACAATGCATTTTGATTAAAAACCAATAAACACAAGAACAATTTTTACTTACCCACTTTGTATTTTTACCAAAAAATACAAAATCCTAACCCATATAGCGTTTTATTTTTACAAAAACAAAACAAATAAATTTGAACCCTAACATCGTTTTACTTTTGCAAAAAAATAACTAATAAATTTAAACCTTAACCGATAATGTAATGGCCAAACCTAAATCCATTTTGTATTTTGACCCTACCCACTTTGTATGACAAAAATTAAACCCTAACCTTTTTGAAAAAATATCGATAAAAACCTAACAATAAATGTTGTGGCCAAACCCTAATACCATTATGAAAATAATACAAGAATAACTTCACAAACTTTAAAACAACAATTTTGATTCTTGAATCTATGTAGAGAGCAATATGTAATATGTACATAACTCTTGCACTTTTTATTGCTCTTGTTCTTGACCTTGCCCTTCCTCTCCTCTTTTACAATTTTCCTCTTCTTCTCTTTGTTAAAGTGGAATGTAGAATGATTCAGATAGGACCATTTTATAAGTTAGAATGTCACTTAGGTTTGTTTATAATTTTTAACATTTCCAAGTATGATTATACAGCCTCAAGTACATGCGTGTACGATATGTACCTTGTTCGGGTACACCCTCAAGTTTGTTGGAGATACATACGATACAACAAGAAGTATCCAGGTAAGTTTGGGTTCATCCTTTGACCAAATTGGATGTACCTGGATACGTTTTGCCGTGCCACCATGTGTGTGTGAACCTACAACACACCTAAAGACGAACCCACATGATACCCAACCCAAGAATCATTTTTAATTTTATTCAATTTTAAATTATTTTATTTTATAATATGCCAAAACAAGTCAAAAGGACTTTAAAAAATATTAAAACAATTATAAACCCTAAAAGATATTTCCAAATTCATTTTAAACAACACATTTACCTCACATTGCATACTTAGCTCTCATTGCACATTTTCTCTCTCACCTTAAGATTTTCAGTTGCTTAGGGCTGAAACTCCATCCTTTTGCTAATATAATGAATATGTTGATTTGTCTTGATTTTTGTGTATACATTGTAACATTTGCACAATGTACTTGTTCTAAGTTCGATCAATGAATATCATGACATTTGGTATTGAATTATCAATATGTTTTGTGGTTATTTAGCTTATTTTGTTTACTCTATGCATATTATATGGTTATTTTTGCTTATTTGGCTATATTTTTAATATTTTATATTTTTGTACAACCATACTCAAATCTGTACGCAAAGCCCCAGAAAAAATCGCACTACCAACATATTGGCTACCTAGGTTTTTAAATTTAAAAAAAAACTATGTTTTTTAATCAAATTAGAAAAAAAAGACACCAAGGACGTGACATCTTCGGGACGTTCCTTGACCATCTCAGTCTTTAGGGCGTTCAAGAAACAAGGGCGTCTCAAAAATGCCCCCTAATTTTTAGGAATTTCTGAAGATGTCCCCTTGAAATGTGCTAAAAGGAAGCATGGGGGGATGTTTCTCCTATCTTGTTGTCCCTAGGACATCCTAGGTGATTGTAGGATGGGGGGATGTGTCCTTATGTAATACTAGTGCATATGGATGAATTTGTAGAAGGTAGACTGTTAAAGGCCATTGTTAAGATAGGAGGCAAGCCGTGTATGGACATTCTAGGCTACTCGGGGAGTTTGTGACTCGAGGATTTGATAGATTGGATTGTGGGGTTGGATAAGTACCTTGATTACGAATCCATGGAAGACCTAAGAAATTCTGGTTTGCGTGTATGAAGTTGAAAGAACATGCATCCTTATGGTGGGATCATGTGTAGATTGATAAATAAAGAAAGGGGAAAGATAAAAGCTTGGAACAAAATGGTTTGAATTTGAAGGCGAAGTTCTTGCTTGAGATTATCAATTAAATCTTTTCATGAAGTTGCAAAACATGAGACCATAGGTGATGAGCGTGGTGTACTACACAAAGTTCTACAAATTGACCATATGAGCAGGTCATATAAAAGTTGATGCAAAGGTCTCAAGATACGTGAATGGTTTGCATGCAACTATTCAATATGACTAATCCAAATTCAACGAAAAAGCCTCTCTCGTGTGTGAATGTTGAAGAGAGGTTGTCTCGAAGGAAACAAGGCATAGCATGAGGAAAAGGGAGTATCACGCGCATAAGAAGACCAATGCGCAACAACCAACACAGTGTTTACACATGGGGAAGCGAGTACCACACATAGTCATGGTCATGCGTAAAGGGGGAGAGGATCTCCTTTACGAGGAAGAAGATATAGTGGACATGGAAGATGTATATTATTCACCGGAACATGCTTCAAATGTGGAAAATTGGGGCATAAAGCATTTGAGTGCCTGCACGTGCAACAAAACAATTGAAATAGGAACAATGGAGCTAGCAACCATGTTGCACAAGATGAGAGAATTGTGTCAGTAGATCATGGAGAAGACCCAAAGTGCGAAGAGGCACTCATGATGATATAGAGTTTGTTGAAACCGGTGAAAGAAGAGAACATACCTAGGCAAAGGAAGAATCTTTTCAGAACCTTTTGCAAATCAGTAATTAAGTGTTGTAAAGTAATTATTGATAGCAATAACACTGATAATTTCTAACAAGATGGTTGAGAAACTTGGTTTGAAGAGGATTGCTCACCCAAATATATACAAAGTGCCATGGTTGTCGAAGCCACATCATATGTTGGTAGATGAACAATGTCTGGTTAATTTCTAGATAGACACATACAAGGATGAAGTCTTGTGCAATGTGATGTCCATGGACTTATGCCATGTGTTGTTGGGTAGACCTTGTCATTTTGATAGGAAGGCACAGCATGATGTCTGCACAAATACCTAAATGTGGTGATGGATGGTAAGCAATACACTTCGAATCCTTTGAAGGATAAAGTTGAAGAAGTGGACAAGGGTCCGAAGGTGTTGTTGATTTCAGGAAAGCAAATTGAGTGAGATGGAGAAGGAATGGTGTGTTGATTGAGTGAGATGGAGAAGGAATGCTATGCATTCATTCCCAAGCCCACACAGAGTTGAGAGAGCAGAGAAGAAAGCACTTCCACACGAAGTGAAAGAGTTGAGTGAATTTGAAGAGATCATTTCCAACGATCTTCTAGATGGGTTGCCAACCATGCAAAATACCAGTCATCGAATGGTTCTTAGTCCAGGTTCGTGTTTTTCAAATGAAGCAGCATGGAAAATGACACCGCAAGAGAATGAGGAAGTGAAGAAGCAAGTTCAAGAACTGCTTGAGAAGGGGATGGTTCGAGAGAGTTTGAGCCTGTGTGTAGTACCTGTATTGTTAACACCAAAGAAGGGAGGAGAATGGAGGATGTGC
The DNA here is from genome assembly GCA_018340775.1 of Taxus wallichiana var. yunnanensis. Classification (NCBI taxonomy): domain Eukaryota; kingdom Viridiplantae; phylum Streptophyta; class Pinopsida; order Cupressales; family Taxaceae; genus Taxus; species Taxus wallichiana. Next base: position 791,447,466 of record CM031235.1, on the reverse strand, counting down.
ATTGATTCTTGAGCCATCAATAAGATAACCATCAAATACAGATTTCCATTGCTGCTCATGGATGATTCGGTAGATTGCTTAATGGGGTGCAATACTTCACAAAGATTGATTTGGAAAGTGGTTATCATCAGATCAAGATAAGAGTGGGACATGGGAAGATTGCATTCAAGATACAGAATGGGCTATATGCATAGTTAATCATGCTATTTGGGTTAACTAACAAATTGAGTACATTCATAAGGCACATGAATGAAGCATTGAAGACTTTTCTTGGTAAGTTTGACATTGTTTATTTGGATGACATTTTGATTTTCAGCAGAACAAAGGAAGAACACTTGGCACACCTAAGACAATTGTTGCAATGGTTGCATGAGGAGAAGTTGCTGATTAATTTGAAGAAATGCTGCTTAATGGAGGAGTTAGTGCACTCAAGTTTTGTGATATTCCAAGTGGGATTGAAGATGGATACTGAAAAGGTACTAGTTATCATTGAGTGCCCATTGCCCAGAAGCACTTTTGAAGCATGTAACTTTCATGGATTGGCAAGTTTCTGTGGGAAGTTTATTTGCAACTGTAGTGGAACGTGCACGCCTATCAAAGGGGTAATTGAGGATGATAGAAAGGAGTTTTCTTGGATGATAGACGCAGAAAAAAGCTTCCAGAATTTGAAGTAGAAGGTGCCAAAACGGCTAGTTTTGGTGCTACTTGATTTCAATAAGGTATTTCAGGTTGATTATGATGTGAGTGGCACAACAATAGGAGTCATGTTGAGCCCGGAAGGTAAGCCCATTGCTGACTTCAATGAGTGAGAAACTAAATGACGAAGGAGTATTTGGTTTACGATTTGGAGTTTCATGTCATAGTGCAAGCCTTCAAGAAGCGGAGGCACTATATCTTTCTAAAAGAGTTTGTGTTGTACATAGACCACCAAGCACTAAAATTCATCAATAGTCAAGGTAAGTTGAATCAAAGACATGAAATTGGTTGGGTTTATTTGAATTTACTAATTTATCTTGAAACATTGAAGTGGAAAATCTAACAAAGTTGCAAATACATTGAGTAGAAGATGTATCTTATTGATTGAGATGCATGTGGATGTCATAGGATTTAATTCCATGAAAGAGCTCTATGTAAGGGATGAATCTTTCAAGGACGTAGGGAAAATGTGTGCATCAATAGTGTGCGTAGACAGGAGGCCATGGCTGGATTATATTTTGTAGAAAGGATTGTTGTTCAAGGGAACACATTTGTGTATTTCAAGGGTCTATGCATGAAAATTTGATAAAAGAGAAACATAGTGGAGGACTAGTTGGTCATTTTTCGTGTGGACAAAGCAGTAGTGGAATTGAGCGAAGGCTACTTTTGGCCGAAGATGGGTATTGATGTTCGTAAGTACATGACGTGATGCAAAATTTTCTAGTGGCAAAAAGAAGAATTCAAAATGATATGATCCTACCTTTGTTCTTCGTTTTCCTAGAACATAGAACTTGGGCTATGTTTCTACCTTTGTTATGGTAGATAAATTTTCAAAAATGGCTCATTTTATTGCTTGTGAAAAGACTAATGACAGTACATATGTAGTAATTCTATTTTTAGGGAAGTTGTGAGGTTGTATGGATTACCGCCCTACATTTTGTTTGATAGAGACACTAAATTTGTGGGACATTTTTGGAGAACACTGTGGAAGAAGTCAAATGCCAGATTGCAGTTCAGTTCTGTGTATCATCCTTAGAAGGAAGGACATATGAAGGTAGTCAACATGAGTCTTGGTAACTTGTTGAGATGTTTGATTGGAGATAACCAAGGGACATGGGATTCAATCTTTGTGCAAGCAAGGTGTTATAGAATTATGCGACATCAAATATGTGAGAGAAAGGAGTGTAGAAGTAAAGGACTTTGTGGAGTACATGTGTGACATGGATCAATAAGTGCACGAACAATTAGAGAAGAGTAACATGCAGTATAAGCAATGCATGGATGAGAAGAAGAAAACGGTGGAGTACCAAGTGAGAGACACGATCTTTGCATAATTGAGAAAGGAGAAGTTCCCAAGAGGAACATATGATATACTGAAGTGGAAAAGGATTGGACCATGCAAGGTCATGCGCCCAATGCATACAAAATAGAGTCAATCGAGGGGATGAACATTTCACCTATATTCAATGTTGTGGATTTGTTTCCATATCATGAGGGTAAAATAGATGAAGGCAATGATATTGTATACTCTCAAGAGATTGATAGGAGGCATCCATTTCCAAAACATTTGCGTGAAGACGCTGAAACAGTTATTGATCTCGAGCCGGCAAAACGACACAAAAAGGAGCATAAAGAATCGATGGTTAAATGGAATGGCCGATAAATTGAAGATGCGACATGGATAAGTGCATCGAAAGCTATTAGACAAGGATTACCAATATCAATGATCTTGGAATACACATGAACAAGAGCTCATGGTTTTTTCATTTATCCTAGTTGAATGATGCAAAACCATCGGGTTCATAGACAATCTTGCATGCCCCAAAAATATTTGTAATAATGTAATTTTGTGCAACATTTGGTGTGCACGCAATATAGTTGTCAAGAAGAAAGACTTGTCCTTGCAAAGTTGTGTTGTTTTTTGCGAAGTTGGGAGTAATGATGAGCTCTATGTTGAATGTTGAAATCTTGCACAAATATTTTGCACACTACCTTTCATGAGCTCTACTTACTTGTGTAGTAATGTGGTGACGAACGGGCACACATGTCTTGTGCAATAGGATTGTGGGAGATGTTGTGCGCACTTCATGAAAAGGATTGGACTTGTGTGCAAAGTATGGTCTTGCAAAGGTTTTGGTCTTGTGTTGCTTTGTGCAAGGTGGGTGACCTACAACTTGCATAGTTACTTGGGAAACTTCTTTTGCGCCCATTAGTTGTGTGCACAGTCTTGCGAAGGAAATCTTCAACGCATGACATGTGGCATGTTTGATCTATGTTTGGGCCTTAGTGACAAGTGTCATTCATGCAAGAGAGTCCTAATGGCTTTGACAATCGGAAACTGTAACAAAATGTAATTTGAAGTGCCGCATCAAAAGTCATTATTTGACAGCTGGAGGAAATCGATCCAACTTCTTAACGATTTCTTGTTTTTCTTGCCTATATAATGCATGAACATCTTTATGTAAGGGTTGGCCGTTCGAGCAAGGAGATATGTAAGAAGGAGAGCTAATCTAGAGTCAATTGTGGTTTTGAGTAGAGTTTTTGAGCGCTTATAAGTCTAGATAGGGAGGTTTTATGTAGCGTTCCCCATTTGGTATTGCGGTAGCTTGATTGTTTCAAGATTATAATGAGATTTTCATATTTTGGTCCCTATAATTGTATTTTCCTCTATTCAAGTAATATATCAAGCTTATTATTTTCATGCTACACATGAGAGTATGGCTATGCATTCCATTGATCTTGCACATGAGTAACTAGAATTTTGCGTGGTATAAGATAGTCTTTCATTGGGACCTCTAACCGCGATTGCATCAATACTAATGCTTACACCTTCACATTGAATAAAGATCCTTGTTTGTATAAGGATTCCCTCCGAGCAGGATATCTTTGGTTGCCACGGATGAGTTTGCCAGGTTCATGTGGGTCTGTATCCGTGGGGCTGCCCCCCATCTCAGTGACATCTATATTGTAGTTTGTTACTTCCCTCTTGCTTCCTCCTCATATGCTATCCACAATGGTCCTGACGGTGATCCTTTTATTGACTTGTACGCTAGCATTACTCAGTATTCAATGGTTGGTGAAGTCATCCTTCTAGGTGACTTTAATGCCCGTACTAGAGCTCTCCAGGTTTCTCTCCACGACCGCTCAGAGGATGTGTTATGCACCCAAGCGCTAGATCCAGAGTCAGTGGGGCTTCACAGGACATCAGATGATGATTCAGGACCCCTCACAACTTATGGCCGACACCTTCTACAGTTAGGTGAATCTCATGAGTTGTTGGTCCTCAACGGACTCGCCTGTTTCCTTGACTCTCACCTCTTTACTTGCCGACCTCATGGTGGAGGTGCGAGTGTGGTGGATTATGTACTTTCTAGCCAGAACCTCTTGTCGCTTGTCCGTCATTTCTCTATCTCCCCATCCCTGTGTGGATCATGCTCTCCTTTCTTTATTTTTTTAGGTTGACATTATCCCCTGACCATTGTCCCCCTTCATGGCCTTCCTTGTACCACTTTACGGTTTGATGAGGGGACCTTGATACCTTTTCCTCCCACATCCGTCAACTTCTTCCATCCGAGTCCCGGTTCTTTGCCTTAGATTGTGTTATAACCAAGTACACCTGTCTCTCTTCCATCATCTGGGAGGCTTCCCTCAAGTCTTTTCCTAACTCCACCAGATCTACCACCGCTTCCCATCAACTCTCACTTACTAGATCTTGCCCCATGAACAAATGGTACGATGACGAATGCAAGTCCTTTCACCGCCAACTTCATCACACCTTCATCCATGCTCATCCCTCCTATCCCACCTGAAAGCCTCCTATTGTTGTCTCCTCTGCCGTAAGAAACACCTCTTTATTTCTCGGAGGAGACAAATCTTATGTGCTTCCCTCCAACACTCTCCCAAGCATTTTTGGCACACCATCCTCCCTCGCCATTCTCCCCTTCTTGTAGAGCTTAACCCTGATTCCATGTTCTCCCACACTTCCTCTCTCTATGATATATTCCGGGGCAGCCACATATCCGGGTTGTTTCTCGCCCTTGTCTTGCCACTTATTCACATACAAGAACATCAGAGAGGTGGTTAGAGTGATGAATAACAATAGGGCAACTGATGAGGAAGGATTCCAAGTAGAATTCTTCAAGTATGGTTTGGGCGTGTTGGGTAGCTACTTGGTTGATATCTTCAACCACGTGGTATGTTCGGGTTTTCCGCCGGCTTGGTCACGCCATACTATTCACCCGATACATAAATCGGGCCCCAGTTCAGATCCCAACAACTACAGGACGATCATGGTGGGCCACACTTTCTGAAACTATATGCTACAATTCTTCATATGCTGCTTTCTCGAGTACTTGGAGCATAGGCACCTCAGAGCTAGAGGACAAAGGCGGGTTTCGTCCTACTCATTAGACCATTGATCATATCTTTACTCTCCGAGCCATCATTGAGGAGGCTCGTCATTGCTCATCGAAAGTCTACTGTTGCTTTGTAGACTTTCGGAAAGCGTTTGATTTGGTTCCGCGGGATGCCCTATTCTAGAGGCTCAAAGACATTTGTATATTCGAGACCCTTCTCATTGCATCATGCGGTTATACGAGACAGTTCTCGGTCATCTCTGCACGGCTCATGGGGTAAAGATTTCATCAGGAGCACCATTGGGGTCAAACAAGGCTGCCCCTTGTCCCCCACTCTTGTTTGGGATCTACATAGATGAGCTCAAGACCTTTCTTTGTAAGCATATCTAGGACAACCTTGGGTGCTTCCTCCACCATGTTCGATCTCTATTCTCTTGTTTGCAGATGATGTTGCCCTCCTGGCCTCTTCTCCTGAGGGACTTGAAACAATTGGATGCCTTAGCTCTGTTCTGTGATCTTTGGCAATTGACGGTCAACCTTGGTAAAACCAAAGTGATGGTCTTCAATGGGTTGAAGACCTCACACCTCCATTTCTTCTTCGAGGGGAAGAGATCGAGATCACCAACACCTATACTTACTTGGGAGTATAGTTCTCTAGTCCACGGTTCAGTTTGAGACATGCCCTATAGCCACGAGTCAATAAGGGCTATGGTTCTTTAGCCCTCCTCGAGAGACAATGCTTTCGAAACCACTTTCAGGACATCTCTTCCAAGATGTCTCTCATGGACTCCTTATTAGACCCATTGTTCTTTACGGCTCGGTGGTGTGGGGGCCTTCTTTACTTGAGTTTGATTGGGCTTCAAGTTGAGAGAGTGCAGACACTTCTCCTTTGTCGCTTCATCAAAGTGCAAGCAAAGATCCCCCAACACATCATTCTGGCTGAATTTGGGGCCCATTTTTTAGATGGAGACCATTTTTGGTCTGATCTCTTTCCTGCACCGCATCCAAGGCTTTGCTGACTTAGCTGAGGGGCGGGACAGATACTTGTACTTGGCATATTGTTCATCAAAGACTATTTCCCATTCTGATTCTCTATGTCGTGCTCGTTGGTGGTATGTTGGGGTGTTTGGTCTCTTGGAGTCCGTGGGTATACAAATGGACCATCTCCCTCCTTTTAGGTATTCCTTGGATGCACCTGATCACCTTCTACCTACCAGACAGGAGCTAAACAAGATCATTAGGGATGATATTTACAGGCAGTTTATCCACACCACTTGGGTGAACCCTCATGGTGGGTTACGCCCAAAGATGGCCTTTATGCGGAGCACTTTTTGGAGCTCAGTGACGGTCTTATTGTCCGCCCTTAGTATACACTTTGCCATTGGATGCACGCTCTTCGCATCTCCTTGGGCGACCAACATGTGATCTCATAGGCTTCAGTGCGAGATGGATCACCAAATTGCTCATTCATACGGGATTCGGTAGCTTTGTAGTCTTCAGGAGGTTGAGACGGAAGCACACTTGCCTCTTGCCCGCCACTTGCCCCTTTACTACGAGATTAGGGGGAGGTTTCACTGCCTCTTTGAAAGATCCCCAATTGGATCTCTCTTGTTTTCCAACAATTTAGATCAATGAAAAACACTCAAGGCTGATTTATGACTATTATGGCAATCATACTAATGCAGATCTGAATTTATGTGAAGAAGTGCGACTAGGGTTTTGAATAGAATCTAGCCTAAAACTGAACCCAAACTGATTTGAAGACTGTGCAACAATAAATATAACTGCTTCAGATGTTTTCTAGCAATGGCGACTAGTTTTGATGATGAAAATCCACATAGAACCACTACCAGCACTATCTATTCTTGCCATAACAAAGCTCAGAACTATAGCAGTTTATTATAAAACAAAATTTGATTTTTTGAACATAAAAACAGGCTGGAATTTCACTCAGGAATCTGCAGATTTAAGTGACTGTAAACAGCGCTATAAAACCCTCCAAAACCCCTGAAAAATATTTATTTGGACTTCCAGAAATCAGTACAAATGATGATAATGAAATTCAGACCTGAGATGCGTCCAAGACATTGAAAACCAGCCACATAGTGGGTCGCTCCATATACAGAAAATACAATGACACTGCTGCGATAAATTCTTCAATCCTTTATTGTAAAAACTTCTCAGCTACTGCTGGAAATACTGAAATTCTTTGCAAGCTCTGTGGAAAATCCTATGTAGAAATTCCTCCTAATCTCTAAGAGGGTTTTCGTCCTCTAGAGGCAATATACTAAGGGTTTTCGTCCTTAGAATACTTTAATACAAAAGCACCTGGCTTAAGATCAGATTCAGAAGTGATAAAATGATTATATGATGACCTGCCCAAGCCGCCCCTCTCCTTTTTATAGGAAAAATATTACAAAATCACCTTTCCATCTTCCAATGAGAAAAGAGTGCCAAAATACCCTAAAAGCATGCCCATACCCAGTCGCACTTTTCTCCTTGGGCAAATAAACATTAAATAATATTTTATTACTTTCCTAATGTCTAATTTGGCCCCCATGTCAAGTCGCACTTTTGGCCTAGAGTGAAATAAAATCACTTTGGCCATTTAAAAGACACTTTATTAAGTGAAATAAAATCACTTTGGCCCCCATGTGCTTTATAATAATTATTTTTAAATCGGCACTTTATAATAATTTTATGACTTAAGTCACCCTTAATCGCCTCCTTTGGCCGTCGGGTAGACTAAATGGGCCAAAGGTCTTCGACCAACAACTATCCACGAAAAAGAGGGACATTACATCTTCAAGAGGACCCAAGTTCTTTCTGACTTCTTCAGGTATGAAGACCAAAAGTGCCCAACTTTTTACATACAGGAGGCCCTAAGGTTTTGTGAGCACACTCTTCAACCCTTTCTAGACCAGATTCTACTCGGTGGATCATTTCCTTTTTCATAGTACTACTATTAGTGAGAGGCACTAAGCGCCAGATTGATACCAATTCTGCATCATCCTCCAGATCAGTACGGTCCAGAGAGACCATACACAACTCCCTGAGATCTCATCGACATGACCATACTAGTTCTAGCACCTGAGAGACAGACTAGATCCACTGGTCCTTGCGGTGTACCACATTGTCTAGACAACAACACGTCAGGCAGCCTCGACAACTCACCGCATCTGCTTCGATTGTCATTCTATACAGAGTTTCTTTTAGTCGGCCTTAGATGTTAGGAGAGTTAGGTTTAGCACTCTCTGATAGGCATTCCTCATTGCCTCTCTTGGGGCCTTCTTTCTTTTCTTCTTGGGCATTCCACCCCCCGTTTTGGGTTCGTGGTGTGTCTGTTTCTTCTTTCTAGTTCTGCGTTCTCCCGATTCTCTGTGTTTGTATCGCTCTTCTTTTGCATTGTACTTCTTTTGGGAGCCGTTTGGTTATCCTCTTTGTATTGACACATGTGTACTCTGCAGTCCCGTTGACCTACTTTTGTGGTCATTTGTTGGACATTAATGTATTTATCTTACTTATCTTATCTTATCGAGAGAGCTGGTAGGGTAGATGAGGCTTGTGCATTGTGGAGATAGATGAAGTGAGACGTTTGTGCCCTCAATGTTGCAGTTTACACCACATCAATGAGTGTTCTTTCAAAGTGCAAGTAGATTAAGCAAGGCAAGGGAATTGCTGAAAGAGATGAAAAGCAGCCATTGCGGGCCTGATTATGTCACATGCAATACTTTGATAGATAAGTTTGGGGATTCTAGCAATGTTGTTGCTGCTTGGGAGGTTAGGAAGGAGATGGAGGAAGATGGATGTGGGCCTAATGGGGTTACCTTTCATACTCTTATCAAAGCCCTCTACAATGGTAGCAAGGTTGATGAGGCACTTGGTTTGCTGGATGAAATGGTAGAGGAGGCCATCTACTCAACTTGTACACTTACAATTATTTGATTGGAGGCCTTCTCAAGAATAATAGACTGGACGGAGTGTAAAAGCTTTTGCAGTTTGAGCAAACTCATAGTTGGGAGAATCCACATCTTTCATGTATAACTTATTCGACTGCTATGGAAATAATTGTAAGTCCAATGAAGTGTATGAGGTGTTTCTGCTGATGAAGCAGAGGAATTTACCCGATGTTGTTTCTTTCAATGTTTGTTTAGATAGTCTTGGGAGATCAGTCAGGATTGATGAAGTAAATGACATCTTCAATGAAATTGGAGAAATAGGTTTTTCTTGTGATGTAAGAACTTGTAATGTGATGATATAGTCCTATCGCAATGCGGGTATAAAATGGATGAAGCTATTCATACTCTTACAGATGATAGGAAATGGATGTGATCCAGACATTATCATTATCAATACTTTGATTGATATTCATTACAAGAGAGACAGAAGCAATGAGGCATGGAAAATTTTCAAGAAAATGCAGGAGATGAATTGCTTCCTTACTGGTGCGACCTACAATAATATAGTTGACAGCCTTGGCAAAGATTGAAGGGTTAAAAAAGCAGTGTATTTGTTCCAGGAAATGAATGAAAGAGGACACATGCTAAACAGTATCGCATACAAGTCCATCTAGGATGGTCTTTGTAAAAATAATGAGGTAGATATGGCACTCAAAATGATAGAGGAGATAATAGAAAATGGGTGTAGACCTGACTATTTTACTTACAATTTATTGTTTGACAGTGGCATCATAAAATATAGATTTGCCAATGCTTGTCAGCCCTTTGTAGACATGAAAAAAAAGAAAAAAAGCTTTCTTAAATCCTTGTCGCTTTGGGTACTCTTCTGTGAGGGCTTGCAAAACCTGGGAAGATGGGACTTTGCTTTGAAAATGTTCAAAGCGTTGCATGGTGAAATAGGTTTGCTTTCTGTTGCTGTTGCTTGTGCAGTCCTATTTGATGGGCTGAGCAAAGTAGACAGATTGGATGATGCAATCTTGATATATGAGTAGATGTTGGTCAGAACTGCCGGTGGTTACCTTTCATAGTCTTATCAAAGCCCTTTGCAATGGTAGCAAGGTTGATGTGGCACTTGGTTTGCTGGATGAAATGGTAGAGGAAGGCCACCTACTCAACTTGTATGCTTACAATTCTTTGATTGGACGCCTTCTCAAGAGTAATAGACTGGGGAGTGCAGAAGCTTTTGCAGTTTGAGCAAACTCATGGTTGGGAGAAATCCACATCTTTCACGTATAACTTATTCAACTGCTATGGAAATAATTGTAAGTCCAATGATGCGTATGAGGTGTTTCTGCTGATGAAGCAGAAAGGAATTTACCCGATTTTGTTTGTTTAGATAGCCTTGGGAGACCAGTAAGGATTGATGAAGTAAATGACATTTTTCAAAGAAATTGGAGAAATAGGTTTTTCTTGTGATGTAAGAACTTATAATGTGATGATATAGTCCTATGGCAATGCAGGTAAAATGGATGAAGCTATTCATACGCTCTTACAGATGATAGGAAATGGATGTGATCCAGACACTATCATTATCAATACTTTGATTGATATTTGTTACAAGAGAGACAGAAGTAATGAGGCATGGAAAATTTTCAAGAAAATGCCAGAGATGAATTGCTTCCTTACTGTTGCGACCTACAATAATATATTTGACAGACTTGGCAAAGATTGAAGGGTTAAGAAAGCAGTGTATTTGTTTCAGGAAATGAATGAAAGAGGACACATGCTAAACAGTATCGCATACAAGTCCATCTAGGATGGTCTTCGTAAAGATAATGAGGTAATAATAGGCATTCAAAATGATAGAGGAGATGACAGAAAATGGGTGTAGACCTGACTATTTTACTTATAATTTAATCAGCCCTTTGAAGACATGAAAAAAAAAAGAAAAAAGCTTTCTTAAATCCTTGTCGCATTGGGTACTCTTCTATGAAGGCTTGTAAAAGCTGGGAAGATGGGATTTTGCTTTGAAAATGTTCAAAGAGTTGCATGGTGAAATAGGTTTGCTTTCTGTTGCTGTTGCTTATGCAGTCCTATTTGATGGGCTGGGCAAGTAGACAGATGGGATGATGCAATCTTGATATATGAGTTAGATGTTGGTCAAAACTACCGTTTGTTATGTTTATGCTTTGAGCTCATAGTAGCTTTCTATGTAAAGCAATTAGATTCTTTGATATGTATAAATTATTTGAGGAATCAAAACAAGAAGACATTGTTCTTACTACTTAGCACCAATCTTACAATGCTCTTATTGATGGGTATTGTAAAGCGGATCATATTCATATGGCTTGGGATAATTTCAAACATATGAAGAAATTAGGTTGTATTTGAAATGCTTTTACTTACAATGCCTTCTTTGATGCACTTGAAATGGCTGGCAAGATGGATGCTGCTTTCAAGCAGCTTGATGAGATGTGTATGATAGGGAGCAGGATGAACACAGTAAACTACAATACATTTATTTCAGGCCTTGTAAAAGTCAGTAGGGTAGATGATTGCATGGAATACAACGAAGAGAGGATGCACTCCCTCTTGCTTTACTGAGGGTCTTCTGATTGATGGTCTTGGTAAAGCAGCGAGGATAAATGAAGCTAAGGTTTTCTTTCAAGAAATGATTGAAAATGCGTGCAAGCCTGATTGTGCCATCTACAATATTTTCATGAATGCCATATGAATGATAGCAGATGTGGATGACACTTGTCAACTGTTCAAGGAAATGATAGCAGAGGGCATAAAAACAGATGGTAAATCATACATTGTTCCTCTAGATAGAATCTGTATGATGATGGGAATAGATGAGGCTATTCACTTCTCTGTGGAATTGAAAGCTAGTGGCTTGAAGCCCAATTCAGATGTGTATAATCTCATGCATGATGGACTGGAAAAAGACAAAAGGTTGGAGGAAGCATTAGTACTTTTTAAAGAAATGGACGTTGATTGTATTCTAAACTTGATGGCTTACAATTCTTTGATGAATCACCTTGGAAAGGCAGGCATGGTGGAGGAAGAATGCAAGTTATACACTGAACTCCTATCTTGTGGGCATTAACCAACTGTTGCCACCTCCAAGCGCTAATTTGTGGGTTTAGCACAGCAGGCAGAGTGGATCATGCATGTGCTGTCTTTGGAGAGATGCTGGCCAATGGCTGTGAGCCAAATCCAATCACACACTGTAATCTACCGAATCAGTTTCTAAAGGCGAATATACTTCCATAATGATTTTCCTCTACTTAACTTGTAGTTGCCTCTATTTTCATCGGTTCACTCATTCAAAGTGGAAGTCCTAGTTGGGTACGAACTAGGAGTAGAAGAAGAAGGGGATCAAGGTTCAAGGAAGCCCTAGGAAGATTGCTAAGGTACAGATTATAGATTTGAAGAGGTGCATGATTCAGAACATGGTGCTAAGGCACATGATCAAGAAAAGGAAGACATTTGGAATCGTAATTGAAAACAATAGGAGAATTATTTAGTAGAAAATAGGAAGTCAAACAATTAACTTACCCATTTATATAATTTACAGTATAAAAAACAATAGAATATATTGTTTGTTACAACAATATATTGCTACGGTAAAAACCATAAGCTCATGTAAACAATAATTTTCCTAACATTCCCCCTTAGTGTTTACATGGTAGCAAACAAGCTGTCACCCATCTTTTGCGGCGTGTCGTCGTGCTTGCTCATGATCTTGGTACAACACTTGAATTGAAGGTAGAAGAAGGAACACATCAACTTCTTATCAACCATGCACTTTGTCGGGAACACATCTAACTGACGAGGATGGGAACATGCTCATGAATCATCCTATCAATGGTCACTCTAGGGAACACATCGACCTAGCAAAGGTGGGAACTCAAGCAGAACACATCGAACAACCTTCAATGGTTTTAGGCTAACCACATGAACGGAATACATCGATTGTTCAACCTCTTCAAGAATCATGATGTTGCATTTCACTGTGTTATCTGTTCTTCACTATGTTATTACATCAGGAATTATGTAGGAATAGCCACATACACATGTGAATAGGGATGAACCATCGCTCTTATCTTTCACACCACACCGGGAAAGCTACAAAACTGAAATCCACACCAAACTGAAATGCTAAAATCAAACACACTACATGTTAAAATAAGGCACACCACTCTAAAGCAAAAGCACACATGTGCCACCAAATCAGTGAAGCGGCCCCGTCATCGTTGGCAACTGATGAGAGGTTGTTGGTTTTCCTCCGGCCTTCGTCCTCCATCATAAGTGTTGCTAACTCAACAGAAATGTGAACATGAAGCACATATGTTTCCACATTGAGCTTATTCTTTTCTTCCCTCCCGCAATGTGAAAGACTTCATTTTGCCGAATGTCGGGTAACGCCGAAAATGCGTTTGTAAGGCATTTTTTTTTTACAAAATTGACAACTTGACTATTTTGACTAATAAAAATGACAATAAACACATTTCCTAAAATCACCTATTTGACAACAATACCATTAATTTTTTTGACTCTTTTACATGACCTTGATAATACGACTCAAATAACTTACGATTGACAAGACAAAATGGTGACAAATGACTTTTACAATACAATACATCAAGACTCTAAACAAAAACAAAATAACCTTTTTTATATATACTAACTTCAACAATTTGAAATTTAAAGGACATTACAAATATTAAGACGACAAAATCACATACTTACATTAATTGACTAATGTAATGGACCATTTATCAAACTTGACCAAAAAGAGAATACTAAAAAAACACTAAACAATAACTATGACTTTTAAATAAAACTAGCAATCGCACGTGAGGTGTGCGATGGTAACGCCGAAATCGAAATATTATTAAGGCGGAAAAGTAAATGAAAAACATAACAAAGTAATATGATATTTATAGGTAGTAAATGAAAAACAAAATGAAGTAGTGAAAAGTGGAGAAGTAGAAAAGATTCAGGTCCAGAAGAAGTGGAGTAGCTTGAAAGGGAAGGTCCACCATTGAATAAGAGGGGATTGTCAAGGAAAGGGAACGAAGATTGGATTCCTCTTAAAAGCGTGATTGCAAAATTGTTGTTGTGAAAATGTGACATAGCAAGTGAGTGGACAACAAGTAATAAAATCAAATATGGCAGACAAAAGAAGTTGACGTAAACAATGTCGACGATATAGTTGTGACGTAAACATGCTTTATTCATACGACGTGTGACAGTCACTCTCCAACGACTGTGAGTCACGTGTACGGTAGATGAATGTTTGTGCTTCGCCAACCAAATACATCATAAGCATCGATGTCTATATGCAAGGTAACTCAAGCTAAAGTATATGTCAATTTCATAATGAACGATGATAATATGACTTCCAATTTTTTTTTTTAAATTCCTAAAATGTTTTAGAACAATCATTATTTCTTAGCTAACATAAATTATAATATCAATTCATCTTACTCCGTAATTAGTAAGAGGCGGTTTTAGGATATTCACAAATCGAACGGATAGAGCTTGCCATTAAACAAGCCTTAGATGAGACAATGCTCAGTTAATTAGCTTTGTTTCTTTCTCTTCATTCTCTTGAGCACACGAACTTGGAGCTGATGAAAATGTCATCAAGTTTGTGCGTTGCGCATCTGCGAATCGGTCTATATTGTCTATAACAACACCTAAACCGTTGTTTGCTTTTCCAAAATGCAACAACTTTGTTATTTTTCGAACGCTATTCTCTAATCCAATATATACAACTGGAGCAACGCATGTTGGCCTCTAACGACGTAAGTATGGAGAGATTGTTTACATGATAGTACTATTTCCGTCCAATGGACGCTCTCAGGTCCATGCGCAAGCGAGAACATGAGTCTTTAGAGGGACATCGGATAACGAGGTAATAACTTAAAAAAAATAGGAATGTTTATTACGCACATTATCGTGCTTGTGTTTTAATGCACATTATTTTCTTGGCCGCAACAAAGGAATATAAAATATTATTTTCGATGACGTAATAACAATTTGCGATTCCGTCACTTATTGTAAAGAAACAAACCT
Organism: Taxus wallichiana var. yunnanensis; assembly: GCA_018340775.1. Lineage (NCBI taxonomy): Eukaryota > Viridiplantae > Streptophyta > Pinopsida > Cupressales > Taxaceae > Taxus > Taxus wallichiana. Next base: position 791,432,429 of record CM031235.1, on the reverse strand, counting down.
CCATATAAATCAACATTTTGAATCTTCTTTTGAATATCTCTATATTGCAGCTATATAATTTGATGAATGTATTGACAAATACAAATTCTCATACAAACTTTTTTAACATTTTATTTTGCGTATATTTAAAAATACAAATACGCATACAAACTATACAACTATATATTTTGCATATATTTACACACATTATCGTGCCTTTGTTTTAATGTCATATGTGAGAATCTTGTTTCCCGTACATCATCAACCAAAGCATCTCGGTCGACGCATAATTTGTTGGTTTCCCCTTGCGCTAACGCCTTTCGACGTAATAACGATTGGCGATTTCGTTGCTTATTTTCTCGGATGCAACAAAGGAATATTAAATATTATTTTCTCGGCATAATAAACGCTAACATCTTTCAGCGTAATAACAGTTGGCAATTCCAAAAAGGTGCAAAAATGGATTTTATGAAAATAAAAAAATATTGCCATCAATGCATAGAGCTCGAGAAAATATGCACTTTTAGAGAAAACGACACCTGAAACGGAGCCACAAAATGAAAGTTATGGCACATGCCATAAAAGGAAAGAAATGTTTTGTTTGCTTGGTCCGTGTGAGAAGAGGTTGTTTTCGCGAGTTTTTCTCTAGTATTCTCTACGCTTGACATAGAATTTACATCTAATGAAGGATATACCCTGCAATTCTCAATTTGACTACAAAACCCTAGGAGATGGATGTGGAAACAAGTGTGTTGTTGCAAGTGACTTCATGGATCAAAATCAATCTGTAACTCTTCAATAGCCCTATATAGAGATTTGTTGGGAAATCACTTAAACATTTTGGAAGACATAGGGAAAGCTCTACCATATTAAAGAGTTTAAGGGTGAAAAGTCTTGAGAGAATTTGAAGAGATTCCACTAGATTAAAAAAGAAGTGGATGTCAAAGAGATTCCATTCATATATTGAGGAAGAACTTGTTGCAACTTAAGAGACATGCAATATGTAACTATTGTACAATATGTATATAACTCATTGAATTCATAAATATACAATGTTGGTATTTTGTCAATTTATGTGTATGTGTATTACATTAATTGTTGGGTTAAAATTTCCTTAATAAAGAGACCTATCCTTATGTTTATACCTATTGACCAATTAGAGGTCATTGTAAAAACATGAAAAAATTGAGAAAAAATCTATTTTTGATGATAAATTAAAGAAAGAGAATTAAAATGTCAATTAAAAATTCTTTACACAAATTTTCCAAAAAAACCTTTTTACGCTTTCATTATACTTACCTCTGTAATGGGGTTTAATGAATTTTTGGTGTATCTTACTGAAAAGATGAATTATTAAATGCCTTTGATTCTATGTGAACAAAATTATAAAGAAATTCAAGAAGAGCCCAACGACCATAATGAATGTTAAAACTGAACCAAATCCAATATCATTGAATGGCATATCTATCACTTGGCTTTTCATATTTACAACTGTCTCATTCCACACACAATAATTGCTGACAATTCTAATCGAAAAAGGAGAAAAAACTTCCAAAAGATAATGATGGCTCAGATGTACAGTTCACCACCTCTTTCAATGAATTTAAGAGTGTGTAAACAATTACTTGTTATCATTATTATGGCTCCTGTCAACCAATCCATCCATGATCACCTTTTTCTTGTACTCTCTGGATTAAAGATCCATCACCACCTTGCTGATATTATTATTCCTCACAGAAGGATTATTGGAATCATTTGTGACCTTGGGAAGCACATACCACCATGCAGATGTGAAGCAGATTGCACACAACTTGCCATAGAAAACCATAAAAAAGAGAAGAAGAATCATCAGAGAGGCACCCACACTGCAATCAATGGCTCCTCTTCCTTCCCTCTTACTCCTATTCAAACTCTGTGACTCTTGTAATTTGATGGGCCTCCTTGGTTGACCTTTCACGAGACACAATCTTTCCAAACTTTTCCTTATTATTATTCTTCTTCTTCTTACCCTCTTGTTGTAGTTCTTTGGGTATTCAACTCCCGGCTCCTGTGGCCTGCTATTTTTGGGTGCAAAGAAATGAAGTGATGTAGCCTAGCCTTTCACAATATGGCTGAGCAGAGGCTCTTTTTACTAATGATCATCTTATGCTTTGGAGATGCCACATGTGGCCTTCGCAGCATGCTACCACCTATGCGAAAAATACGAGCTTCAAACGAGGTTGTCAGGTATCTGTGTGAATTCTATAGAGTTTTGAAGCCTTATGGAGAAGGGACTTTTTGGTAGATGTTGAAGTGATGAAAATATTTGTTTGTAATGGATCCTATGTTTGGAGGCTATATCGGTGTATGTAATGAGCATTGAAAAAAATTATAACTTCCCCAAGTGATATAAAACAAGTCAGCATCTAGAAATCTAATTTAGAGAACCTCTTAAATCTGAAAATTACATGTAGTTGTAACAGATGGAAGGAAAATAGACAAAGTTGGAGACTTTGGGCCGGGAACATTTTTGGATGGCTAAACCCCTTTCAAATAACAATTTTTGAAGAAATTAATCGATATTGAAATTTGCAGCTTATGAACATGAAAGAGTAATGGTGCAATTTGGAATTGTCAGAGAAGTTTGTCTTCCTAGAAACTACTATGTCTGTTGTATATTATATGTCTTATGTGAGAAAATTCTATGTTAGTTGGAGTGCTTTTTGTTTCACTTTAAGTTTATATAGCTAAAAGAAAAAGAACCTAAAGGAGACTGACGATTTGCAGCACAAAAATCCCTATTTTCTACTAAAGAACTTTCAATTTTGAAATGGTCACTGCCTTATTGAAGATTGTTCCAAAATTTCTTGCTTCCTGCTGCAACAACGTATAATAATTTCCATATTCCTCAAAATCAACCTGTTTCTACTTTGGCTGTGATGGTTAAAACACTTTCATTCCTATGGTGATAGTGTCTTGGGAATGAGCTCAGAGAAGAGGCCAACAAAAACCTTGGATTTTTTTAGAATTTTCAGATCGTCGTATGCCTAGCTCAATATATTTCAAGAACTCATGATAGTGATTTAAGAAAAATTGAAGTAGATGTCAAACCTGGAATCCTAAAAGACTTTTCTAGCTTGAGAATCTTTTATTCCTCTATACAATGAAATCAATTTCATTTTAAGGAGTGAACAACTACTAATCTATTTCACAATGTCCATTGTTAACCTACATCTATCACTTGTTCAGTACAACCATTGTTTTTTGGGTTATGTGATTGCATATCCAAAGATCACAAGTCTCAAGTATTACCCAACAACAAGGATTTACGGGTTCACTTTAACCTCAGGACGTATAGCTGGTTTGCATTGCATGCATCCTTTTGAACTTCCAAATGTCATTATACTTTGGGAGAAAATTCTCTCTAATGTTTTAAGGCGAAGGATGCTACATTCTCACAAAGATATAGATGCAAATATTTTAGCATCCATAACATCTTTGAGCTTTGTAGATTCAATATCAGATAACAGGGCAATACAGGGGTTGTATCTGGCATAGACCTGTTGGAAAGAAGAATTTCTTTAATTATGTTTTTGCTTTTTAAAATCAAACTTGGACCTGAAAAATTAAAACATCATAAAAGAAAGGGATAAATGCAATAAAGAGTTGTTGATTTAAGTTAACCTGATTGAATCTATCAAAATTAAAAACAAAAAAATATGGGATTGAAACTATTACACCAAAACAAATGAGTAAAACATATTAAACAAACTATCTCATGGCGTATCACGTACTATCCTCTTTGTGATGATAGATCCCATCATCACAAATATGATTCCAAATGTAATAAAAATAGCATAACACTTTTTGCCTTCGCAGAAGTTGGGCAAGTTAAAAAGGGAGATTGAAAGATAATATAAAATCTTAGATCAAAACTAAGGTAGCAACTTTGTATGCAGAGTTTAAAAAAAAAAAAAAAACCCAACACAATATAGAAATCATAGATGCCAGAAGAGAATTTAAACACTTCAATAAGACAACAATCTCATTTATACAGGGTAAATTTTATATGAAATCAAGTTATTTGGTAACAACGAGATTCAAAACAATGAAAGAAAGATTATAAAAACTGGAAAAATATGCCATAAAAGGAAAGAAACGTTCTGTTTGCTCGGTTCGTGCGAGAAGAGGTTGTTCTCGCGAGTTTTTATCTAGTATTCTCTATGCATGAGATTAAATAGGCTACCTGTATATTAAACATATAAAGTAATCTACCTGTCTCGCCTACAAGATAGACCATCTGAAGAAGCAGGTGCGAACATTATCCAGAAAAATAAATTCCTCACTCCTAAAACTCACTGGAAAATTCTACCCGATGACGTCCAACACACAGAGAACTAAATCCTTTTGTATTTTAAGTTCATGGAAAGAAAATATGAAAGACAAGAAAAGTTAAAAACAAAATGTTTGAATCCTATTCTGTAGTCGACTTAGACGGAAAAAAAGCTTCGCGGCATTGTATATCAAAGCTTCGTGGAAAAAGATATTCCTCTATTTTGTCTCCCACACACATGCCAGTTATGGCTCTCGCCACCGTACAAAACCGATTGTTTCTGATCAATGAAAGCCGACATGAACCAGGGGCAACATTCATATTCCTAACCAGGCCGACCTAGGTAATCCTTGCGTCATGCTCTGAAGACAAATACAAAAGGGGATTCAAATTTCAATAAAAGACCATAAAAATAATTTCTTTAGATTTCTATTTGATATTTTTTCTCAATCACTAAATCTATAAGAGAAATTTAGACCTGCAAATAATCTGGCAATCCCAAAGCGATTCTACCTAAGAATCCAAAAGATGAGAGAAAGACAGCTCGGCCTTCAACAAGTCACGCAGTAAGGAGCAAGCACGCTACAATAGAGAGAGACAACTGAGAGCACCTGGAGAAGAAATGTTTTGTTTTTGGGTCATTTCTAATGGTAGAGTAAAGGGGTGAGCATAGTCACATGTTGAAGATGAAGACCACCGGACATGTCCACCATTGCTGACAGGTGTCGTGTTTTTTTCCTCCTTCACGTCTTACTCCGTAAGCACCAGAAGCACAAGGTTTCTTTGATAAACTACATCCAACAAATGTATGGGCGGTTTTCATAGTCAGGACTCGGTATTCATCATAAACCCTCAAATCATCTACCCACAGGCAAAGACCCAATGCTCCTTAAATGCCCTTGTGATAATAAAGTTAGAGTCTGAAATTTCACACATGCAGTATCGGCATATGAAAGCCTCTTCAAAAAAGCATGACATTGTTTTGCTCGCCCATTACATGCAGACCCAAAGAACTCGCCTAAACTCCTGTTTGAGTTATCACTGGAGTAGATTTGTATGAAAAATCAGAAGCTACATACAAATATCAACTTTAAAGTTTTAAACCCATAAAACTTGATAACTAAAATAATTTAGTTATCCCTGAATAGCTTTTATTAACTTTTACTGATGCATTTAAGCCTTCTTCACACATAGATATTTCCAATCTTTAACCACACGATGCAGCCCAAGAGCAACCTTTTGAGAACTACAACGAACTTATTGCTGAAATTATCCAAAAAACAACGTTGCACTGATATTATCCCTCGCAGCATGTCTCTGTACTTCCAAAAATAAATTGTCTAGTTGATTCTCAAAATGTGGGCAATATTTTATGAGCTTCCTCATAGTACATACTCGCTAACATGTTTAAGTCTTGCAAAAATCTGCCTTATTTGGCTTCTTTCCGTGTTTCTTTTGGCTGGGTGATGTGTGCTTCGAACAAGCGGTATGACAGTTTCAAGGTAAACGATGGTACTAGGTAGCAGTTAGTAGGTTGTCAAATCCATCATCAACTCAACGTGCTACATCCCATTTCGTGTCTCCATTGCACTACTCACATGCGATTCTCACCAGTATGTGGTGATTGAGATTAGGTTTGTCTCTAATACATCAAATAGTCACTTCCCCTAGCCCCCACTAATATGTTTGGCCCCATCTTATCTGCATATCACTAACACCTTAACTCACCCAACGATCTTGATGGTTTTTCAAGTGTCATCATGTAGGTTGAGTGTTCTTTTCTTCTTATGTAATGGATTTAACTTCATAATGCTTTTAGTTGGTGTCAAGTGTAATCTCTCCAAGCTTATTCCCTTTGCTCAGGTAGCTCCTTCACAACCCTAGGCCACCTCAAATCCCTTTTCATATTGAACTCCTAAATTTAACATCATGCAAAAAAGATGACACATTTGAAATAAGTGATGTAAACAAATAACATGTTCTAACTTAATCATTTTTCCATATCTTTTACTTCCATAGTCACACCTATCAAACCTTTATCATGGTCCACCAACCACGCCAAGGACACTAACATGGATAACGGAACTTCTTCGCTATGTACCATCATCATGATCAAAATGTGTTTCCTGCATTAGTTGCAACATATTGTCCTCAACCATGCTTTTCATTGCATAGCTCACTTTGAGCCCCTCCAATATTGTTTGGACTCGGTCTCATTTCATTCATTCACTTCCCATTGTCTCATCCATCTAAGGCAACTCAGTTTATCACCTTTACCATTCACGAGCTAAATTTCTCTCCACTTCAACTCACTTTGTTTGCAATGTAGTGCCACCAATGTTTTACCATTCTCAACTCATATTAGATCAGCAATCTTTCCCCACCACAAATAGTTACCTGGCCTGAATTCCTTCATACTACACACTTATCTCATGAACTTTTGTTGGTTACGAAAAAAAATATCCTTGCGCATGGCAATGTGAGAAGATTCATCTACTTCCAACTTGTTATCTCCAAAGCGATGTAGTTTGATTTGTTTGGTGATGTAATGTGTGTCAATTTCATCCACATGGATCCCACAAACTTGAGTATATACAACAAAGCAACCCACCTACGATTGTAACTATGTTGTTCACGTGCCCATCTACTTGGAAATGATTTGTCTTTTTATACCATATCACACTATGTTGACTTCCTTTGTCTTCACATTTGATGTACATTACAACTGTAGAGACTTTAATATCTATTCAAATTTGGTAAAATTTTTGGTTTCCCCACAAGAAAAAAATACACCGCCCATCATTTTTCATGCCCTTGCAAGCCTCCTCCCCATCGCCCTATTCACCGGCCCTCTTCCTCCTTCACCACTTAACTCCTCAACTTTAACATCTTATATGCATCCCCTTTAGCGTCTCCATTGCACCGTTCAAGTGTGATTGCTAGTTAGTAAATACCATGGCCTTGATTCCACTACACTGACCCAACAAGACCGGGAATCGAGCCTCGCCAAGTACACCGACAAGGCTCTTATGGCCCTAGACGACCAGGGTGCAAGTCCCATCCAACGAACTTTCCTCGCCATGGACGACAAAGCGTGGATCGACTCTTGCGTGCTATTTAAAATTCTGGATTCCATGTTCGAAAACGAGTAAATTAGAAGTAACAAGTATGGGTGTGTTGGAATGCCCCAGGGATTCCATGGCAGAATACGTAGCATCAATCATGGCGTCAAACAGGCTCCTGTAAATCTTATGTCCGTCCTTCATAATGGGCGCCGTAGGTTTCAACAAGACATAATCTAAGCTATACGACTCCTGTTGTTGTAGATGAAAAATGGAAAGACATTGGCCAAGAAGGTGTCATCTATCTATTCCCTCACAGGCCACCAAACTCCCTATGGCTTTCTCTCCTGTATTCAATCGCCAAAAGAGTTCCCATTTCCCATAGCCATTTATTACACCTACTGCGATGCATTGGCATCATTTTCTGTATTTTCTTTGAATGCGGCACCTGCCAATGTTACTTCCAGCAAGCCAAGCGGGCTCCTCGAATCCAGCCCCCTCAAACTAGTTTCAGCATTCAGATCTCGGCTATCCGGGACCAAAGTTTCCATAAAAACTCCTGCACGGTATAAGTCCACCACATTTCTATCGAAGACAATGACAGTTTATGCTGCTAAGGTAGGTAGGATGGAATGAAGCATTTATTTGGTTTATAATTTGTAGGTGCTAACTGCTAAGTGATTGAATATCAATGAGTTTTTGATCTCCTTTCTCAGGTAAGCAAAGGATCTGTGCCGCCATCGTTTAATCTAAAAGACCAAGATGGCCGACTGGTGAGTCTCTCCAAATTTGACCTTTCCCACGCCAAAAACGAAACGGGTCCAGCACGATGCCTGTGCAGGTAGGGGGACGAGTGATGATGGTGTGGCAAGGCGGATGCAAGGAGTCGAGGTGGAAAAAGTTGACATGGAAGGGATGGCAGGTCCTCCATGACTCGTGATCCATCCAGTTGATCCCATGAGGCCGTATTCGTCGACCGATTCATCTCTCGCCATCCGTGCAAGATTGCCGCCGAGAAAGCCCCAGGCTTTCTAACTTAGAACACGCCTTTCGGCGTAATTACCGACTTTGAGGATATAACTCAGCTTGAATTAGGGCTTGAGGCGGTCCATTGGTGACGTAACTTGGTGGACGGTGTGGCACGAATTTTTCAAATAGAGATAATTGTAATTTCGTGGATGGGAGGCCATTGTGTCTTAGAGGGTGCGAGTTGGAGCTCGGAGGGGATCACGTTCCCACTATGGTGAGGAGGGATATCGATTCGATTCTACTGAAGGTTCAATTTTCACGCAAATAAATGTTGAGCTTGTTGACTCTAAAATGTTGTATGTATGCATGACACGTCCTCATAAGATAACCAATCGAACTCTGCAAACTGCCTTCACATTCAGGTTCAGACACCAATGATCAAGAGGAATTGATAAGCTCGGAGTCGAGCTTGCACAACAATAGAACTCAACTGATCCCAATGTTCAATGCAGAAGTATACAAATGCAAGTTTGCATGAAATGCTTCCTCTCCTTTATGTCTGTTATAGACCCAAGCCACAATGGGATTCACAATTTACATACACCGATCCAAAGACCTCCTAGCAGTGAATGACGCATCAGCTGGGGCACTCATTTTGACGTTGGAGGAACAAGAAGCCAAATTTAAGTGAAAGAATTTGAATGGGATAAAAATAGCTTGTTATTCACACTTATGCGGCCATGGAAACACATTCTTGGACAACGGATCTTTGCACATGCAAATTTTAATCCAAACACAATGAATCCAGTGACCCAATGCAAAACGTTTTCCTATATAAAAATATTTATGAAGAAACTCATAAATATGGGGCAAGATTGCATACTATGGCGTTGCCCCTACTACGATTCGATTTATCCATAATAAGCACAAAACCAATCTTGCTTTGATTTCTGTCAGCTTATTCACCCACTCTGATACCAAATAAGAAGGATCAGAGAGCCAAACACATTCACAAAATAATAATGTATTCTCTATATTGCTACACAATACATTTGTCTAATATATAACCAAAGATAATAGAGAACTACTTCCTAGAAAATAGGAAGTCAAACAAACAACTTACCCGTTTATATAATTTACGGGTATAAACAAACAATAGAATATATTGTTTGTTACAACAATATATTACAAAATAACTCGTAGTAAGTAATAATTTACTATACGGTAAAAACCATAAGCTCATGTAAACAATAATTTTCCTAATATCAGAGTCAAAATTTTAACTTGATTTGCAAAATATGGTGATTGTGATAAAAATATTTTTGATAAAGAATCAATACTTGCTACTAATTTTGTTGATTATGACAAGTGTCATAAGGAGGCATTGTTGTTGTTAATTTTTGTTGTGTTAGATGATTTAATTCTTGGGGTTTGAAATGTGACCATGGCAAGTGTGCTTCGGACTAGTGTCCGAAACAAGTATCAAACTTACAAGAAAATTCAGGTCATGTACCCGAAGAACTTTCCATTCTTAGAAAATATGCATGAGGGTGGTTCCTTGTCAAAATATTTTCTTGAGATGAAATATCTTTGAGACCATCTTGCCTCTATAGAGAAAAAGGTGGATGATGGCGACTTGGTTGCACTTGTTTGAATAGTTTTCTGCCCTTCTATGTAAACATTCGTGGAGGTTTTATGTTTGATGGTGGAAAGCTAGACCCTGACATTTGATTAGGCTAGTTCCTATTTGCTGCAGAAGGAATGCAAGTAGACACAAACTAACGAGTCTAGTGTTGGACACAAAGAGTGCATTTGTTGCTCAGTTGAAGGGGAAGTGGAAATGACTCCATGGTGAATCATATTTTATATACCGGGTAAAATGTCATAATTGTCAAAAGGTTGGGCATGTGAAAATGAATTGTTGAAAGCGACAATATGATCTTTCTTCCCACAACAAAAAGGCATGAGCTCGAGACATTTGTGGTAGATTGAAGAATGAGATTATCGAGGGAGAGAACGCCCTTGGGGCATCATGTGTGAATGATAGTCTTTGTGAATTGTTGGTTCATTGATTTTGACTCATCCAAACATTTTTTTGTGTCGTAGGACTCGATATGTAAAATTTATTGCAAAGGCCAATATTTCTAATTCGGTTTTATTAGCTAATGGAGAATCACTTGCGGATAGAGAGGGGATAAGAGATATTTGTAAAGTCCTAAATAATGCCGAAACTCTTAGTAAGGAATGTTAGGTGTGTTCATAGCATGCATGGAAATATTTGTATATCTATCAACTAGCGAAAAATCCCAATATTGTTAAAAATATCTCCGGGTAGAAATGTATTATTTCTGATGTGACACAAGACATGGTAGTTGCCTTAGGCATTGGGCAAGGTGGCGTATACAAGTTTTTGACCCTTGATGTAGTCAACTCAAAGATCTTGGCAGAGGAAGACTTCACCATACAAGATGTGCTAGAGGATGAAATCCTTATAGGCCTATAGAACCTACTTTCGTTGGGTTACGTGCACCACTTGTGGAAGGAATATCCACTATATAAGATGTGTGGGAGGTTGTAATACCTCATGTGTGTGGTGCTGATCCTATTTCTTCAGGTATCATGTTCTTTTCTCTTTACTACATCTTCTAGTAGTAGATCGAATTATGTTTGGTGATTTTTTTGCACTATCGACATCACCTCTAACAATCTCCTTTAGTTAGATTTTGAGCTTGTTCTCCTTTGAAGTGTAGCTATTATGTTGAGTTATAGTGTCAGAGACTCCATTGACAGTCTCCTTGCATGGAGCTATTTTGTTGAATTACAATGTCAGTTGATTTTGAGTTTTGTGATTGAGCAGTGGATCTAGACCACAAGTGCACGCTAAACTTCTTCTTTAGTAGAGTAGAAGTTTTTTTGAGTCATGCTTCTTGGGATGCCTTGCAATAGGATTTTTTTCTCTCTACTTTGTTGTTTCTTTTACTAGTTTTTGGGTACCTTGCAGTGACTCTTTTTCATCCATGGTAACTCTTTTTCCCATTTATTGTAAATGGGTACTATTGATGTAGAATCACAACACCCCGAATGTCTCGTAACTCGATGGGTTGGAACTCTCAGTGTGATTGCATAACATGGAGCTTCTCCTAAAGTGTGGGATTTTGTGAATCGAGAGAGCTCTCCGGATAAAGGTCGGTTCCTATTCCTTTGTTCGTGTACACACATTCATATGCAGAGGATCTATTCTAAAACCTACTCTAACTTGCCAAGGAGACAAGGTTAAGGAGATGCAAAAATTAAACTTAAACTAACAAGGGTGATGCACCAAAGGAATGTTGAACACCTACTTTGCAATAAACACAAACCATAAAAACTCAATACGACCACCATGCACAGATAACCAGGACCGTAATGAGAGATTAGGAAGGAGACAATGAACACAAGAGAGGGTTGAAAATTATCCATAGACATGCATTATTGCTCCAAAAATTTGATACGAGCATTACAATGGCCAAGAGGCATAAACTTGCATTACAATTTTAATGGGAGGCTTGAAAACTCCACAAATCCACTTATAGACAAAGAAGGGAGGGTGCAAAGCAGAATGTCCAACCTCGAAAAAATGCCCTTCCTTACAATATATAGGAAGAATTAGAGAAGGAGATAGAAGAAATCTGAATTCTTGTTCAACCACCCCAAAAGAACAATGAATTCGCATGTAATAATTATGGGTTTTACTGCAAAACCCATGCCTCCATTATTGTTCCTTATTGGGCAAGAAAGGAAGCCCATACTTCATTATGGCGGTAGGTGAGAAACCTGACAACCTCAAAAATGGCAGACTGCATTTTTTCATTATGGTGGTAGGTGAGTAGCAAACACCGAGAGCTTTCCAAAAAGTCCTCTGCCACTCAAATCCGAGCTTCCAAATGAAAGATACGACTATCTCGAAGGTCCCTGGGAATGCGACGCGTTGACACTTAGCACTGTCCGCGAGCCTGCTCTGCTTCCTTTGTGTTCTGCCGAAGTCCTTTCTGTTTGGCAAAGATACTATGTCCGACCCTATACACGTGGAGGCTTCAGCGTTTGTTTGGAGCGCCTTTGGATTTTACCTTTGAAGTTGCATCGATGAGACACATGGAGGCTTCCGCTAGCTCTTTTACTTTTCAATGGCAATGCAACTTCCTCGGGCTTTGGACACGTGGAGAGCCTGCGCTCATTTGGGGACCCCGCTTGGTTGCACCTTTGAAGTTGTGCCGAGCTGACACGTGGAGGCTACCACTTACTCTTTTGTACTTAGCTGATTCGGGCCTCAAGCGAACATTACCTACTTTGTTCCTTTGGGTGAGTAAAGGGCCCCACTATATATAATGCCAAAACCCTTTCGGGTGGGACCTTTGTAGTTAGCTTCTGAAATTACAATGGTGGGACACTTGGCATTGTCCACGAGCCTGCTATGTGTTGAGATCCACGTGGGGGTCAAGCACATCCCTGGGGTCTCCGCTTTTGTTGCACCTTTTGAAAGTGCGCCGAGATGATACGTGGAGGCTTCCACTATTCTGTTGCTTTGCTTTGAGTCGATTTGCTGGGCTCGATTTTGAATCCTCGACTTATCTTTGGGAGTCAAAGTGCAGGCGCGGAAGGGAAACAAAGGGAAGGTGCACACGCGGAGGGCATGTGGTACAAATAGGGTGTATGCGGGCGTGTGACAGAAGACTGGAACTTAACCAATTGGAAGGTGTCTGCAGAGGGGCGTGCGGAAGAATTGTATGGCGCGGGAGTGCACGGGAGGACTATAGCCTTTCCGGTTCTCCCGTGCACGGTTTTGTCCAATCACTTTTGCTCGAGGGGCAAAATTGGATAACAATTTGGCGACTCGCAGGATCACTTGCCTGCTAGGTGGAAAGATCAGTTTCCTAATTGCATCCATCGGGCATGGAGTCATGAATGATAGCCCAATATTGATCTTGTCAAAACCGAACCCGAAGCTTGCGCTCTCGATCTCGAACTTGTTCTCTGTAGTTGCACTCTCAATTCTCATAATAAAATCTTGAAGGTGAGATTTCTGAGAGTAGAAAATTGTATTGACCTGGAGCTTTCACTGTTTCGGAATGGACTATTACAACGTTCACATGGAGGCACATGAACCACATAGTAAAACAACCTTGGAGCAACATAACCTATGCCAAAGCACTTAGGGAAATTAAACCTAAACTACAACAAGACAAATGCACATGCACTTAGAGGAATTAAAATCCTAGGCTAATATTTACAAGGGTGAAACTTTCCTTTCAGTAACAATGTTTGAGATAGATTCCGTTAATCGGAATCAGAAGCTCCTCTCCATCCAATGTAGACAATTGGAAGGCATTGCTACTTTTACATCCTGTGACCATGTAGGGGCCACTCCAAATAGCATCAAATTTAGAATGCCTCCCTAGTTTTGCCCGATCTGCATCCCACTTCAGAACTAGGTCCCCTTCTTGAAAGGTCCTTGCTCTTGCTTTCTTATCAAACCATATTTTGACTAAGGCTTAATCTTTCTCTATCATTTGAACTGAATGTTCCTTGATTTCTTCCAATTCCATCAACTTTGCATACCTAACCTCCATTGGTTCAAACTCAGACAACTCCAACTACCTCATGAGTTCCAATGGTAACTCTAATGATATAGGCAACACTACTTCTTTCCCATAGACTAATTTTTAGGGAGAATTACCTATTGACCTCTTTGGTGTGATCTGTCAGCCCATAATGCTGATTTTAGCTTTGTATGCCATGTCCTTTGATTTTCATCTAGAGTCCTTTTGATGATTCTTAGCAAATTATTGTTCGTGGACTCTGCTTTGCCCATTACCCTGTGGGTAATAGTTTGAAGAGGTTCTCAAGTAGATTCCATTCTTGACAACCCATTCTATGATCTTGGAACCTAGGAACACCAATGCATTATCTGATATGATAGTGGCTGGTACACCAAACCTAGTCACTATTCCTTCATAGAAGTCTAGTATGCTAGACTCGTTGGCCTCCTTGAGTGCTACCGCCTCGGTCCACTTGGTGAAATAGTCCGTTGCTGTGAGTATCCACTTGTGGCCTTGGATTGAATTTGGATTGATGACCCCAATGAAGTCCAATCCCCATTGCATGAAAGGTTGGTCAACTAAAATTGGGTGCAATGGAAGTGTTGCTAACCTCTTTCCTGTGAAGAACACACATTTTTGCACTTGATCCATGCGTAGTAGTCACGAACACCGTGGGCCAATAATATCCCGCATTCATTATCTTGAGAGCCATTACCCATGGAGAAAAATGACCTCCGCCTCTCCATCGTGAAACTCCTGTAACAATCTCCTAGTTTGATTTGTTCCAATGCATCTCAGTAGAACACCATTGATGTCCCTTTTGAACAAAACACCATCAACAAGCACATATGGAATGGCTTGTAATCTGAAGTATATCCTCTTTGCTTTGCTCATTTCTAGGGACATAGGCTTGTTTGGAGATAATGCATTAATCCTTGAGTCCAACATGGAATGGGAGCATTATCCGTTGGCTGCTCTTGCTCATTTTGTAGTAATAGGACAACCTCTTCTTCATCTGTTGACTCATCTTGTTGACTCGAGGCCAATTGTTCACATAATCCCTTTCGAGGACTAGCTTAGTGACTTTAATTTTAATGTCATATTCCATGACATGAGTGATCCATCCTGCACATTTCTCATTCAAATCCTTGTTCAAAAGGAAGTCCTTGACTCCGGCATGAGAGACCAACAATTGGATCTTGTTATTTGAAACTAGGTTCTTGAACTTCTTCAAACTCTTGATCACTGCAAGGACATGCTTTTCGATGAAGGTGTATCTCACCTCATAGTCCTCCAAACCCTTGATCAAGAAGGCAACCACTGTTTATTAACCTCCTTTGTTTGCTGCACTAGGATTGTAGAAATTGTGTCCCTACCACCGAAGGCATAGAGCATGAACTCCTTAGAGAAGGCTGGGTTGACGAGAGTTGGAGCTTGGGATATGGCTTCTTTGATGGCTTCAAAAATTTATTTTCCTTACTGTCCACCTAAATGCCATGCTCTTCTTCAACATCAGTGTTATTGGCTTCACAAGAGTGGAAAGTTTGGTACAAATCTGCGGACAAAATTGATCCTTCCTAGAAAGCTCAAGAGCCTTCTTATGGCTTGGCAATGGTAATGCTCAAATTGCTTCAACTCTTTTTGGGTCGATCATCAATCCTTCCTTTGACACAATATGGCCTAGGATCTTGCCTTCGTGAGCTAGGAATATGCATTTTTTGGGATTTAATGATATCCCAAATTTCCTACATTTTGAAATACTTGTCTCAAATGAAAGAGGTGATCCGCCGCATTTTTAGAGAACACATGGATACCGTCAAGATATATTAGCACTATTCGGTTGATCACCCCTGAATGCCATGTCCACCACCCTTTGAAAAGTGGCTTCGACATTAGACAATCGAATGACATCTTCCTGTAGGCATAGATGCCCCACTTAGTGGTGAAAGCCGTTTTGAATAGTAGTCTTCTTTTTGCACCATTATCTCGATTATACCCGAGTAGCCATCGAGGAGAGAAAATATTTCTGAGCCGGATACTACTTGTAAGATTTGTTCTATTGAAGGAAGTGGGTAATGGTCTTTTAGATATGCCCTGTTTAGGTCTCGGAAGTCCACGCACAACCTTATCTCCCCGTTCTTCTTCCTGACCGGTACCAAGTTTGCAACCCAACTTGAATGTTTGATTGGAAATATAATGCTGGCCTCTATTAGCTTGTTTAGCTCTTTTTCTTCATAAGGGGCTCAATGTGTGGGTTGACTGGTATTTGTTTTTGCCTAATGGGCTTAGCATCTGGATCCAGTTCAATTGTATGTTGTGCCAACTTTGGATTGAAACCTTGCAGGTCTTCATAGCTCCAAGCGAAGACATCTGGAAACTCTTGGAAAAGTTGTACAAACTCATATCTCTCTTGTTCATTGGCCATTTTGCCAATTTGAAGTGTTTTACCTTCCTAACCGAGATTGGCTCTGAATCCTCTCCTTTGACCTGTATGTTGGCTTTCTCCTTACGAAATTGGTCATTAGGATTGAAGATAGACTCCAATGTTACTAAACCCTTGGGAATCTTGTTGGTATGAAGCTGCACAACTTGATCCTCGTATTACTACTCTAATTTGTCTTGGTTCCTAGCTGAGAATTCAACCTCTTCTTGTAAGAAATTGACGATCTGTTGATCATTCTCAAACACCTGCCAACTTGTGTTATTGTCTAAAATTGTTGGCCTTATAATCACATGGATATGTGGTTGTGTTTTGTCTCTTTTGATATTGTCAACCACATCAAATTTTGCTCCAACTGCTGCAAGCCTATCTGCAGCTTCATTCTTCTCTCTGGGTATGGACACAATGTTGAAAGCTTCAAAGTCTTCAATTAGGTCCCATACCCTATTTTGTAGCTCTTGAGTAGGTCATTTCTTTGGCAGCATGTTACCTTTTGACTTGATTGATGATTAACTCGCTATCACCAAATACTTGCAAGTTTTTAATATTCTTCTTCCTTTCCCAATGCAAGCCATGAATTAAGGCTTCATACTCAGCTGTGTTGTTTGAGCAAGAAAACTGGAAACAGAAAGCTGAGTAGTATTTCGTACCTTGAGGTGAAAAAAGCATAGCTCCTCCTCCGGCACCTTGTCTACTTCTTGAGCCATCAAAGAATAACTGCCATACCTCATTATTATCCTTGTGGTATGACTTGGTTATGCTAGGGAGAGGATGGTTCTCTTCATGCAAATAATAAACTCCTAGCTCAGATTCTTCCATTTCGTTGTATGGGTCAAATGCATGCCTTTTGTTTGCCCATTCATCCAGAGTAAAATCTGGAATACCCTCGACCTTAGTGCCGTTTCTAGATCATTTGAACATTCCTCTTGGTCAAAGGCTGAGCAATTCGCATTGATAGGACTTGGTACATGAGGCTCAATGTGGAAGTTTGCAATTGGTTCTGACCTGATGGTTGCCTTGGCTCCATATCTTGTTCTGAATAGCATATGTGACCAATCCTATTGATAGATATCCACCAATTTTGGCAGTGAAGTCTCTTGACAAGCACAATGCAAAGAGTGGTGGTAGGTCTATGACTGATACATCTTGCAAGATGGTCACATTGGGACATGCATGCAATGTGAGGCTCAAATCTTTGATTACTCCAACTGTTGTTACCGCTGTGTCCCATCCAATTGCACCACACCCTTAGAGATGAATTCATATTGAAGGCCCAATTGATCAGCTATCTATTTTGGCATAACTGAGCTACTTGCTCCTGAATCAATCATGCAATTATGTACTAACTTATCTCCAATGATCAATGAGATATAGAATGGTGGGGGCTTCAAAATTTTACCTTGGTGGCTTCCTTGATTTTCTCCTTGCCGAGCTGCATTGGTAAGCACCCTTTCTTGTTGATTGGGTGGCTGGTTTGACGTTGACCAATTAGCCATAACAACTTGCAATAGGTCTCTTTGTCCTGGGATAGCTAATGACTCCCACATTGAGATGTTTACATTCGTTTTCTTCATTTGCTCAATGATGTTGAATGGAGATGAACTATCCTTTTGCTGCCCCTTGCTTTGCACATTATTCTCTTGCACATGGGTTGTTATAACCGACGCTTGAGTTAGTCTACAAGGTGGCTTGGGATGACCTTGCACATTGAGAGCCACACTTTGATTGTTAAGACCTTGTGGAGTAATAGGAGGTTGCAGATCGTTTGAATAAGATGAATTTCCTTCTCAATATTTCTTTTCTTGGACCATGTATTGGCTGCTACACTTTGAGAAGGGGCTTGATTTATACCACAGAAATCTTCAACCTACCAATTGACAAGTGTGGTCTCATTTGGAGGTGCCTCTTGTTGATTTGCTTCCTGCTACTGATTTCCTTCTTGGCTTGTCTCTTGCTCCACACCCACTGTTGTAACCATAAGATCTTGATTCAAAGCGCCATTAAAACACATTGATTGGTTATGAGGTTGATTACATGGAAAGCACCAGTCATACTCTTGAGCCATGTTATTTTGTATTGGTACCAAGGCTCTAGACGTGGATGTAACATTGAGATTGTAAGGTTGGTATGGTCTATTAGCAAGAGGCCTTACTTGGTTTTGATTTGTAGCTTGAATGGGTGGCCTATTAGGCTGATATGGAGGTCTATTGGGTTGAGTTTAAGGTTGATATGATCTGTAATTTTGAGCTTGCTGCCTCTTAAGTGTCACCAACTCATTACCCAAGTTTTGTAGTTACTTCATGACCTCTTGTAGCTCTTTTGAGGTGCTTGAAGAAGTAGAAGCCTCACTTGAATCATGATTTCTTGGGGTAGGAATGGGAGCTAATGTGGGCACTTGACTAGTCTTTGGGAATTCCTAGTTCTAGATATAGAGACATAGGTGGCCCAGTGCAAGTTTTACCTTGAATTAAACAATTTTCAGCTCTAATAGCAATGTTATAGGATGCGGGTAAGGTTATAGCTCCCATTGATTGGATCATCATGGCAATATCAAAATTTAAAGCTTTAAGGAAGTATAGAAAAGCACCTTCAACTGTTGGTCTCATGGCCATTGGAATTCTATCCCATGTCCTCTCGAAATCTAAAATTGAATCGGTCAACTGTTCATTAGGAGCCCTCTTAATTGTTGTCAATTGTTCCAATAAAGACAAATTATCTCCCTTTTCCCCAAATTGATTATGGAGGGTTGTGCATAAATGATCCCAATTCTGGATAGACCCTGTTGTATGAGGCTCCTAAACCATTACAAAGCTTTTCCTTTAAAATATGAAGCCAACAACTTGAACGCAATATCCATTTCATTGATTTCATGAATTGCATGACATTTGCAATGTCCTGGATGTGGTCAATCGGAGTTGTCTGGTTCTCTCCAGTGAAATATGGGATGTTCTTCAATGCTGCAATTGGGACTGATTTTGAGCATTTAGGGCAAGTGGGCTACTTCCCGTGAAGTTGACATAGGGATTTGGTTGCGCCATCTTGATTGGTCGAAGGACTCTACTTGATTGAATGAAAGGCCTACTAGGTGGAGGTGTCGACAAAGTTCTATTTGATGGAGATGATGATCTTTGCAGTCTTCTCCCTCTCCCTCCCCTTTCTGGGGATAAATGCGGATAGACAAACAATCTTTCTTATCTTGTTCTTGACCTTGTCTGAATTCTTCTCATGAATCTGCAAGCTTGGATTCTCGCTAAAACCAAAGTGGATTACGCCCTTTTTGGAGTCGCCATATGTACAATTTAGAGCTTCTCACAAGTAGGACTTACAACAAGTGCACATCAATCTTGCTGCGATAATAAAATGAAGACTTCTTGGTCCCATCGGCATGCCAAAATTGTTGATGTAGAATCACAACACCCCTGAATGTTTGAACTCAATGGGTTGGGGCTCTCAATGTGATTGTATAACATGGAGCTTCTCCCAAAGTGTGAGACTTTGAATCGGGAGTCTGTCTGGATGAAGGCGGTTCTATTCCTCTATTCAGTACACACATTCATATTGCAGAGGATCTATTCTAAAACCTACTCTAACTTGCCAAGGAGACAAGGTTAAGGAGATGCAAGAAATAAAACCTAAACTAACAAGGGTGATGCACCAAAGGAATGCTGAACATCGCTTTGCAATAAACACAAACCATAAAAACGCAATACAACCACCATGCATAGATAACCAGGACTACAATGAGAGATTAGGAAGGAGACAATGAACACAAGAGAGGGTTGAAAATTATCCACAGACATGCATTATTCTCCAAAAGTTGATACAATGCATTATAATGGCCAAGAGGCATAAAATTGCATTGCAATTTTAATGCAAGGCTTGAAAAATCCACAAATCCACTTGCTGACAAGAGGAGGGAGAGTATGAAGTAGGAATGTCCAACCTCTAGAAAATTGCCCCTCCTTATAATATATAGGAAGAATTAGAGAAGGAGATATAAGAAATACGAATTCTTGTTCAACCACCCAAAAAGAGCAATGAATTCACCTGTAACAATGATGGGTTCTACTGTAAAACCCATGCCTCCATTATTGTTCCTTGTTGGGCAAGAAAGGAAGCCCATACTTCATTATGGAGGTAGGTGAGAAACCTGATAGCCTAAAAAATGGCGGACTATATTTTTCATTATGGTGGTAGGTGAGTAGCAGATGTCGAGAGCTTTCCAAAATTCCTCTCTCTCAAATCCGAGCTTCTAGGTGAAAGATACGATTATCGAAAGGTCAAGGTCGGGCGTTTAACGCGACTCTCACAATATTATGTCGCCTCTTAGGGTCCTAGGAATGTGAATCATTGACACTTATCACTATCTGCGAGCCTGCTCTGCTTCCTTTGTGTTTACCTAAGTCCTTTCTGTTTGGCAAAGATATTATGTCTGACCCTAGACATGTGGAGGCTTCACGCTTGTTTGGAGAGCGCTTTGGATTTTACCTTTGAAGTTGTCACCGATGAGACACGTGGAGGCTTTTGTTGGCTCTTTTACTTTTTAATGGCCGGTGCAACTTCCTCGGGCTTTAGACACGTGGAGAGCCTACGCTCATTTGGGGACCCTGCTTCGGTCGCATCTTTGAAGTTGTGTCGAGTTGACACTTGGAGGGTTCCGCTGACTCTTTTGTACTTAGCCAATTCGGGCCTTGAGTGAACATTGCCTGCTTCATTCCTTTGGGTGAGTAAAGGGCCCAACTATATATAATGCCAAAACCCCTTTTCGGGTGGGACCTTTGTAGTTAGCTCCTGAAATTGCGATGGTTGGACACTTGGCATTGCCCCATGAGCCTGTTATGTGTTGAGATCCATGTGGGGGTCAAGCACATCCCTAGGGTCTCCACTTTTGTTACACCTTTTGAAAGTGTGCCGAGCTAACACGTGGAGGCTTCCACTGTTCATTGCTTTGCTTTGAGTCGACTCGCTCTGGGATCGATTTTAAATCCTCGACTTATCTTTGAGAGTCGAGCGCGAGGCGTGGAAGGGAAATAAAGGGAAGGCATGCGCATGACACAATAGGGGTTTGCGGGCATGTGATAGGAAGACACGAAATTAACCAATGGAAGGCATATACGAGGGGCGTGTAGAATAATTGCATGGCGCGGAGAGTGTGCGGGAGGACTATAACCTTTCCATTTCTCCTATGCACGGTTTGGTCCGATCGATTTTGCTCGAGGGCAAAATTGGATAATAGGTACCTTAGTAGGTATTATTCTTGGGGCCCATATTTGGATGTCTCTTAGCTTTTCTCATTTCTCACTCCCAATTTTGTTGGAGTTGACGTGTTCACACTTGTAGGTGGTTTGAGTCTTTTCCAAACTATCCTTGCAAATGTCCTTGTTCACACAACTTATGAGGTAAGCTTAATTAGGGAGTTTGTTTTATATTGTTAGGGAAGGTTTATTGACCAAATATTTGATCATTCCCTATTTACGTTGCATATTTGATTTGCATGTAAATAGGGGAACAACCTTCCTCCCTATTATCTAGATTGGTTTGAACAACCTTAGTGCCTATTTATTTGGCACATTCTCCCTTGTAAAATATGCCGGATTTATATTGTTGAGATATAATACATGGAGACATTATTCCATTTCATGTGTATGCATTTTGTTGTGCAATATTGAAGTTGTGGTAATGTTTTTTTGGTGAGATTCTTGGGCTAAGACTACTATCCTCTCCGAAATGGTATCGTAGAGAAACACTTGTCAACCATTTCCTTATTGAAATGTAGTTACACATACCTAG
The DNA here is from genome assembly GCA_018340775.1 of Taxus wallichiana var. yunnanensis. Classification (NCBI taxonomy): domain Eukaryota; kingdom Viridiplantae; phylum Streptophyta; class Pinopsida; order Cupressales; family Taxaceae; genus Taxus; species Taxus wallichiana. The sequence goes on along the minus strand of CM031235.1, from coordinate 791,410,301 downwards.
TCTTTCACTAATTCTTGTTGAATCTCGTTAATGCTACGAGTAGATGTTTACTTAGAAGTTTTAGTTCTTGAAATTAAGTGAAATTCTTTCAAAACTCGATGATAACACAAACCCTAGGTAGGGTTTCCTTCAAACATGGTAGGAGTTAAATCTTCACCAAATCATTTACACTCACTTTTAATGCCTCTTGTCACTTTTTATTGGTCTCTATCCACATGCTTAAGATCATCAACTTGAAAATAAGACACTTTAAGTCAAATAACTATGGAAATGAACCAACTACCTACTATGTCCCTTGAAACAAGGGTTTATAAGCTTTTCAAGGGTGTGTTAACCAAAACATTATCTTTTCTTCCACTATAAATATCCCTCGAAGATTTTCTAAGGCCTATCTACCCTATCAAATCTCTCACAATTCATAATCATTGAGTCTATACTCCAAAACACGTTCCAACTTGCTTGAATGGTCTGATTGAACTCAAGACAAACTCTATTACAGGTTCATCATATTGTCCAAACAAAATAATCTCAAACAAGACAATGTATAATCCTCAAAACCAATAAAAATATTATAAAATCTTACCAAAACATGACTATCTTCTCCACCATAATGCATTAATTTAAAATATCATCCGACATATAAACACATTTTTTTGGAAGAAGCTGTCATCAACTTGTTTGCAAAACAAGAATCACCAAATCTTCTTCGAGATCCCATCTTCATTTACTTTGTCATTGGAATGATATGAGCTCAAAATTTGTTACAAATCATTATAAATGCCCTTCATCCTCATTTACTATGAACATGATTTTTCACCCACCTTTTGGGTCACTTGAAAAAGTAATTTTGCTTCACTTTTACATAGAAACATGTGACCATAGGTCTAAAACCACATTGAACCTATTTAACTCTTCTTTCAAGACCAATAGAGACACACAAAACATTCATGGCTCCAACCAACAAATCTAACCCACACCATAATGCACAAACAAGCCAAAAAGGCCTTCAAAATTCAAATTTACACTACTGAGACCAATACATACATGACAAAACTTCATGGCTCCAACCAATAATTCTAACCCACACCATAATGCAAAAACAATCCAAAAATCACATTTGTACTTTTGGAGGAAAATCCATAGTTAAAATTTGTGAAGGACTAGATCAAGACTAACAACGATAGATGACTTTATATAACCCCGAAACCTACAAACAAATTGTCAAGCCAAAATTTGATGTTGTAAGCCAAAATTGCATGCTAGGGACTAGATGCTCCCGCATCGATGGGGTCACTCGTCATTAAGCCCCTTCTTCTTATTTATCCATATTAGGTCACTCACTAAAGAGTCCTATTGACGGAAATCCTTCGCGAGATAGAGCCGTCACGGTCGTGGGTGTCCTTAGGTTGGTGGGATGTGCATCCTAAGGAGACCTCTAGATTTTAAAGAAGTTGGCTCTTCTCTTGCACGGGAGATAGGGGTCAGAGAAACTTGAAAGAAAAAAAACATAAAACAAACTAAGGTGATGCACGAAAAGAATACACCAGGAAGCCAACCGAATACACAATCGTCTCAAACTACTTAAGCACAACACCAAAGATTGTAACAACACCCAAAGATGCACAATTTCTAAATGAAAATAAAGGCGATCAAAGACAATAAAGATATGTGAATGATGAACCGGAAACACCACAAAACATATATATTACTCCAATGGTTGTGCACAATATTACATATAGAAGAGAGGAAAGATTTCTCGTTACAAAGCCCAGGTGAAGGATGGAGTTTCAAGATCTCCTTTTCCTAACAAAAGAGAAGCTTGGCGACAGAGAGGAAAATATTAAGACTCCTGGCACCTAACTAAAATTATCCTCTAAAAGTATATCTTCCTTTGAACTTCGATTACAATTTATAGGGTGAGGAGGAGGAGGTAAGAAAAAAATTTCAAACTCCTTCACATCTGCCCCTTAATTATGATAAATGATATGAAGTGACAGAAATAGATTTCCTCAAATATTTCTCATGATTTGACCCCTTTGGAAAAGTGAGAGCCATGCCCATTTAATGCATCTTAATTATCCTGCAACCGACTCCCTTGAGATGGACTCACCTTTTGAGAAGAAATTCATCCAACTATTTATTACATAACCAGATATTTTGACCCTTTATGCATTGGTTCCCGACCCCTTGATTCAAACGACATGTATTTTGTAATGAAATGACCCTTTTCCTCCGATCTTTTGAAAAAGTCCTCGAGCATTAAATCTTACAGATCAAACCCAAAATCACTTATACGTGACGATGTGGCTTGTCATCTTTTATGGCCTGCTTTGAAGATGGAGTCCATTTGTTGCGAGATCCACATGGAAGGTTCGCGCATCCTCTAGACTCTGATTTCTTTAAGGCTCCTGGGAAAGTCATTGGGTGGACACTTGGTACCGTCGTGGGCTCACTGTTCTACTCCTTTGTTGGCTCTACGTGTCAGTCCCGCGGGAGTTTGAGACTTCGCCCCCTTTTTGACTTCTGAAGTTGCGCTTGCTTGACACTTGGCAATGTCTGTGAGCCATTTGGTTCTCTTTATAATTTGGTTAAGTCCCCTCTTTCTCTGACAAAGATTTGGCTTCAAATGGGTTTCTCTTAGCCACGAAAATTTAAATAACAAGTCCCATCACCTTATTTCTCTATTTAATGAGGTCGTATCACCCTATGGTCCTAGATGCATATAGCTCCATCACCTCCACTCAAGTGGAAAAGTAACCTACAATTCAATACTACAAAGCCCCATGACCCCCTTGGGGTGTACCCCTATACAACGAAGTGGATCCATATGTTCAACCACTCCATGTGAATCCCATGACCCTATTCTAATACAACGACATTAAAACAAACATATCAACTAGATTCAAATGCCAAGTGACAACAAAATAACAAGCCTTGGGATAAGATAAAAAACTTTAAATTCCAAAAGAAAGTTTCAAACTAAGAAAAATAAATGGCTAAATAGCTGGAGTCATGCACATGCTTCTTGTTAGTGATTAAACTAAAATAAAATATTCTAGTGTAATCTAGATGCTATAGGAATAGTAAATAGCTGAATAAATGAAACAATACTGAAATACAACCCAAACAGTCTAAACAGTGAAATGTGAAACCCTAATATGCAAAAAGGGTTAAGATGGCCTTAGATGATTTGATGATGCCACTGGACGTGTCGCAAAGTGGAGATTGGATGAATAGGATGAGGAAACCTTTGTATAGAAACCTGAGAAATTGTAGATATGAGCTATCTGATTGGATTGGGGCACCTGGAGAGGGATAATGGCACCCGTGGACACCCCAGTCCGAGATCTGGGTGGCCTAGTTTGCAAAAATGACCAGGAAACCTCCTCTAAGGTGTCGCTGAGTGTTCGCTTGTGTTCACTTCCTGTCACATGAATGTCACTATAGATCTGTAATGAAGAATCATCTGGAAAACCCCAGATAAATCATCAAACCCTAAAAGAAGAAAGATGCATATATGAAGGGGTTGGTTTGTCCTCAGCTGCCAAATAGATGGACTTATTATTGAGTGTTAAACTACATCTCAGACCCAATGTAGTTCTAGGTGTGTGTGTGTGGAATTGTGCCCTAGGTGCTCTTGTGCTAGTTGTACTTTGTGAAGTAGCGAGAAAGTAATTAGATGTATAATGTAATAAATATGTGCATGGAAACAATAAACTCCCCTCCTATGAAGTGTCATGTAGAAAACCAACCTTTGTCCGTTGTGATGGAGCTAGATGGATGTAAATGGAGCTATAGATGCCTTGGATGGATGCACTCTAGGTGGTGATAGTAGATTCTTAGTGCTTGGTCCCTCATTATGGTCACATAACTTTATATTTATATGGTTCTCTTGCTTTAATTTTGTAATTAACCTTGAAAAGGTTGACCACCAAAAATATAAGAAGCTTAAATGACTAGAAAGTGCCCAAAAAGTGAGAGTAAAGTGCAAAGAGGATCAAGGCGCCCAGAGGGGACCGAGGTGCCTGGGGTGCCCTCCTCGCATGGGTGCCACAATCGAAATAGGAAAACACAAGTATGAAGGTACAAACCGGCAAGCAGAAATGGTGCAAGATTAAAAGTAACAACAAAAATAATGTAGAATGGCCAAAGACATGGGTTAATTATTACTCTTTTCACTTAAGAACCATATGAATAGTAGTATGAGATCGAGACTAAATAATTACCCAAAGTGCATGATTTAGTGTCTACATTTTCCCCCACTTTATTTTGGTGAGAAAAATGCTTGATAACATAAAGTAGATAGAGATGCTTACCTGATATCCATGTAGAGTGTAATGTAATTAATTTTATAAATCTAATTATTAGCAGTAATAGAACACCAAAGAACACAATATTGTAGATAAATGATCTCAATATGCAAGTAGAATAGCTTAGCCACTTCGAGGGGGTAACCTCCAAACCATAAAATAAGACTCAAATGCTCAATATGATGATCATTTACTACCTTTTAACCCCTATATACTATTCCTATGCTATGACCATCACCAAGGCTGACTCAATAATGATAATATATCATATATGAAAGAGATACATCATGATAAGAAGTTATGATAGGCATAAGTCAACTATATACATCTAATGTAAGATATATGATTAAGGGTGTAACATGCCCTTCCCCTTCAAAGAAACATTGTCCCCAATGTTGAGAAGCTCCTAGTGCTTCGCAAGAATACCATATCCTCCCATGTTGCATCTTCATTGTCCATATTCTTCCACTTGATCAGGTACTCAGTAATAACCCATGTCCTCAATATTTTAGTGTGTGTTTGAAGGATGCATTCAGGTTCCAAGATGACTCTCCCCTCCTCATTGAGCTCAAGTAACACTATTTGGGTTGATACCCTCTGTCCAATTACTTTCTTCAAGCAAGAAACATGAAAGACTGGATGTATTCTGGTTGTATGTGGCAGTTATATTTGTATGCTACAATACCAATCTTTTGAAATACTTGATATGGGCCATAATACTTAGGTGAAAGTTTTTATCCTTTTTTTGTTGTTTTAAAGACATTTTCTTATATGGTTGTAAACACACAAAAACCTAGTCACCGACTTCAAAATTACTTTTATGTGCGATGTTGATCAGTCTGTTGCTTCATATGGTTTTTTTCCATGGCCAAGTTCTCCTTGAAACTAGAGAGGACCTCTTGTTGATGATGAATGTGTTCTTCTTTTGCTCTAACCCTTGGTTGTCCCCTCAACGATGATGCGATAGATGGTGGATGGTACCCATAGAGTGCCAAAAAGGAGACATTTTTGATGAAGTATGGAAGGAAGTGTTATACCACCATTTTGCAAGTGGAAGCCATTGGACCCATCTTGCTTATTTATTTGAGGTGAAGCAATGGAGATATCCCTCCAAAAATTTATTTACAACTTCGTTTTCCCATCAAACCGAGGATTATACGAAGAGTTACGAGCTAACTGAGTACCCAAACATGAGAATAAATCAATCCAAAAATTACTAGTAAATATAGGGTCCCGATCACTTACTTATACTCTTTGGTATCTAGTGTAACTTCAAATGTGTCCATAAAGGATGTTGCTACTTGTGCTTACAGAGAAAATGGGTGTGACAAGACACAAAAATGAGCATATTTGGCGAGTCTATCCACCACAACCATGATGACATTTTTTCCTTCAGATTTAGGCAATCTTGTGATGAAGTCCATGGAAACCTCTTCCCACCGCTAACTAGGAATAGATAGAGGTTGTAGAAGCCCAGGGACCGAACTGTTTCATCCTTATTTTGCCGATAAACCATTCATTCCGCCAATTTTTTTGGAAATCCCCTTTAAGTCCTTCCTAGAAGAAATCTTGTTTGATTCAATGATAAGTCTTCAAGAATTTAGAGTGCCCCAATTTGGAGAAGCGTGAAGCTTAGATAGAACCCTATTTTTAAGGGTGGAGTTATTACATAGGTATAATCTATCTTTATACCATAAAACATCCCCTTTCCATACAATTTTTTAGACATGCTTGGATCATTTTGGATATTGTGAATGAGGTTTTGTGTAGTTGGGTCATTTCTCCATTCAGACCTTTCCTCCTCTACCCAATCTTCGTGTAAGATGGATATGACACACATAACAATGTTGTAACTGCTTCATCTCTCCTAGAGAGAGCATCTACAACTACATTCTCCTTCCCTTTCTTGTATATAATCTCAAAATCATATCCCAACATCTTTGAGACCCATTTTTGTTGTTCTTCAAATGATAAATGCTGCTCCAAGAAGCATTTTAGACTATCATGATCTGTCTTCACTTTAAAGTGTCTTCGTATGAGATATGGTCTCCATTGCTTTACTACACAAAGTATGGCTAGCATTTCCTTCTTATAAGTTGGCTTTGAAAAATTATTACCTTTGAATTAACAACTCAAAAAGGAAATAGGACGGCCTTCTTGCATGAGAACTTCCCTCATACCAGACACTGATGCATCACATTCAACAATGAATGTTTTGGAAAATCTAGAGAGAAGCGAGACCTGGAGTGCTACACATGACCTTTTTAACTGCATTCAAATGCTTTGGTAACATCCTCATTCCAATGGAAAGAGTCCTCCTTTAATAAATATGTGAGAGGTGCTGTTATACTTCCATAATGCCTTACGAATCTACGATAATAAACCTGTAAGCCCCAAAATTTATTGGAGATTCTTTAGGGTTTTTGGAACCTTCCACTCTATCATGTCCTTGATCTTATTAGGATCCACTTTAACACTTTCATGAGAGATAATGTGACCCAAATATTCAACCTCCTTGACTCCAAAAGAACACTTAGAGGGCTTTGCATAAAGTTGATGTTGCTAAAGGGTTTCTAAAACCTTATTTACATGATGCAAGTGTTCCTCCCATGTTTTGATATAAATTAATATATCATCAAAGAACACTAAAACAAACTTCGCAGAATGGCTTAAAAACAAAATTCATCAAACTTTGAAGTGTAGAAGGTACATTTGTGAGTCCAAAAGGAATTACCAAGAATTCATAATGGTCTTGATGTGTTTGAAAGGCAGTTTTATGAACATCCTCATCCTTGATTCTTATTTAGTGGTATCCCAAACGAAGATCAAGCTTTGTAAAGTAAACAACACAATGCAACTCATCAAACAAATCATCAATTACATGAATAGAAACCTTATCTTTTCTGTGTACTTATTAAGTTCCCTATAATCGGGACACATGCACCACATGTCATATTTCTTACGCACCATCACTACTAGAGAAGAATAAGCACTGACTATGACAGATGATTCCTACTTCCAACATCTCTTGTATAATCTTCTTGATCTCACTCCATATAAGGTCCGATGTTGGGAGTTGGCTCCCCTGGTACTAACCGAATAACATGATCATGATATCTCTTTGGAGGTAAACCCTTTGTAAATTTTTTGAATGAAATAGAGTGTGCATCCAACACCGCTTGCATATCTAATGGTATAATGTCCTTAGAGATCGATGCACCTCCAATGAAAATAGTTGTGCCACAAATCCCTCTCGTACCATTTTTTAGCATTTTGTGCATATGATGGGAGCTCGGTGAGCTTTGGAGACTTAAACAAAAACCTTATGAGGATTAAACATACGCACCTCATACTCAACATGATCCTTAAAACCCCAAGAAATAGGTCATTCAAATTCTCTTTAGTAATATTTTCCACCCCAAAGAAAGGTTTTGGAATTGATGAATGTAATCCTTAACAAATCCTATCTATCTCAAATTTACTAATTGGATGAACTAATTATTTGACACACTAGAACTATATTGTAATTGGAACTCTTCAGTGAAGACTCTCCATGTAACATTAAGACCACTATTTTTCCTTTGAGCACATAACCATCAATACCGCACTTAATTGGTCAGGTTTGAGATACAAAGATGCCATGGTCACCTTTTGTTCTGATGGAATCTGATGTAGATCAAAGAAATTCTCCATCTAGTTAATCCAAATGAGTGGATCCTTTCCATCAAACTTATGCATCTCCACTTTTGGAAACATGTTATAGGCTTCAGAGTGTTTGTATTTGGATTGGGCATGCTCGAAGATCTACCCTAGCTCATTTGTCTATTACTTTGACCTGAAGATCCACCTTGGTTGATAGAAGTATGATTACCCATTATATGTGTACTGAATTTCTGCATGAAATCCTCCAATCGTTGTCCAATTCTTTCCAAATATTCTTTGGCCACCTTAGACTCGAGGTCTCGCATGTCAAAATCAAGTTGGCTTACCTTATGGTCCGTTGAAGTAAACCCTAACCTTGAGGAATCTGTAGTTACCCCTTTTGAATCCAACTCCTCAACTATTATCTCATCATTTTCTGGATTTTTACTCAGAGTGATGGGAGTCGTTTTGCCTCTTGTGGATGAATGTCATGATGCCCCAAAATAATAGGATTTAGGGATCAAGGTCAAATTTTAGGGTTTGGAAGTTCGATAAGATTTTGGCCAATTATAAATAAACTTAAATAAAAAACTCCTAATTTTTTATCCTCTTTCCGAAGATGTAAATACTTTGGAAAAATTCCACAATTTGCATCCTAGGGAGTGATTTTATTAAAAAAACATAAATTTGTAATAACATTTGCAAAATAAAGCAAAAATGTCTCGAAAATTTTAGGGTGCTTTCTTGGAATGATTTGCAACTCGTAAAACAATCTTTGAAAAATTCACTTTGGTTGCAAGATATAGTGGAGACAAAAATTATGGTTTTTAACCCGGATCGCAACTCTAATACCACTTGTAGTGCAATTACTTGTATAAATCTAATTATTAGTAGAAATAGAACACCAAATAACACTAAAGAACACAATATTGTAGATAAATGATCTCAATATGCACGTAGAATAACTTACCTACTTCGAGGGGGAAACCTCCAAACCATACAATAAGACTCAAATGCTCAATATGATGATCAACTACTACCTACTAAACCCTATATATACTATTCCTATACTATGGCCATCACTAAGCCAACCCACTAATGATTATATATCATATATGAAAGAGATACATCATGATAGCCAAAGTTATGATAGCCACAAGTTGGCTATATACATCCAATGTAAGATATATGATTAAGGGTGTAACATAGAGTGATGTAGAATGTGTGTTGAAGGACTAGACAAAGTGTGGAGTGATAAAAACATGGAGCGTGGAGACTAAAGATGCAAAAGTGAAAAAAGTGATGAGAGTGAACCTAGGGTGAAAGTGTGTGTGTAGATGCCAATGTGTGTGGTGTACCTGCATGGTTAGTGTCATGTGTGTGATGTACTTGCTATGTGTGTGATGTGCACTACTTGCTTCCCATACGACAGGACCTACAAAAGAGAAGATGATCAAGTAGTCAAATACACATGTATATGTATAATGTGTAAAAACACATGTATATATGTAAAAAACATGTAAAGAAAGTATGAAAATGAAAAAGGAACATGTGCACTTGATCCATGATGAGAAAAAGGGTGTAGAAAGGATCTTGTCGATGTCGTGTGAGTTTTTGGGTGATCTCACGCCACTAGCTGAAGAAGTGTAGGGAGGAAAGTATGATTTATCCTCTAACCTCAGAATCGCTTCCCGCAATGAAGAGATCTCTGTACTGTCTAGTTTTTGGGTGATTTGATGCCACTGACCGAAGTAATGTAGAGAGGAAGGTCTGGTTTATCCTCTAACTTGTAACTACTCTCCATAATGCTAAGGAAAATCAACCTGTAAAATCCGTTGTGTATGGAGTTCTATAGATTGGTCTTAATGCAATCGATGTGTCATGGACAAAAATTGAAAATTGAATTATATCAGTACTGTGTGTAAACCCAAATGATGCCCCCTCTTTGAGGGCACATGCGACATCATAGATAGGAGAATGGCCGACCACATATATCAAACTATGCCCTAAGGGGGAGGGGATGTGCTTGGTAGAAACCAAGGCACACACAAAAAAGTGGCTAGGAAACAAGTGTTAGTACAAACAAACATGCATGTAGAAAACAAGTGTAAGCCAAACAAAGAATGTGTAAGCTAGAACATAAGCAAATAATGTAAACACCCAAGAAGACAATGTAGGCCGCATAAAGTGGGTTGTAAACATGGGACACCACTCATGGTGTCGTAAGACACTCAAGGCCGCAATGGCCAAAAAAAACAAGTGTGTACACAAGACAAAGGGAAAATCCCACAAACAAGAACAAGTAATAACAAACAGTTTAATAAACAAGTATTGAAGAAAATATCCTTGCATAACAAATGATACACATGAAGCACTGTTAGCATGTTAGAAAGGTAAACCGTATGTCAAAGAGTGTATAAACCAAGAAAGTAGTGTGTTATGAACAAAAATGAAACAATAGCACTTGTAGTGTACAAAATGGATATCCCCGTGAGAGCCAGGTTGTGGAGTGCAGTAGGTCCAAACATCCATGCTACGTGTTGTATCCTCGTAGAGTATGTGACCACAACTAGAAAGAAAGTGAACATGTATGTGTGTATGATAATGATAATGACATACAAGGTATCTATCAAACATGCATAATAGAGAGTACATTTAAAATAAAGTGCAAGCAAGAGTAAATGCAACCATAAAATACAATATGTTGTGGATGGATGGAATGGAATGTAGAGTGGTGATAGAGCCACGTGCCCTTGAGTGAATGAAATTGTATACAATGATGTTCATTTAGTATGCCCTCAAATGACCAAGAATGAACCATAAATGAGAGTGCATCATCAATAAATGGTCGAACTATGTGTTGTGTGTGGTGAATGTGTAGTGATGATATGCGATATAGAGATGAGGTGCACGTGATGTTGTAGCCTAAGTGTATATCATGACAAGATGATCGGCATAGAGATGATTTATTGTAAAGCATATATCATTAAATGATGACCAGAATAGGTGATGATGATGCTAAAATAAGTGATGATGTAGCTGATGGCGTATATCACTACAAGATGAGTAGAAAGAGTGGTGATGTAACCTAAAGCTTATACCACTAAACTAGGAATGTTACATGATAGAAGGTTGAATGATGAATGCGTGAATGTGATGAGGTCCATTAGTGATGTATACCATCAACAGTCCAGTATGGACTGTGAGACTAGAGTGCGTCATAGGGTAATGAGTGTAGTGCGTATGAGTAGATGTATAGGATGTGTAGTACATAGTGTGTAGTGTGTATTGTGTAGTGTGTGAGGTTCATGTGTATAAGATGCCCTCAATAGTCAAGTGTGAATTGAAACAAAAAGTGTGTCATTAGGTAATGACGATGTAGATGTGTATGCTAGGATGTATGTGTATGTATAAGAAGTGAGAAGAGAGAAAGATGCCATGCATTTATAGGGGGAATATAGATGTCATGCCACCAATTGTGCGTATGATGAAGAAGACAATAATGTAATATCATCTAGAAGGTCATTGGTATCGTGGTCAAAGTCAAATGTGTAAGCATTAAAGAATTGGTAAGAAATAGTGTCAGGTTGATCACATAATGAGCCATTGAGGCATAAGTTATAAATACCCATGGTATACTCATCATCAGTGAAGGGTGGTAATGGAAATCCATGTGCATACCAATGAGTGAGATTCTGCATGTATAGCAAGAAAGGAACTATTGCAAATGAACACGTGACCAAAAGGCATAGGAAATGAGATGCCCGTATGATCAGGGTCTAGAGTACCTCCAACGTAATCAAGCCATGATCGTCCTAAAGTAAGTGGCGAAGAGCGAGGTTCTCATGTAAGAAAAATTGTGAGATGAAAGACATGTAGGCCATAGGTGGCAGTAATGCGAATGAACCCATGATAAAGATGAGAAGTGTGCGGTGGAGGGTAGAGATCCTCAAAATAAAAACCTAGACAAGCCAAGCCATGATACAATGTCATCACAAGTAGGATTGAATGGAATGTGTTCCCAATAATAATTATTCATGAAAAGTGTGCACGTGAAAGGAGGTCAGAGTGATAGAGGTGGCACATGAGGAGGTGGAGGAGCTAAAGTGACGTCTGATGTAGAGACATGCCCCTAATAAAAATTATAGCGAGTGGTAGTAGTAAGGGGAAGCATACATGTAGTTGATGTAAAATCTATCATGTAAATGACACCTTCAAGAGGTGGTAAATGTGGTATCTCATCAATGGGTTGCGGGTCATCAGTAGTGTCGGTTTGTGGAATAGGAAGTGTAGTGTTTGGGTCATGGTTGCAATATTTGTATGGATGACATCACGAAGAATAGTATACTTGACATTCTCATGTATAAATTTGACACAATGATGTATTATAGAGGAAACAACTTGCATGGCATGGAGCCATGGCCTACCAAGTAAACATTTATATGAAACCAGAAAGTTAATGAAAAAGAAGACCATGTTGAGAGTTTTTGTCCATACAGTGATAGGCAGAACAATGTGACCTACGCATGGACAAACCGAACCATGATATGCATGAAGGGAAAGAGATGATGGACTAACATGGGCATAAGAAAGACCAAGCTTTTCAAGGAATGACATAGGGAAAAGGTTAAGCTCAAATCCATTATCAATTAGAGTGTGCTTGACACCTACATTATAGATGTGAATCATGATATGCAAGGGTGGATCATTGTCGAAGACAACAAGATCAACAATGGGATTATATGGAAAAACAATATGTTGAGAAAATGCATCGAAAATGTATTGTACATAATCGATTCGGATGCATATCAACAGGATTACGAGTAGTGTGAGGAGATGTTGTATTCTATGTCTTAAATAAGGAGTAGAAGAAAAAGTCATTGATTGAGATACTCATGATGATGAAGCAAAAGAGAAAGAAGGAGAAATAAAAATTTATGTTCACCAAAATGATTAAACTAAAATAGAATATTTTAGTGTAATATAGATCTTTATAGAACAATAAATAGCTGAATAAATGAATTAATAAAATATTGAAATACAACCCAAGCAATATAAGAAATGAAATGTGAAACCCTAATATGCAAAGAGGGTTAAGAAGGCCTTAGTTGATTCGAAAATGCCACGAGACTATGTCGCAGTGGAGACCAGATGAATAGGAGGAGGAAACCTTCATACAAGAACCGAGAAATTACAGATTTGAGCTATTTGACTGGATTGGGGTGCTTGAAGAGGGATAGGGGCGCCTTGGTTTGAGATCTAGGCACCATGGTATGTAGAAATGACCAAGAAAATTCCTCTAAGGTGTAGTTGAGTGTTCACCTGTGTTCACTTCCTATTGCATGAATGTCGTTGTATGGTCGCCAATGCCATTGTAGACTGCAATGAAGAATCACCTGCAAAACCCTAGACAAAGCATCAAACCCTAAAAAATGAAAGATGCATATGAAGGGGTGGACTGTCCTCAACTGCCAAATAGATGGACTTATCACTAAGCATTGCACTACATCTCATACCCAATGTAGTTCTAGGTGTGTGCATGTGGAATTGTGCCCTAGGTGCTCTTGTGTCCAGTCGCACTTTGTGAAGTAGCGAGAAAGTAACTAGATGTAGAATGCAATAAATGTGTACATGGAAACAATAGACTCCCCTCCTATGAAGTGTGATGTAGAAAACCAACCTTTGTCCCTTGTGATTGAATTAGATGAATGCAAATGGAGCTATAGATGTCTTGGATGGATTTCCTCCTAGGTGATGATAGTAGATGCTTAGTTCTTGGTCCCTCATTATGGTGACATAACTTTATATTTATATGGTTCTCTTGATTTACATTTGTAACTAGCCCGAAATGGCCAACCACCAAAAATATAAGAAGCTCAAATGACTAGAAAGTTCCCAAAAAGTGAGAGGAAAGTGTAAAGAGGATCAGGGTGCCTAGAGGGGACTAGGGCACTTGGGGCACCCTAGTCCTAGCTGGGTGCCCCAGTCAGAAATAGGGAAAATGTAGTATGAAGGTACATACCGGGAAAGTACGGGTGCAAGATCGAAAGTAGCAACAAAAAACAATGCTAGAATGGCCAAAGACACGAGTTAGTTATTACTCTTTTCACTTAAGAACCATATGAATAGTAGTATGAGACTGGGACTAAATACTTACCCAAAGTATGTGATTTAGTGTCTATAGTTAGGGCAAAACCAATTAAATGGAAAGATACATCACTTAATAAAATTCTTGGTTCTTACAAGAAAAGATAAGAAAGTCAATTTATGAATAAAATATGAACATAGAAATATCACATTACGAACACTACGTGGCCCTTCTACGACCACAAAATGGGTACTCATCGAGTTGCTAGCACTCAGATATTGAGCTTTAGATCGCAAAACACATATAACTAGAATAAGTATATCTTCATATATCTCTAAATCATATAAACGAGGTTCCACATAGCCAATATCACATACGATTGTTAGACGGAAAACCCTTGTAGGAGAGAGAAAAAACACTAGTTCTCATAAGCATGAGCCTAAGGTGGTGTACATCCATAATATATTGAGCAAGCTCGAGGTATACCAAATGAGATAGAAGTGGGTTTTCAGTCTACATGAGACTCCACTTTCAAAATCATACTTGGTTCAAGGTTATGGTCACCTCATCTACAAATCTCTCTCCACACATACACTTTTGGATGCCACCCAAAGGGATCGGTAGTGTAGGGTACAATTCACATAGCACATAACAATGTTACGATCACATTTATGACTTGCACATAACCATAACGTGTTATACATGGAAAAGTTATGAGGCATAACATAACAATATTCCATGTCTTATAATACGTAACATTTTCGCAAAGACACTAAGAGTGTGAGTACAATACATTAGGGGTCATGGAATCACCATATGTCCCCAATTCACGATTATAATTTATCACATAACAATATGAGTACATATATATCACAAACATAGTGATCTAACATCATGACATGCATTCAAATACCATGTAACATGGTGACATAACACCATAATACAACACAACACAACAAAAATTATCATGATGTAACATATTTCACTACGAAGCACTTTGTCATGCAACATGTTGTCCCACATATATAATATCACTAGAACATGAAACATCACAACACTTTCGTAGCTCACAAAAAATTTCCTTCACACACAAGGTGGTAATACACATGAATTTCACGTTGAATTCACAAGAAAGAGGGAAATTACTCACATCGAGAAGTACATCAATATCATAACAAGACCACACCAAGTGGTAAACACAACAGGTGCATTCACATAATCACAAGTACCACATTTGTCACATCACAACATAATAACACATTACTCCTCCACCATCATGCATGATCCATCACAACACCAAAATGTCCCTAGAGGTTTGAGTGTATAAACCTTCACTTTGATATCAACTATAGTGCCCATCCATGTGGGACCCAAACACAAGACCAAACATATCATGATATTTATTTTGTCTCTCATATTACTTGATACAACTATGCGGCACAAAAAGAATCATAAGAGTTTTCACGACACCACATGCACCATTATACCAACATGTATAACACACAAATATCAATATGACACGATGTGTAACCAACATGACACTTATATAATTGAGAAAGTATGATACTATGACATAATCATGACATGAACATCATGAATTGGCGCCTTCCACACTATAACATTTTCATGGTTCAAACTTTGTTGTTTTCACATTATAATTCAAGCCTTAAAGGTTTGAAGAGCACAAAGAATGAAAAACATACATTATCCTTTTCCTCTAGGTTGCATTTCCCTTACATTATTTAATACTTAATTTAAGTTGATTCCCTCTTCACTACCATTTACATTCCCTTATTTAACCTTATAGGTCTCGAATCCATTAAACATGAGAGCATGAAGTTTTATTCACAATGATACACCTTATTTATTCCATTTCGAGTTTAGCTTATAACCAGTACACTTAATCACATGAAAGAGTTAACATTGGTTTAAAGTAAAAGGGTTCCGTATTTTGATTTACTCAATAGGAAAACATCTTAGGGAACAACTTTTAGATAGACATAGTTGGCTAAAGGTTTAAACACCAATGTCATAAAGAAAGGTCCCAGGTTTTAATTAACTTCCACTTGCACTCAAGGACTCTACGTCTAACTAAAAGTCAATTTGGAGTGGTTCAAACACCTTTATCTCACA
Organism: Taxus wallichiana var. yunnanensis; assembly: GCA_018340775.1. Classification (NCBI taxonomy): domain Eukaryota; kingdom Viridiplantae; phylum Streptophyta; class Pinopsida; order Cupressales; family Taxaceae; genus Taxus; species Taxus wallichiana. Next base: position 791,394,128 of record CM031235.1, on the reverse strand, counting down.
AACATCCAAGTTTTACTTTCTTTCAACAATTGCACCTCATGAATGCAATTTAAGTTCTAAATGTTATTAACAATTTCATTCACCTTAGACTCTAATTGTCGCAATCGAGATCACAACTTGGACAATGGGACCTAATGCAAATCACATCTGTAACTAAACCTTCTAAGAGATCTCTCAACAAACATCTCCTATTTGAGTCACCCTAGACTCTCCAAAACACTCACGTACAAGAATTAATTAACCTATAATAAGTTTGAGCTAGGTTTCTTTTGAGATAATTAGCAACATGAGGGAATCACTGCGTAATATGTGGTCTTGTAATGGAAATTACCCTCTTTACTTTCCCTTATGATCCCATACACATACCTTGATTAGCCCTTCTAGAGAGGCTTAGGATAAGACGACCATTAAAACAAATGTTGTTAAACATGACATCATTCATGTCGCATAAGGTGACACTATACCCTTAACTACCACAACATTCACACTTCCACATGCACAAGAAACCCTTTTTGGTAAACGACACATGAACAATTCAATGCTCAAGGGTAACCTTCTCAAGGGATGTTAGATTAGGATCAAATAGATAACTTTTAAAATAACCTCCTAAAAGAGGTTAAACAATAACCATTCCTATATACGACAGTTTCTTTTCTTTTAATTTTTTGAGCATTTTAAAAAGAAACACACAAGGATACATGATCATCACTTTCACATAGGAGAACATTATAAATGGTCATTTCATTTTCCAGTTAAAAATGTACATCTACATTATTAGCAAGATATATGCCTACAATCAAAATTACTCCTAGAGTAGAATGTCCCCTTTTTGTTTTGTTTTTCAAGATACCAATATAATACAATCTCGAGCATTTTAAAAAGAAACACACAAGGATACATGATCATCACTTTCACATAGGAGAACATTATAAATGGTCATTTCATTTTTAGTTAAAAATGTACATCTACATTATTAGCAAGATATATTCCTACAATCGAAATTACTCCTAGAGTAAAATGTCCCATTTTTGTTTTGTTTTCCAAGATACCAATATAATACAATCTCTTACTCATCACAAAATAATCAATAGATAACATACATGTTCATTACAATAGTGTTGATACATCTATTTAATATTACAAGTATATTTCAATGATATCTCATATTACAAAAGCACAAAAAATGCTACCATTTTCTTCCGGTCTTGCGTACCTACAACCACCGCATAGTCAACACAATTGCTTTGGTATGGTATCAAACTACAATCAAGCATGATTTACGTTTTCACATTTTTCTAACAATAATGAAACTATATTTATCACACTTCAAATGAGAGTAAGAAAATACAATTGCCATTTCATTTCGTTTTCGAAGCCAATAAGAGAAATAGAGAGAGGAGAGAGAAAACACCATTTTCCACAATCAATTTAGTTTCGGAAAACATCAAAAGAAAGTTTCCTACAATCATGTATTCATGTTTACAAGGTTTCTCTATCGTTATTTTGCTTGGATAAGGTCATAAGATAATTTTTCACCGATTGGTCATAAATTTCCAAAAATGTCAAATTTAGATAAGTTGCTCAAAGATCAATGTTCAAAATCCATATTTGAGACTCAAACACATAAGGAAAAAATTCCTACATATTCCCCTATATACAGGGAAACACTTAGAGCTAACGGAACCCCAAACTAGCAAACAAGACTCAAGTGGCGCTCGTCTTTCCAGATCTACCGACCGTAGATGCACTCAAAAACCTTGTCATCCAACAACCAGATGCCTACAAAACCTATCAGGAAAACTAGCTTGCCAGAAATTTGTCTCCAAATTGAGAGTTTTTGAAATTGTCTCATAGAAACATTAGAGGTATGCAAAAGCCAAAGTCCATTTTGACACCTAGGGCCAAAAACGGCGATGCAAAGCCAAACTACATTTTTCACTTTCAACAATTGTTTTAAGCTGCAAATTAGCCCCCGAGCTTCTAAATGTGTTGCGAAAAAAAGGTTGAACAAACTTTCAAGGGAAACTCGAGTCTGGTTGGGAACTCCCTACATGACAAGGTACACGGCCAAATCTTGCTTTTCTCATTTCGGGGTTTACAGTGATGTTTTACACCTCATTGAAAACATGTTTTATTTAGATTTTACAAGGTCGCCAAGGAGTAGTTTTGACTAACATTCAAGTTTTAATACGCCAAACCACGTGGCTTCCGTAATTAGTAATGATATCAAGTTTTTACAACCATCTTACGAGTTCATGTAAAAGAGTGACAAAATTTACTAATAGATAGTGGCATAAAACCAATTTTTTTTTTTTGCGAGAGTTGATAAGACATTAAAAAGAGAGGTTAACATCGTGATGCGTAAAAAGCAATATCAATCGTGGTTCAATAGTGTTCTCAAAAAAAGCTCATAAATCCAACGAGACCGAGTTGCACAGGTCCAGGGTTGTCAAAATTTTATAGTTCTTACCACGCTTAAAACTCCAAGATACTTTATCCAACTCACCACATTAAGTCATATTTAGAAACAATCTATCACATTGGTGATGATTTATACAATAGAATGGTCCTTTGACTTTAAAAAACCTAAAAATTATGACCACATGTTGTGATATGATTATTTTCATTCATCCATATGTATTTTTGTTTAGAAATCCTAGGATTTACATGTAAAACATGAGAGCTAAACATGTGAATACATGCTTATCTCTCTCATTAAAATCTGCATGCTTTTTTTATAATTGTTCAGAAAGTCCTCGGAAAAATGAATGTTTTATGAGGAGGAATCATAGCCTTTTATTTTTTTTATGGAAAAATGAATTTTTTGCAAGTTCTCTAATAAACCTACTTGATTGATGGTGGAATGATGATAACTTTAACTCAAGATTTTGGTTTTAAGCCTTCAGTGATCGATGATACATGATCATATTTAATGTTTTTCTTCTCAAAACTTCACTTTAAAGACTTAAAATATTAAGTATATAATTACATGTATAACGTTTAGAAAAATTATGTAAAAATAGATAAAACAACTTAAATGTTATCATTTTGTTTCTTTCTTCATCTTTTTATTATGGAAAACTTTTTTATTTATCAAATACAATTTAAAATTTAAGAGTATTTAAGTGTATATATATATATATATATATATATATATATATATATATATATATATATATACACACGCACATTACACACATGATTTAATTATCTACAATTGAACATAAGTGATATATTTTACACACATGCACATGATGGAATTATCTGAACGAACTCTAAACCTAAGTCTTAAACCTAAGCCGTCGATGGCATTGCAGGAAATGACGATGGCGTTGTAAGGCACAAAGATATTTTAGGGGATGACGGAGGTATCTCAATGAAGGGTGGTGGCTCTTCACGAAAAGTTCTGCAGAGCTTGGTGTCACGACCGAGCATCTTGTCCCCTGTTCTCTCACGGACCCTGCCTCTACCCACTTCCATTGGCGATGGTGTTGCATGGCATAAAGATATTTTAGGGGATGACAAGGTATCTCAATGAAGGGTGGTGGATCTTCACGAAAATTTCTACAAAGATTGGTGGTGTGACCGAGCATCATGTCCCCTGTTCTCTCACGGACCCCGCCTCTGCCACTTTCATTGGAGATGCCCTTTTATCTTTCCCCTTTTTGGAGGGTGTTTTATTTGCTAGTTCTAGTGGCCATGTTTATGAATCGGGGCTCGGTGATATGTCATAGTTTTAGGGGACGAAGGTGGAAGTTCAGGGGAAGGACAATTCTCGGAGGCTTAGTTCATGTGCTAGTAACTATAGCCCTAGCCATGGTAGATACCCTTCATGGCAATGGGTGTTGTGGATATAACTCAAAACGTGGTGAGTGGATCTATGGTTAGTTGGGTTTAAACCAAATGGTTAGATTAAAGGTAGTTTTGGAGGCATGAGTTTTTTGAAAGCAACTAAATCCTCTTGTAGGAATCCTTCCAAGCCTATGGCTTATGTCGAGACCTCACTGTTTGTTTCCTTTGGAACAAAGGTTCTCAAACTTGAAGCATATTTCAAGAGTAATGGGATAATTCTGGATTTAATAATCTATGCCCGAGTCTCCCTGCTCTTCATGAATGGATCTCAACTCATTGGAAGCTTCTTATGGAAGGTAAACTGGTTATTTACCCCACATCTAGAGGTTTTTATTTTTGTTTATGAAAAAACTTATGATAGAGATTTGATATTGATAATTTTGGGATCTTCAATATCACTTCCTAGTCATGAAACCGTGTTTCCCCTTATTTAATATGATGATTGATACTTTTCATGTCAAACCGGTTTGAATTTGGTTGTCATACTTGCTTCTCCAATTTTGGAGTGAAAATTGGTTACTTTCAATCTGAGTACCTTGGGTAAATGTCTCATTGCTATCGAACTAAAGATGTATTTATATGATTTTACCACATATGCTTGCATATTGATATATATGAATACTTCTGTTGATTTTCGCTACTATTGATCTCATAGTGGAGGACCAATCTTGGACTCAAAATGAAGGTTTCCCTTTCAAATGTAGGACTTATTTTTCTCTTGGTCACCTAGCTTTGGATTGTTAGATGGGAAAAAACAAGTTAAAAGTAGATATTTGTGGTGGAAGAATTAAGATCCTAGTCACCTGGTTGTGGATAGTCAGATGGATAGTGATTTAGAGGAAAAATCATATAATGAAGCTAATCTTGGACTAATAATTAAGGAGGTCATTGCTTCCCTAATCTTGTAGGTAAGGATACCCCACAGCGTTCTAATGTTGAGGACACTAATCCCCTTCCTCTTGTGCCTCAAACTCATGAGGACAAGGTGAATTTTAAAATCATCATTCTGGTTCACACTAAGGAAAATATGAATCCAAATGTAGGTGCAAGCTGAATTACTGTGGGGAAAAAAAGAAAGGAAAATTGTTAATGATCCCTTTAAGATGCATTTAAGATCCCATGGAAACGAAGTCTCACGAGATGAGCTTGTGGCTTGTTTTATTTTTCTATTTGTTTCTTTGTTATATTGGATGTGCTTTTGTTGTTCCTCTTTGCCATTGGTAGAGGCAACTTCACTTGATCCTCATTGTTATATCTTTTTCTCCAATTGGAACATGTTGTTACAGGGTAGGGTCCCCTCAACCCACTTTTACCATCAATCAAAAAAATAAAATCTTGAACATAAGGAATATAAAATCAAAACCCTTAAAAAGAAAATTTGTTTGATATATGGAAATTTGATCAATGTCAACATGCTAAAAACATCTTGTGGAGGAGTAACCATCATATACTAGCTTAATACATTAGATTGTCAATTTTTGTTATATAACTAACTTTAAACCAAAACAAATTTGTACATTTTTTCATGGCTAGAAGTATTAAAGTAGCATATATATCTTAAATACATGTATCTATAAGACATCGAGAGATAACAATCTCTAAGTGTCTATATTGGAATTCTCACATTAATATCTCTCGATATATTTTAGATAGATTTACTTAAGATATCTATGCTAGTATTTCATTTTAAATATTGAGTTATATTTATAAAATAAAAAGTATTTAAATGTTATATAAAATACATCTAAAAGTAAAAACTAACCTAAATATTTATAGATTCTATATAAGTTAAAAATAACCTAAATATTTAAAGTGTATACATATATGTGTTGCGAGTTTGGCATATTGATAGATACTTTAATAATATTTGTATATATATATATATATATATATATATATATATATATATATATATATATATATATATATATATATATATATATATATATATGTTGAGCAATGTATTTACTTTAGCTCATGTTCACCTAGGTACATTATTTACCTTTATTATATTTATCCTCACCCACTTATGTGTATGGATATTTATTTTATCTTATTTAGATATTAGGAGATATTATCTAGTTTTTAGGTATAGTTCTTTCCTTGATTTATGGTATTAACTAGATCCTTGATGTCTAGTTCTTTCCTAAATATATGGTTTTGACTAGTTCTTTGATGACTAGTTATTTTCTTAATTTATGGCTTGATCTATAATCTTATTTGGTTCTTAGATTGTTATTCCTTTCATATATAAGAAAGACCCATTCTCATCGTATTTCATTGAGTTCCATAATAATATATGATATTCTTTGCTCATTTGTTTGCAAATTTTTTATATAAAATTATTTTGGTGAATTTCTTTTATCTTATAGATCGTGGTGTTTGATTAGGATCTCGTGTTCTTGGCTTGGTATGATCGATTATCATTCCTTTTATGGTATCAAATCATTCGTTGAGTGGAATTTATAGGTGTGGCTTCTCCACCATTCGGCCTCTTGCCCCACTTTCATACTTCTTACGCATTGTAATGCTTCTTGTTTTGAGCATTTTTCTTTAACTAGGTGTAGTGTATCTCTCTTGTTTGTTGAGAGATTTTGTATCTGTATTTTTGACATTTTTGGCATGTTGACAATATCTCTTGTGGGGGATCTATTCTAGTGAAGTCCAGTCTTATTTTGTCAGTGTTTGAGTAGTTGATTTTTGACAACTCATACAGATTTGTAGCATCACTCCACCCATTCAACAGTATGGGAGGGTGTGGTGTTGATCCTGCTTCTTCGGGTTTTTGTCTTTGCCTTGTTACCTTGGATTTTCTTGGATCATGACACTCTGGATTTTATGTCCTTGCCTTGTTGCTTTGGTTATTTTTCTTGGATCGTGGCACACCTATTTGTGATTGATCAAATTATGTTTGGTATTTTTTTACACTTTCGACATCACTCCGTTGATAGTCTTCTTGTATGGAGCTATTATGGTGAAGCCGGTGTCACTTGTTTTTGAGTTTTGTGGTGAGCAATGGATTTAGACCACAATACACAAAAATTCTTCAACATTGTCACGAGTTTTTAAGCCGAGCTTCTTGGGATGCCTTGCACGGATTTTTACTCTCTTTACTTTGTTTTCTTGGTTTTGGTACTTTACGTTGTCCTTTTTCCCGGTTATTATACATGAGTACCTCATCAGGTCTAGTTTCCGGGAATAATCTTGTGGACATGCCATTTCTATTTTGGCCCCTAGCTTCACTTGAGGGGGGGTGTTAGAGTAGGTATTTACCTTAGTTCATGTTCACCTAGGTACATTATTTACCTTTATTGTATTTATCCTCACCCACTTATGTGTGTGGATATTTATTTTATCTTATTTAGATATTAGGAGATATTATCTAGTTGTTAGGTATAGTTCTTTCTTTGATCTATGGTATTGACTAGATATTTGATGTCTAGTTCTTTCCTAAATCTATGGTCTTGACTAGTTCTTTGATGACTAGTTATTTCCTTGATTTATGGCTTGATCTACGACTTTGACTGGTTCTTAGATTGTTATTCCTTGCCTATATAAGCAAGGCCCATTCTCATTGTATTTCATTGACCTCCATAATAATATATAATATTCTTTGCTATTTGTTTGCAAAAGTTTTATGTAAAGTTATTATGGCGAATTGCTTTCATCTTATAGATTGTGGTATTTGATTAGCATCATGTTCTTGGCTTGGTATGATCTAGTTATCGTTCCTTTAATATATGTATATATATATATTATAAAAATTAATTTATATGTTTTATTTTTAATATTTGTTATGAAGAAAATATAAATTGCATTTATTTTTAAATATTGAGTTGTGTTTTTAAATATAATTATTTATTTAATTAGTTTATTTGAATATTAGTTTGTTATGAACTAAATATATTTTCTATTTATTTTCAAAAATGAAGTTGTTTTATAAAAAATAATTATAAATATAAAACATTATTTATATGTTTTATAAAATACATTGAAAAGTAAAAACTAAGTAAAAGCTAACCTAAATATTTATATATTGTATATAAGGGTGGAAGCACAATAGTGTGTCCCATTTTTTGTTCCAAAATTGTGGGTGAAGATTGTGGCGGGTCGAATTTAGGGTGGTTCGGGTGAACACCCCACTCACTTGAACATCCTTTGCACGAACCACCATGTAAGCCAAGTAAGGTGGTTCGCATGAATACCTCCTCCATGTGATGGGTGTTCACGTGAGACTTTGTGAATCGGGAAACTCTCCGGATGAAGTATGGCTCCTATTCCTCTGTTTAGATGCACACGTTCATATTACAGAGGGTCTATTCTAAATCCTACTCTAATCTACCAAGGGGACAGGGGTAAGGAGATACAAGAAATTAAACCTAATATAATAGAGGTGATGCACCAAAGGAATGATGAACAACATTTGCATTTCAATAAACACAAACCATAAAAATACAAAACAACTACCATACATGAGATAAAGACTATAATGAGAGATCAGGAAGATACAATGAACATAAGAGAGGGTTGAAATCATCCACAGACTTATACTATTATTCCAAAGATTTGATATAGTCCATTACAATGGCCAAGAGGCAAGATTGCATTGCAATTTGAATGGGAGGCTTGGAAACTCCATGAATTCACCTACAGGGCAGAGAAGAAGGGAGGGTGCAAAGAAAGAGTGTCCAACATTTAGCAAAATGCCCCTCCACACAATATATAGGAATAATTAGAGAAGGAGGTAGAAGAAATCCAGACTCTTGTTCAACCACCCCAAAAGGGAAATGAATTCCCTACAACAATGATGGGTCTCTGTTGCAATACCCATGCCCCCATTGTTATCCCTTGCTGGGCAAGAAAGGAGGCCCATTCTTCATCATGGTGGTAGGTGGGAGACTTGATAGCCTCAAAAATGGTGAAATGAATCATTAATGGTGGTAGGTGAGTAGCAGGCACCGAGATCTTTCCAAAATGTCCTCTCCCACTCGATTATGAGCTTCCAGTCGAAAATATATGGCCACCTAAAGGTGCTTCGGGCTTGGAGTCTATTCGCACAAGATCCACATGGCAGCCCCACAGCGTCTCAAGATTTAAGATTTCACCCTCCTCCTACTTTGGCTCCGAAGTTACACGAAACGACACATGTGGCATCGTCCGGGCTTGCTCTATTTCCTTTGTGTTCTACTAAACCCCTCCTTTTGGTGGAGACACTATGCTTGACCCGAGACACATGGAGGGTGGCACTCATTTGAAAGACCTACTTGGAATTCGCTTTGAAGATGCGCCGAGATGATGTGTGGAGGCTTCCATTGGCCCTGTCTCAAGCTTGGAATTTTCAATGGCCGGTGAGACATTCCTTTGATGACTGACTATGTGGGATGGCACTCATTTGGGGACCACCTTTGGATTCCCCTTGAAGGAGCACGAAGAGACACGTGGGGATTTCCACTAGCCCTGTCTCATACTTAGCCGATTCGGGCCTCGAGTGAACATTGCTTGCCTCGTCCCTTTGGTGAGTAAGGGGGCCCCACCATATATAATGCCAAAAACCCCTTTACGGGTGGGACCCTTGTAGTTAGCTCCTGAAATTGTGATGGTGGGACACTTGGCATCATCCGCGGGCCCCCTTCATTTCCTCATGTTTGGCTTAGTCCTTTCTATTTGGTGGGAGCAATATGTCTGACCCTAGACACGTGGAGGGCTCACGTGCTTGTTTGGGTCTTGCCTTTTGGGTCTTACCTTTGAAGTTATGCTGAGCTGATGTGTGGCTCCTTTCACCGGCCTTGGACTTTCAATGGCCTATTTGGCTCTACCCCCTTTTGACTCGATCACGTGATGCATCATCTACGCTCGTCCAGGGACCCTGTTTGGACCTGACTTTGAGAGTGCACCATTGTGGAGGCATTGTTTCTATCCACTTAAGATTTTTGGGTGTAAGACCGGCTACTTGGAGGGGGTGCACTTTTTGGGACCCCTTTGATTTCCCTTGGAGTTGCCGATGAGGCATGTGGCACCCTCCACGCTTTCTTTACTTTTCTCATTTCTGGACTTGACTTTGGGATCGAATATGAGCCCACACGACTAGGCCGACCCCTCCATTTCTCTGTGTAAGGTCGCATTTGACCAATTTTTCCTGGGGGGTAAAATTGGGATAACAATTTGGTGACTCATGGGATCACCTTACCTGCTAGGTGAATGGATCAGTTGCCTTGAAGTATCCATTGGGCACGAGTCATAGATGGTAGCCTGATACCGATCCTATTCTTTGAAACTTGAATCGACACTTGCACTTGGTGACCCTGAACCTGCCCCGCTGTCCGCACTCTCAATTTTCATAAGAAAATATTGAAGATGAGATTTCTGAGAGTAGAAAATTGTCTTGACTGGGGTTTCACCTATTCTGAAATGGACCACTACAACATTCACTGGAGGCACATCAAACTGTATAATGATACAACCTTGGAGCAAAAAAACCTATGCTAGAGCACTTAGGGAAATGAAACCTAATCTAATAACAACAACAATGTGCACAAGCACTTGGAGGAATTGGAAATCCTAGACTAATATGTACAAGGGTGAGAATTCTCCTTCTAGTAGCAATGTTTGAGATAGATCCCATTGACTAGAATGTAATTCTTCACCATCCAACTTAGCCAGCTAGAAGGCATTGCTACCTTTGCATTCGGTGATCATGTAGGGACCACTCCAAATGGCATCAAACTTGGAATGTTTTCCTGGCTTTGCATGGTCCGCATCCCATTTCAGTACCAAGTCTCCAACTTGGAATGTCCTGGCTTTAGCTTTCTTGTCAAAGCTCTTCTTGATCAATGCTTGATCCTTCTCCATGGTCTGCACTGCATGTTCTCTTGCTTCTTCTAACTCCATCAGCTCTACATACCTGATCTCCATAGGCTCAAACTCAGCTAGTTCTAGTTGTTTCATGAGTTCTAATGCTGGAAACTCAAGTGATATAGGTAGAAATGCTTCCTTCCCGTATACAAGCTTGAATGGAGAGCTTCTGTAGACCTCTTGGGTGTGATCCTATCTACCCAAAGAGCTGATTTGAGTTTTGTGTGCCAAGTTCTCTGATTCTCCTCAAGAGTCCTTCTGATGATTCTCAGTAAGTTCTTGTTTGTGGACTCTACTTGGCCATTACCTTGAGGGTAATAGTTTGAAGAGGTGTTGAGGTATACACCATTCTTGACATCCCATTCAGTGATCTTTGTGCCAAGGAATGTCAATGCATTGTCTGATATGATAGTAGTAGGGGCACCAAACCTTGTGACTATCCCTTCATAGAAATCCAAGATGTTGGATTCATTTGCCTCCTTAAGTGCCATTGCTTTAGTCCACTTGGTGAAATAGTCGAGTCATTTGTGAGTATCCACTTGTGGCCTTGACTTGAATTTGGGTTGATCACTCAATGAAGTCCAATCCCCATTGCATGAATGGCTGATTTACTGAAATTGGACAAAGAGGGGATGCTAACCTTTCCTTCCCTGTGAAGAATGCACACTTCTTGCACTTCTTGATCCATGAGTAGCAATCACTAAACACCGTAGGCCAATAATAATTGACCTTCATAATCTTGAGAGTTGTTACTCATGGAGAAAAGTGGCCTCCTGCTTCTCCATCATGGAACTCATGTAATATCTTCTCAACTTGGACTGTCCAATGCACCTTAATAGGACACCATTGATGTCCCTCTTGAACAAAACACCATCAACAAGCACATACGAGGATGGCTTGTAATCTAAAGTACCTTCTTTTTTTTTGCTCATTTCTAGAGGGCACAAACTGTTTGGAGATAATGCACCAAGTCTTGAGTCCAACATGGAATGGGAGCATCGTTAGTTGGTTGTTCTTGATCATTTCTGTAGTAGTAGGACAACCTCTTCCTCATCCGTTGACTCAATTTTTTGTTTGGAAGTGAGCTGCTCACACAAGACCTTTCCACGAACCAGCTTGGTCACTTTGATTTCAATATCATACTCCATTACATGAGTGATCCAACCTACTCTTTCTCATTCAAATCCTTTTTTAGAAGAAATCCTTGACACAACATGAGACACTAGTATTGAATCTTATTGTTCGAGACCAAGTGTCTAAACTTCTTCAAACTCCTAATGACAACAAGAACATGTTTTCAATAAAAGAGTACCTTACTTCATAATCTTCTAGGATTTGCTGAAGAATGCTATGGGTTGTTCTGAACCTTCTCTATTAGGTTGAACCAAGATAGTTGAGATTGTGTCTGACCCTCCAAAAGCATACAACATGAAATCCTTTGAAAATTTATGGGTTAATAAGAGTTGGGGCTTGTGATATTGCACACTTGATAGCCTCAAAACTCTCTTTGCCTTTTTCTTGTCCATTTGAATGCAAGACTCTTCTTCAACATCATTGTTAAAGGCTTCACAAGAGTGGAAAAATCAGGCACAAATCTGTGGACAAAGTTTATCCTTCCCAAGAAGCTTTGGAGAGATTTCTTGTGATGTGGCAGTGGAAGTGTTCTAATGGCTTCAACTCTTTTAGGGTCAATTATTAACCCTTCTCTTGAGACAATGTGGCCCAAAACTTGCCCTCGTGTGCCAAAAATACACATTTCTTTGGATTCAATGACACTCAAACCTTCTACACCTTTGAAATACTTTCCTGAGGTGAAAGAGGTGGTCTGCTGCATTCTTTGAGAAGACAATGATATCATCTAGATATACCAAGCACCATCTTGTTGATTAAGCCTTTGAATGCCATATCCATAGCTCGTTGAAATGTTGCTCGACATTGGACAATCCAAATGACATCTTCTTGTAAGCATATGTGCCCCATTTCATGGTGAAGGTTATCTTGAATTGATCTTCTTCTTTCACCATTATTTGATTATAGCTTGAGTATCCATCTAGCAATGAAAACCTTTTGGAGCTAACTACAACCTGCAAGATTTGTTCCATTGATGGAAGTGGATAATGATCCTTGAGTGATGCTTTGTTTAGATCATGGAAGTCTACACACAATCTGATTTCTCCATTTCTTTTCCTCATTGGCACCAAGTTTGCAACCCAACTTGAATGTTTGATAGGGAAGATGATGCTAGCTTCAATCAGCTTGTTCAACTCTTTCCTCATGAGAGGTTCAATGTGAGGATTTACCACCCTTTGCTTTTGTCTGATAGGTTTAGATCTGGATCCTAGCTCAATAGTGTGTTGTGCCAACTTTGGGTTGAAACCTCTTAAATCCTTGTAAGTCCAAGCAAAGACATCTAGGAATTCTTGACAAAGTTGAATGAATTCAGATTTTTCTTGTGGGGTACTTACTTTGCCAATTTGTAATGTCTTGCCTTCATCTATTGAAATGGGCTCGAATCTTCACCCTTTACTTGAATTTTCCTTCTCCTTTCGGAATTGATCATTTGGGTTGAAGATTGACTCCAAAGTTACAAGACCTTTTGGTAATTTGTTAGTTCTCACTGTGCACCACTTGGTCACCATACTGTTGTTCCAACTTGTCTTGGTTTTGGTAGAGAACTCAACTTCTTCTTGTAGAAAATTGACAATTTTTGATCATTCTCAAAGACTTGCCAACTTGTGTTGTTGTTTGGAACAAGCTGGTCTTACAACCACTTTAATATGGGGCTGAGATTTCTCACTCTTGATACTTTCTACAACATCAAATGCTGCCCCGATTTTGCCCAATTATCTCTGCATTGCTTCATTCTTCTTCTTGGGATGGAATTGATGCTAAAAGCTTCAAAATATTCAATGAGATCCCATACCCGATTCTTGTAGTTCTTCAATAGATCATTCTTGGCAGCATTTCATCCTCTGACTTGATTCACAACTAGCTCACTATCTCCAAACACTTGTAATTTTTAATGCCTCTCTTTCTTGCCCAATGCAATCCATGAATCAAGGCTTCATACTCATTGTGTTGTTTGAGCAAGAAAATTGGAAATGGAAAGCTGAGTAATATTTTGTACCTTGAGGTGAAACAAGCATAGCTCCTCCTCCGGCTCCTTGTCTACTTCTTGAACCATCAAAGAATAACTGCCATACCTCATTATCATCTTTGTGGTCTATGGCTTGGTGATGCTAGGGAGAGGATGATTCTCTTCATGCAAACAATAAACTCCTAGCTCAGATTCTTCCATTTCTTTGTAAGGGTCAAAGCATGCCTCTTTTTTCCATTCATCAAGAGTCAAGTCTGGAATGCATCCAACCTTAGTATCTGTCTTCTTCATAAGTGCTTGGATAATCTTCTTGATCAAATGTTGAACAATTCACATTGATTGGACTTGGTGTATGAGGCTCTATGTGGAAGTTTGCAATGGCTCAGATCTGATTGTAGCCTTAGCTCCATACCTTTGTTCTAAAAGCATGTGTGACCAATCAAGTAGACAAATAACCTCCAATTTTAGTGGTGAAGTCTCTTGACAAAACACAATGCAAAGAGAGGTGGCAAGTCTATGATTGATACATCTTGCAAAGATGGTCACATTGGGACATGCATGCAATGTGAGGCTCAAATATTTGATTACTCCAACCATTGTTACCATTTGTCCCATCTAATTGCACCACACCTTTAGAGATGACTTCATATTGAAGACCCAACTGATCAACTATTTTTTTTGGCATGACTGAGCTACTTGCTCCCGAATCAATCATGCAATTATGTACTAACTTATCTCCAATGATCAATGAGATATAGAATGGTGGGGGCTTCAAATTTTACCTTGGTGGCTTCCTTGATTTCTTCTTTGAGTTGTATTGGTAAGCACTTTTTCTTGTTGATTGGGTGGTTGATTTGATGCTGACCAATTTTCCATAAGCACTTGTAATAGGTCTCTTTGTCTGGGATAGCCAATGACTCCCACATTGAGATGTTTACATTTTTTTCTTCATCTTTTCAATGATGTTGAATGGAGATGAACTATATCTCTCTTTGCCCCTTTGCCTTGCACATTCTTCTCTTGCACATGGGTCATGTTACAACCGGTACTTGAGCTGGTCTAGAAGGTGGTTTGGGATGACCTTGCACATTAGGAGCTGCACTTTGATTGCTAACACCCTACCTTATGGAGTGATAGAGGGTTGTGGATCATTTGAATTGGATGACTTCCCTTCTCCAATATTCCTTTTCTTGGACCGTGTATTTTCTGCTACACTTTGAGGAGGTGCTTGATTCATACCACAGAAATCTTCAGCCTACCAATTGACAAGTGTGGTCTCATTGGAGTGTTCTCTTGTTGAGTTGTTTCTTGCTGCTGATTTCCTTCTTGGCTTGTCTCTTGTTCCACACCAGTTTTTGTCACCATAAGGGCTTGATTCAAAGCACCATTAAAACACATTGATTGGTTATGAGGTTGATTGCATGGGAAACACCAATCATATTCTTGAGCCATGTTATTTTGCACTGGTACTAAAGCTCTAGATGTGGATGCAACATTAGGATTGTAAGGCTGGAATGGTCTATTAGTAGGAGGTTTGGCTTGATTCTGATTTGTAGTTTGGATGGGTGGCCTATTAGGCTGATATGGAGGTCTATTGGGTTGATTTTGAGGCTGATATGATCTGAAATTTTGAGCTTGTTGCCTCTTAAGTGTCACCAACTCATTACCCAAGTTTTGCAGTTGCTTCATGACTTCTTGGAGCTCATTTGAGGAGCTAGAAGATGAGGTGGAAGCTTCAGTTGAACTCTGATTCCTTGGAGTAGGAATGGGAGCTAATGTGGGTGCTTGACTAGTGCTTGGAGCTCCTAGTTCTGGATATAGAGGCATAGGTGGCCTAGGTGCAAGTTTACTAGCTTGGATTAAACAAATTTTCAGCTCTAATAGAAATGTTATAGGATGCGGGTAAATTTACCCCCATGGATTGAATCATCATGGAAATATCAGAATTTAAAGCTTTAAGGAAGTATAGAAAATCACCTTCAGTTGTTGGTCTCATGGCCACCAGAATCCTATCCCACGTATGCTGGAATCTGAAGTTGAAATCATCAACTACTCATTAGGGAGCCCTCTTGATTGTTGTCAGTTGTTTCTAACAAGGATAGAATATATCCCTTCTCTCCAAATTGATTATGAAGAGTTGTGCACAAATGGTCCCAATTCTTGAATGGATCCCGTGGTTAGACTCTGAACCATTGTAAAGCTTTACCTTTAAAGGAGGATGCCAACAACTTAACTTGAGCAATTATCCATTTCAATGATCTCATGAATTACACAGACATTTGCAATATCCTGGATGTGGTCAATTGGAGTCATCTGGTTCTCTCCAGTAAAATATGGAATGCTCTTAGTGTTGTAGCTAGAACTAGATTTTTGCATTGAGAGCTAGCGGGCTGCTGCCAATGAAGTTGACGTAGGGGTTGGGTTGTGCCATCTTGATTGGTCGGAGGACTCTAGTCGATTGAATGAAAGGCCTACTAGGTGGAGGTGTGACAATGTTCTATTTGGTGGAGATGGAGACCTTTGAGCTCTTCTTCTTCCTTTTTCTCTCTATCGGGGATAAATGTAGATAGAAAAATAGCCCCTCCTCTCTAGTTCTTGACCTTGTTTGTATTCTTCTCATGAACTTGACAAGCTTGGACTACTGAAACCAGTGGATTCTCTCTTTTGGAGTCACCAGATGTGTAATTTTAGAGCTTCTTAAAAGCTGGGAACTCACAACAAGTGCACATCAATCTTATTGTAATAAAATGAAGACTTCTTGTCCCACAGGCGTGCCAAAACTATTAGTGTAGAATCACAACACCCCTGAAGTCTGCAACTCGATGGGTTGAGACTCTCAGTGTGATTACATAACATGGAGCTTCTCTCAAAGTGTGGGACTTTTTGAATCAGGGAAACTCTCTGGATGAAATCTGGCTCCTATTCCTCTGTTCAAATGCACATGTTCATATTGTAGAGGGTCTATTCTAAATCCTACTCTAACTTACCAAGGAGACAAGGGTAAGGAGATACAAGAAATTAAACCTAATCTAATAGAGGTGATGCACCAAAGGAATGATGAACATCTACTTTGCAAATAAACACAAACCATAAAAACACAAAACAACTACCATGCACAGATAACCAAGATTGTAATGAGAGATCAGGAAGATACAATGAACATAAGAGAGGGTTGAAATCATCCACATAATTATACTATTGTTCCAAAGATTTGATACAGTCCATTACAATGGCCAAGAGGCAAGATTGCATTACAATTTGAATGGGAGGCTTGGAAACTCCACGAATTTTCCTGTAGGGAAGAGAAGAAGGGAGGGCACAAAGCAAGAGTGTCCAACATTTAGAAAAATTTCCCCCTCATCACAATATATAGGAATAATTAGAGAGGAGGTAGAAGAAATCCAGACTCTTGTTCAACCACCCCAAAAGGGGCAATGAATTCCCTGCAACAATGATGGGTCTTGCTGCAATACCCATGCCCCATCATTGTTCCTTGTTGGGAAAGAAAGGAGGCCCATTCTTCATCATGGTGGTAGGTGGGAGACTTGACAACCTAAAAATGGTGGAACAAATCATTAATGGTGGCAGGTGAGTAGCAGGCGCCGAGAGATTTCCAAAACGTCCTCTCCCACTCGATTCTGAGCTTCCAGTCAAAAGATATGGCCACCTGAAGGTGCTTTGGGCTTGGAGTCTATTCACGCAAGATCCACGTGGCAGCCTCGTGCATCTCAAGATTCTTCCCCCTCTGTTGGCTCTGAAGTTACGTTGAACTAACAAGTGGCATGTCGTCAGTGGGCCTGCTCTATTTCCTTTTTGTTCTCCTTAAACCCCTCCTTTTAGTGGAGACACTATGCCTGACTCGAGACACGTGGAGGGATGGTGCTCATTTGAAGACCCTGCTTGGAATCTTCCCTCGAAGATGTGCCGAGATGACGCGTGGAGGATTCCGCTGACCCTGTCTCAAGCTTTGACTTTTCAATGGCCGGTGAGACATTCCTTTGACCCTGACCACATGGCGGTGGTGCTCATTTGGGGACCACCTTTGGATTCGCCCCTTGAAGGAGCGCCGAAGAGACACATGGGGATTTCCACTGGCCCTGTCTCATACTTAACTAGCCGATTCGGGTCTCGAGTGAACACTGAATGCCTCGTCCCTTTGGTGAGTAAGGGGGCCCACCATATATAATGATAAAAACCCCTTTATGGGTGGGACCCTTATAGTTAACTCCCAAAATTGTGATGGTGGGACACTTGGCATCATCTGCGTGGGCCACCCCTTCATTTCCTCGTGTTTGGCTTAGTCCTTTCTATTTGGTAGAGCAATATGTCTGACCCTAGACACATGGAGGGCTCACGCTTGTTTGGGTCCTGCCTTTTGGGTCTTACCTTTGAAGTTGCGTTGAGCTGACACATGGCTCCTTTCACCAGCCTTGGAATTTTCAATGGTAGGATCTTCTCCCTTTTGACTCTGACCACGTGGCATTATGCGCACTCATCGAGGGACTATATTTAGACTTGACCTGAGACACGTGGAGGGATGGCACTTGTTTGAAGACCCCTGCTTGGATTTTGCCCTTGGAGTTGCGCCGATGAGGCATGTGGACACTCTGCGGTTCCTTTTCTTTGCTTGTTTTGGAATTGACTTTGGGATCGAATACGAGCCCACATGACTGGGTGACCCTCCATTTCTCTTGTGTGAGTCGCATTCGACCAATTTTTCTTAGGGTAAAATTGGGATAACAATTTTTTTGTTTTTTCAAAAATTGAAAAATAAGGGGAGGTTTTCACCTTTTTATGAAAATAAAGTGAAAAACATGAAATTACAATAGTTATGGGTATATGTTACCTAAAAATGTATTGCAATTGAATTTTAATTTCATTTTTTACACTTATGGTGTCTTCCTCTGTTAATTTGCATGAGAGGAATGAACTAGAAATAACTAAACTCTCATCTATTCTTGAACAATCGTGTACAACTGGGTAGTAAAAAATACATTGTGAAAATATATTGAAAGAACTTTAAAAAATGTAATTAAACTTGAAAACATACAAACCTTTCCAGCCCGAGTGACTAATTTTTTTATGGATTAACTAAAATCTAGTGTGACAAACGATGTGGGATATAATGAAGTGGTAGGTATAATTCCATATAAGGAAGTCGTTAAGATCTCGTGTTGGGAGATTTATGTATGAAGACGGTAAATCAGGGGATATTATGTAAAAAATGTATATGTCTCCTTTGTGCACCCTTGATTTATCCTAGATTTGTGGCCTCTTAAGGCCAATTTCCTAATAATGATCAATTACCGTTATACTTCATTATGATGCTACATGTTGAGGTTCACCTAAACCTAAAGGTGAACTATTTAGGCATCCCTACTTATTTTAGGTAGGGGTGTGGATACATTAGTGTGAGGCCTACATATCAACAAAAATGAACTCTTCCTATTGTTGATGCGAGAAAACTTGTAGATTAGCTCTGATATTTCTTACCTAGCTTTTAGGATGTTGTTGTGCCTATGATTCGATTGCTCATTAGGGTCTTATAGAGGGTCTTAGGAGAATTTCTTGCAAGACCCAATATATATCTTTCGATCATGCGAGGTTACTTCCTTTAGAAAAGTGGTATCGGTGGATGTGATAGTAGCAACAGTGAAGCACATAGTGAGTTATACAATCGTGCACATTTTATATCACATGCTAAGGTTGTGGCAGTTGTGGATGTTACACATTTGTGTTGGCTAGTATGTATCATGATTCTAACATGTTGCAGGTATATGAGGTGATTGCATAGGACCATGATATTAATCTATTGAGGGTATTGGATTATTTGGAGCAGAGTACTATTCAGGGTAGCGTATCTTCTATTTAGGGTATACAACATACTATTATTACAATTGTTAAAGTTGGTTCTCTTGTTTCTAGGATTGTGACACTAGATGTTCAACACTATTTTATTATGGTGTGTGAAAATTAAACCTTAATTTAAATTTATATTTTATTACATTATTAATTTACAATATTAATATTTAAATAGATATATAAGATCTAGTGTTGACATGGAATATTGAATATGTACTTGTGTGTTTAGGATTTTACTCCAGAGCATCTTTGGTGAGCATTGTGGTGTTTCCAGCCCACAACATATCCGTATATGACATTTTCATAGCTCTTGAATGAGCCAAGCCATGATTTATCACTTGATCTTGAAGGCATAAGTCTTGGTTCATTAGGATCATCTTTATTTCTTTGGTGTTGAGGTCGTGGGTTAGGTAGAGATAGTTGTTGGTGGTAGCCTCATAGATCTTGAGACACATTCTACACAGTAGTATATATATACATATTGTGTTTTAGATTTAATATTTAATCTAAATTGAAATTTGTGAAATTAATGTTTTATTCAAAAAACTTGTTTATCAACTTCTTACATTTAATTTATTTTGTTTCACGAGGATCTCTGACCTAAAGATCTACACATAGGATAGATAATCCCAACATTCGACCACATATAGATATAGAGGTAATTGTTATCATCGAATCACAACACCCTATGGTTTGCACAAGTTTATGTGCTTGAGCTCACAGTGTGACTGGATAACATGGGTACTATCTCCAAGTTGTGGGACTTGCTACTTGAGATAGACCTCTAGAGAAAGATGGTTCTTGCTCCTAAACTACCTACCACAATCTACTCTAATGCAGGCAAAACTATCTTGTCCTAATCTAACTTTCCAAGGGACCAGGGAGAGAGAGTGCATGAAAACAAATCCTACACTAAAGTGGTGATACACTAGAAAAGGAGGGTATGAGAATATTATCCAATGTGTGAAAAATATAAGTAAAGTGCATACTAGAAGGGGTGATGACAGTTCTCCATAGTCTAACAACTGCATTCACAACAATATTTCATGCACACATAATTATAATGAATCCTTGTAAGAGAATAAATAGACACAATATATTTATAATGAGTTTGAAAGGGCAAGAAGAATGCAAATAAACACAAGGGGGAGATACATCTACAAACTTGCATCTATTGCCTCATAGATATGCAAAGTTCAATCTATTACAAGATAAGGGGGATCACCATGCGAGTAACACAGGGCCTTTACAAAACCAATTTGATAGAGTTTAGCTACTCAAAATATCTCCTCCTACAATGAGCCTAACACTCTAATTTATAAAAATTTGAGAGAGAGAGAGAGAAATGAAAATCCTGAAATCTATCTTTCCACCACTTGCAAGAGGTAGTAAATGAAGTTAAATGATGTTATTTTTCTTGCAAAAGGCCCCCATACTATCCCATAACTTGTAGCAGTGAGAAATGTCTGCCCATGCTTCATTGAATGCATCTCAACTACCAAATAAAACATTGTTATGAACCTAGCCACGTTTTCTACACAATTACCATCGATTCTTCATAAAATTCTGAATTTCTTGGTTCTTTATGTCGTCGGCCTTAGAACCAAATTCCAATGGTACCAATTTTGTGTGTTTTCATTGAGAATTACAAAAGATATGACATTATGAGTGTGGTAATTTGTTTTGGGTTTCTTTGGGATTTCTATCATTTAATGGGAATGATCATTTGATTGACTGGAGATAAAGATTTTTCCTTTATTTTCATATACATATCCTCATTAAAAATACTAAATCCATTTTTTGGCATAGAGGACGTCGTGCCGTTACGAAAAGTCAAATTTTGTGAAAATGGAGCTTTGAGTCAAAAGTTATGGCCATTTGAAGTTCGAGAGGTCGGGAATCAAATTTTCCTTCGTATTATAGCTATTACGAGTTTTCGGGAACTCATGTCCCATGCGTACTCGTCGGAAGGTGGGAATCCTTTCTTCTGTATCCCGATTAGAGGCTTTCTATCCCAACTATCCGTTGTTGATTGGGTCGTCAGGAGTACGTTGACCTCCACATTTATCGCATCCCACTTACCTGCTGCGATTTCAGGTTTTTGAGTCCCATGCATACCATTGTCCCAACCTGTCTGGACCAATTTCTTAGCCTTAACTAATTCCTTTACAAATCAACCATTTAGCCTTTTTGGAGCTCATTGTCCCGATTGAACTTGTGCGGCATGGGACACTTTTTTCCGAAAAACCCGCAATACTATGTCTCCTTTGCATTTCGGCCTCGAACTCGATACGAAGAACCTTGAGTACGATCCGCCTTGGTACCATCTATAGCCTCCCAAACCCGTAATGCATTAAAACAAGCCCCTGACTTCATTTTTTTAGTTTTTGCAAATTTTTACTAACTCCTTGGATTTTTTCTTGGACAGGGAAGTTAGAGGAAAGCAAAGAGGTACCCAAAATCTAAAATTTTGGCCCTTCACCATTATGCTTGCTCCAACCTAAAGGAATTTG
This sequence comes from Taxus wallichiana var. yunnanensis, assembly GCA_018340775.1. Lineage (NCBI taxonomy): Eukaryota > Viridiplantae > Streptophyta > Pinopsida > Cupressales > Taxaceae > Taxus > Taxus wallichiana. The sequence continues at coordinate 791,371,952 of CM031235.1, read as the reverse complement.
TGCAAGTTATCCAAAATTACTGGGGGTGAATTTTGGATAACAGTAATCAATTAAATAATTGTATAATATATTCAATTATTCAAGAATTTTTATAGAATTTTTCTTATATTTTAATAAAGTATGTTTTAGATAGTTTATGATGTGTATATTTATTTTTGTAAATGCAGGGTGTGAGAGCCTAGTGAGGGATTTGATACTCACCCTAGTAGATGGCGAAGACTATAGATGATACATACATTCATTTTCATGTACATGTATATAGTGTTTATGTGAGATTTTGATATGACTCAAACATGTATATATATTTTTGGGACATTATTTGTATATAGGTATTGATTTTGAATATATGATTTATTGATATTTGGTGTTCAAAAATTGTTAATTTCACATGTATTTTGTTGATTTATACATGTATTTTTTTGATTGACTTACAAATGTGTTTGATTGATTGATTTATGAGTTGTGATAGTAACATGTAATGTGATGATAAGAATGGATTTAAGAACATGTTATTAACTTTGGGTAAGTACACCAAAATGGGGGCAAAAAGCGGACAAAAAATCAAAATTGGCTAAAATGCATATGCATTTTAAAATAATGCGTAAGTGTTATTGTTTGTCAGGTTTGGTATGCATTTTTAATTTTATGAATTTTGGAAGGGGGAAGGGGGAATATTTTCTAAAATAAATGTTAATTATAAGAAATAATAAAAGTATAAAGAAATAATAAAATAAATCTTATACTTTAAATGTATTTTAGTAAATAGAAGAAATTAAGGTCACTCTTCACACGATGGATGTTGTTTTGTAACTCCATAGTTATAATCTAGAAGATATTTTTTCAAAATCTAATTTGGTCAATACTTACTCATTTTCAGGATTTTAGCAAGGACCTAAAGCTTTCAGGGCATATATATCGTAGTCGGTCTTTATTTTGGGAAAACATATAGTCGTTTTGTAGGTTTTTTTACCTTCTAGTTTGGATTTTTTCCCTACCACTACCCAAATTGGTACCAAGTTTTAAATTTGGTCCATAATTCACTTTACTGACCATGGATCAACTCTATGATGCTTGTATGGTTCTTATTGAAATTATATCCTAACTTTGTAGATAGAGAATTGCTCCTGAATGGGATTCTAGCTTGTGGCCAAAATGAGGTGATTGTAATTTGCCTCCTCTTTAAGGTTTTATCACACTACTAGGTGTTGAACAATTTTTAAGAACAGTACCACGTGAATTTCATCAAGTGAATTGATATGATTGTTCATTCTTAGAAGTAGGGTGCTCCATATGAAGATCATCCCCTCACCTTTCCTAGCTCTAAAATCAACCTTTCATGGAATCAACTCCATGATGCTCATACATCTCTTTTCTCATATGTCTCTCATGGAGATAGATGACGCCTTAATACTTCACACATGATAGTCTTGGATAGCTCGATGGCATGACTAGCTCATTTTAACTTGTTATTTGGAGAGTTTTGGGCACAATGAGAGAGTTTTGATATGACGATCATCAAGTCACTCTTTGAGCGCCATATTTCACCTTTAAACCTGATGACTCCTTCACAATTAAATTTCTTGACCAAGATGACACACGGGTGGAAGCATGCTTATGGTACCTGGACACCTTTTTTCTCAAGTTGTTCTTCATGGAAATGGTTTTCCTCCTCTAGATAGGGGATGGATCCTTGAATTAAATTTGAGGATGAATTGCATGTTCTTGACCTCCATACTTCATTGAAAAACTACAAATCACATTTAATTATCAATGAAACTATTCTAAAAATATAATTATGCTTGCAACTCAAAATTTAGGTCCTATTTCATCTTAAATTGAGAGGGGTAGGTTTCAACCTTACTTCCACCTTTAAACACACCCATACACCTTACTCAAAGCACACCTCAATGCTCCATTACTCCTTTATCTATCATCTTGCTAGATTTTCAAATTTAGTCTTATTAAGGCTCCTTGTTTGCTCAAGATCTAAACAATATTCTTAACTTTGTTTTCACCTTCACCCTGAATTTTACTCAAGCTTATTTTCACTCATCTCACTTTGTGCTTAACCCTCTCCTAATCACTAATGCAAATCAATCAACTCTTCCTCTTTCACTTAAGGATTTTTATACAAGCCCTTACTCTCTCTAGGCTTCTCCATGGAACTGTGCAAGACAATTAGTAGGTCTTCTTGATTAAATTTGTATAAGGCTTTTCCCCTGTTCCTCAAGTCTTCAAAACATTCTAACACCGATCCCTCGATGATAGATGCAACTTAATTATGAGTTTCTTTCCTAAGATAATTATTTCTCAAGGTTGGTCTTGACTTTCACAAGAAATAAGCATGACTGAACATTGCTTCATTTACCTACTAACCACTCAATACTCTATCCTTATGCCCTAATTTTATGAATCCTTAATTCCATTAGGAATTCCTCCAACTTGATAGAGACTCCACCAAATTCAAGCACATGGAATAAAGACTATTTTTCTAAAAGTACATCCTTCTTAGCCCTCAAACTGGGAATAAAAACTATTAGATTATATTTGCACATTCCTTTGAATTTATTCTTATTCCAAAATATACTAGGAATTTTAAAATTATTGGTCTTCTTATTACCTTCCTCCACACTTATTAAGGAATCTACCAATCATAAGTATTAAATTTTACAATGAATATTCTACTCTAGGCCCTTAAGACTAGGCACACATAGTTAGGATTGTGAACATAAATTTAATCTAAGAAATCCTCATTTAGATGGCTTATTACCTTTCTTGAATTTTTCAACACCAAGTCCTCATGATTAATTCCCTAAAATAGACTCGAGAATTCCATTGAATCATTATGTTCATGCTACTTACTACTAAACTTCTAAAACATGGTATAGTGTGGTCTGAGTAAGTCTTTCTATATATTTTCCATTCCTTTGACACTGTGAGGTTTCCATGAAGCATTGAACACCATTATAGATAATAATACAATACAAAACAATATCTTTACATGTGAAAATTCTTTGTAAAATAGTCTCTAACCTCCAAATCTGATATCTCGGTCTAAGAGGACTGTGTCACCCTACTTTCCTAGTTTAAATCCTTTCACACTTCAATATTATTAATAAGTGTTCTTACATACCCGTGTCACAATTTTTTTTGGTTATTTAATCCCCTTGATGGTTCCTCGAGTTCTTAACACCCCACAACAACCCTACAATACTACAAAATACAATTTTTTTATTACCTCATACACAATTAGAACCTTCCTTGCACATGACTATCTTCTCCATGCTAATCACCTCCTTTAAGAATATTCATGATCTTCTTGAGACTATGAAATTTCTCTACACCTAAGAAAATCTTGATACAACATTCACACATAAGAATCAATCACAACATCTTACATTCAATGCACAAAATACTAAACAAACTCTTATACACATATTTCCTTCCAAGAAGCTCTTCATTTGATTAAAAAAATGGATCATACACAACTTCATGAGCCATAGGGATCTATTACATATTTTTCCACCTCTCAAACTAACCTTCCAACCTCTCCCTAATCTCTCTTATTCGAATACCTATGATGAGCATGTATATCCAAGAAGGTGGTTAGGGTTCTCAACACTAACTTACACAAGTTAAAGCTAAACCATGTGAGGTTACACCCTAGTTGGGTCAAATAAGTAATGTTAGGTGGAGAAAATGTATCAATACCCCCATTAATTCATTTATTGAACCTTCACTTAACACCTAATCCTATAACATACCTAGAGCTAGTTCAAATATTCAAATTATACATTTGGAGGGAAACTCCTTATTCTTGCCTATGGAGTCCAAATGGTCTAGTACAAGCTATGACCATCTCAAGTGGACCCAAGACACCCATATCCACATATGAAATTCAAAATTGATTATTAAAAGATGCTCTGCATCACTAGAGGAAGGATTTACAGTGTGGTGATAAGCCTTATTGTCAAGTCATGCTTCAAAATTTTAAATTTTAATTAGTTATTTTAGCCATTCTAGAGCTAATCAAATACCCTCTGGGAGAGTTTAGGAAAGATATTAATCATCCAAAGGTGATGTCAAGGAATCTTGGAAGTATTGGAGGTAATTTAGGAAGATTTGTGAAAGATTTGATTATTCAAGGACTATATGCTCAACAACGGGTTTTCTAGGTGTAGGGAACAAACACTCTAATGGTGAAACTTGAATTCTCTAAAATATTCTAGGAGCTATGTAAGGAGTTAGGAGGAAAAAAAATAGGAATTGGAAATATATGTGAATCCTCTACATGTTGGAGACATCTATTTTTCTCTAAGGATTGAAGGTTTCATGAAGAATTTCCAAACAATGTTATGAGAGCTCGATAGAGCCTAAAACAAGTTTTTATGCATTTCCTTTAGATTACTAACCTGAAACTTTGTACACACCTCTAGAATGACCTCCTCCATTATTTATAATTCTAATTCATGATTTATTCCTTTTGAAATTAACCACATTACCTTGTTTTCCCATGCATTCTTGATTTATCTTCTATGTCTTGCTTTAAAGGACCTTGAACATGCAATATATACCTAAAACATGATATTTTACACCTTTAAAACATGATATTAAATGTCAAAATACTCCTCACATGATTACATTGAATTTCCTTGGCTTTCTTTGCTTTATACCTCATGTCATGCTTGCACTAGGTCTAGGACTAGGCCTAGTTAGGCTTGCTTCAACCCATGTCATATTGAAACTGACCTTGATATCACCTTGTGGACACACATACACCTCTGACACATCTCTCTAAACATGTTAGACACCATAACAACCTTTGACCACCTCTAGAGCTCATACATAACACCTTGCTTTCTTAAACCATGCATCAAGAACATGCACTCACTCCTAGTGTAGAAACCTTAAATTAGCACCGCTAAATCCGTGTCTTTGTCTACTAACTCCCTTAATTATCACATCACCATCATATTATACATTAAATCCATTATTATTTTTGATTATGGGTAAAAGAGGGTTAAGGGGACCCTACCCCATACAAAAGTGGAGACAAATATATGACATTTAGGAACAAAAGAGGATGCCTCTACCAACATCTCAAAGACAACAAAACAAACCTAAAGAACAAACTAAAAAAATATTAACAACTTACCCAGACAAAAACTATCTCATCTTTGTGACCCCTTCCCTTTGGATCTTAAGTGCATCTTAAGGGGAGAAATAGTCCCTTTCTTTTTCCAATTCACAACCTTCCAATCCTTTTCCATGTTTGGATTTTCATTTTCAATATTCTAGATTGGAATCATCACTTCAATCTGCTCCTCAAAAACTTTGTATCCCGATGAGATCGATGTACCCTTTGTCAAAACCAAAGGATCCGCATCATTATTATTTTCCTATTGCACATGCTCCTTATGAGGAGGAAGAGGAACTTCCTCCTTATCCACATCTAGATCAACTGAATTCTTAGATTCAACATCAACATCATAATCGACGGGTTATTAACAACCATGTGATTGGGGTTAAATTTATTCTACACATGAGATTATATATTTGACCTATTTAATCTCCATATGAAGATCAAAAGCTAAATGGCCTAAAGAAAAGCATGTTTTGTATCTAAAGGGAAACCCTTCATAGTCCATATTTTGTATCCATGTTCTATCCTCAAATATGAGTTCAACAGTGGATGGAAAATTTGTAGAAGTATCCATGTCAACCAATATTCTTGCAAATGTGATATGCTCATAATCACCAGTCTTTGGGTCAATAGCCAAACATTTCCCTAAAGTATTTCCTATAGCAGGAAAAAACTCTTCGTTCAAAATTAGAGGGGAAAATAGGGAAGATGAACGTAAACCGACTTAACATGGAATGTATCAAACATTAGATTAAATAGAGGGAACCATGGTTTCATCAATAGTAGGTGGGAATAAAAATCTCAAAATCTTCCAAAAATAAAATCCCTATATGATATTTCAGCAAAAACTACTATGAAAATGCACGAGCACTAGGATAAATGTCCAACCTACCTTCCATGATGGGGCCCCATTGACTAGTCATCCAGGTATAATGAGAGGGCATGCTCGGGTAGAAATTATTGAATCTACATATCAATTTATTTTTCCTATAGAAACCTTGATTTCACCACATCCTCACCAAAAAAGCGATGGGGTAAATTTTTCATAAGCCATAGAATTAGAAGTTTTTCTAACGAGAGGAAACACCCTAGAGGCCATTTTTCCTTTGATGTAAGGACCCATATTCCTTTGCACAACCTCCTTGAATGAAACAGTCCCCCTTGACGGAGAGGCCGGTTATTTCCTTGCAGTTCAAACCACCATTACTAGAGGTAATGCCACCTCCATTTACAGAGCCCCTGCTACAAACCAAACCCCACATGCTCGGTCTAAACATAACCACTTTTATTAGGATCTAAATCCCCAATGGAATATGTGCCTCACCTTTCCTAGTAATCTCTGTATTTACCATGAACATAGTATTCATTTTCCCCAAAGGCCCTAAGGCACCGATTCACATTTTTTGGTAGGATTGACCATCAATCCTTTCTTCAAAGTGTCATTTCCATCCCCACTATCATATTATACATTAAATCCTTATCCTAAGTCTTATTCCTCCCCCCTTTATATTTACTCCCCAGTAAATATTATTCTACTGACTATAAAATCCTATTTTATCCTCTCCTAAACCACTCAAACCACTTACAAACCAAAATCAAATAAAACAAAACAAGATCACTACTTCTCAACCATTTAACAACATTCCTAACCCGCATAACCTCTTTCCAACCCACATCCTTCAATAAAACAAACAAAAGCTTGATTTGGGAGGTAGTTGCAACCTTTTTACCCATAAAACCTGGATCGCTAGTGATTCAATAGAATCACTAATGATTCTCCATGGTTGTTAGAAAATCTATATAAATCTCCAAGCCTCCATTTAAGGTTAGCTTGCAGCTGGACGTGGCCTAAGGACTTCATATCACATTTTCTTTGTATCATAGACCTCTCATAGAGCCAAAGATCATCCCAAAAACATTCAAGGCACCAAGGATCTCTTCTTCAACCTACAAATGTCATTCATATGTCCAGGATCAACTCAACAACCTTCTTGCATCTGCAATCTCCCTCTCTCGGGTAAAATCATCTTCTAGTATTCATTTATATACATACAAGGTATAGCTTTATTCAATCAATCATTGCATTTAAACATCATATCCAAGCTTAAATCAACCCTTTTAACATCCCTTTCAAGTCCCATTTTTGTCCATTATCAACCTTTACATTTTCATAGCAAATTGGTGATTTATAAGAATCATTGACAATTCCTAGAATAGCTGATAATTCCTAAAAGTGATTCATTAAAATCATTTCTAAAGGACGATTACCTTGAATCATCACATAATTTACTTTCTAAAAGGTATTTTAACCCCTAAGCTTGATTTTTAGACATCTAAATCACATAATTTACTACTGTAAGGCCCCTCAAAGTGTCTGTCCAATCATATCAAGCTCCTTTGAGCCATATTTAGCATTCTATCAATTATCTAAATCAAATTTATCATCTTGCTCACCTTTTTGAGTACACAACCATCTATATCCTTGCTCCTTTGAGCCATTTTGTGATTCCTAGACTCCCTTTGGATCAGGTATCACCATTAGACCATCATATAGCCATGGACTGCGTTAGTCCCTTTTCCTTTGCATTGTTGGTTATATCATCTGTTTTATAAATTTATTTTATCATTATCAGATTGATTTCTTGAACGCGGATTGACATCCTTGCAAGGAATTCCATTGACTTCGGGACTAGCCTTTGCAGGAAATTTTCCATATATCTATCTAATCCCATCTTCTTCTTAGTTTAAGTGATATGAAGGTTCCTCCTTAGAAAAATAAGGAAGGATCTTTCATCCATCAGCTACAACACCTATCTCTATGGGTATCGATAAACCTCGAGTCTTTCGAGGTTAGTTTTATTTTTAATTTTTTGCTTCATTAATTTGAGTAGAAAGGTAAAAACCTATCTGAACATTTTGACATGCCTGATGGGACCTTAGTCCCATTTTAGGCCTTTATGCTCTATAATCGCTAGCGATCCAGTTAAATCGCGGCGATGATTAGGGTGATCACAACCGATCTGAGAGATCTGTGACTATTTCGATTACTTAGTTTTCAACCTCTAACCTCATTTTTTTTTTTTTTTCTCCTTGCTAACATTTTTTGTAGGTTTTTGCTTTGGAGGCTTTGCTTACGATTGCATTTTTAAAAAAATATATATATTTTAAATTAAAAGGAAGCGTTACCCTTGTGAGTCTTCGCCTTTCCTTTTGTTATCACGCAATGTAATTTTTTTGTCTTCCCTCATCAAAGTCAATCATTCTTTTGCAATTTCAAAAAAACCTTGCATCTGCTTGATCACATAGATTAATTAAAGGATTAATTTATTGCATTCAAATCATCTTCTCACACATAGCCAAACCACATCAAATATCAAATTTGCATCAAACACTCCTACCTAGGTGATAACTATTGGGATTTCATCACCAAATAGGAAAGTGACTTGGTGTTTTAGTGAGTATAAACAACTAGTTGTTAGTATATTGGCTAAGCACCGACTCCCTTATCGCAACGAGACCATAAAGTGAGGGGTAGGCCCTAATACGAGCCCCTGTATCTGAAACCAACATAGATTTGGGCCTCACATACCTTTGGGTATATCAAGGACTCTAACCTTTAACATTACTTAAAACCAGCCTTAGAACAACCATATCATTAGGTTCCCTTTGAGCCTCTTCCCCCACATCTAAATTCTAATCAAGATAATTAAAATTATTTTCTTGACTTGTATATTACATTTATAGCTCTCTTAGGGATTTTTGTGTCATTGTCAGTTAATTATCATTTAATATGGATCAACCCTCTACATCAACATATTCTTTTACCCCTTATATTCAATTTTTACAATCATCTTGGATTTGCTTCATCCACTACCTCTACATATTTTTATCCCAATCAATTTCAAAATATCCCCTACACAGGATCTAGTCCTTATCAATCTTATCAACCTATCACATCCCACTCAACCTCATTTAGCTCTGACATTTTCCTAGAGCCATCTAGACCATATTTTTTTCCCCTATGGAACCTCTACCTTTCAACCAATCATACAACCCTATAACAACCCCATCCAACAACCCTATGACTATCCTTTATGTCTAGACTACTTCTAAACTATTACTCCTTAGCCCATGTCTAGTGTATCCCATCAATCGATCCTTTCCACATCCCCTCCTTCATCACAAACTCATCAGAATATTAACATCCCCCATCTTTTATCCAATCAACCTATCTTGACTTCAATACCTCTCTCGCTACCTCATACATCCCAAACCCATACACACATCCCTACTTAGGCCCAATCAACCCCTTTCATCCAACAACAACAACATATTCAACAATTTTCCACATCTCCCACATCCCTTTATCATAACCTACTCTAAAAAAAATATCCTCTCAAGCTACCCCTTATCAACCTCCACATCAATCCCATCCACAACAAAACCATCCTACTCCACATTTTCATCAATCAAATCAATCACATGCTCATCCACACTCACATGTTAATTCCTTCACATCTAATCCTACAAATGATCCCATGCAATCTCTATTAAACAAATTATACAATTTAGATGTCTGCTACTAAGGGACCCAAACATGTCCTCACTTATGATCAGGTTTGTAATGAACCCATCCATCCATTAGTACCGTATAAATCATATCCTCCGTATTGGGAATTTCCTAAATTTACCATGTTCCATGGCCAAGGAGGATCCTCAACAACACATACTATCTTTAGACACTCATGTTATCTCATCATCCATGATCAAGATCTCTTCTTAGAACCTTTCCTATGTCACTAACAGGAATTACCTTGGATTGGTATAATTCTCTCCTCGACATTCTTTATTCTCTTTCATGCAGCTAGCCTTGTTATTTCTTAATCACTTTGCTATCAATGTTACCAGTAAAATCACCATTTCTAATCTCTCTACCATCAAACAATATGAAAATGAATCCCTTGTTGAATTTTTCACTAGGTGGAAAAGCATTATCAATCAATTGACCTTCTCATTGCCTCAATCAGAACTAATCGAGTTATTTACTTGATCATGTTCCCATCACATTTCATCTACTCTTCAAATCCACACATTCAGATTTTTGACAAATCACCATGTCTAGAAAGTTAGCATTCTCTCCCTTGACATTCTTTATTCTCTTTCATGTAGCTAGCCCTATTATTTATTAAGCACTTTTTGCTATCAATGTTGAAGTAAAATCACCATTTCTAATCTCTCTACCATCAAACAATCTGAAAATAAATCCCTTGTTGAATTTGTCACTAGGTGGAAAAACATTATCAATCAATTGACCTTCTCATTACTTCAATCAAAACTAATCGAGTTATTTACTTGATCGTGTTCCCATCACGTATCATCCACTCTTCAAATCCAAACATTCTAGATTTTTGACAAAGCCTTCACCATGTCTAGAAAGTTAGCATTCCAAGCCATCGAAGAATCCCCTATTGATCCTCATTCTACACATATCCTAATTGATTCCCCAGGTCTTCCTACAATCCAGATGAAACTACCATGCATGATTCCATTACTTGTCTTCCTGACCCGAAACCCTTGATAGATTCATTCCATATAGATACTTGCACATCCCTCAAGTCACATCATCAACACTATTACATATGATCTTCCCCATGAGAGACATGTTCATCACCAATGCTTCCTCTTGAAAACTCAGAGTTCTTGGATCCTTTTTTGATGTAACCCTCACACCTTGATATCATATATTTCCACTTTCCAATCATCCATTACCTCTTTGCAACCCTTAGAATCCACCTTGGAGACTATTACTAAGGAGGCATTCATAATCAAAGATCTCGACATCAACCACTTTTTAAACTAATCAAAGAATTGGGTAGCTCACATAAATATAACCCACCTCAATCATGTCTAGAAACAACATCTCCCTCATCCAAATCAGACCCAATCCTATCCCTAGCTACTCACTTACCATCTAGTCTAGAACCTTGTCCTGAATCAAACACTATATAATCAAATACCATCACATCCACGACCTCACCCTCATCATCTAACGTGATACCCTCTCCTCTATCTAAATCAAACATTACAAAATTAAAACCCATCACATCCATGACCTCATCCTCATCATCTATTGTAAAACCCCTCCTTTACCTAAAATAAACATTACAAAATCAAAACACACATCATATAGGGCCTCAACTTTACCATCCATTTTGGGACCCCATCCTTTATCACAATCTAAAACTATCAAATCTACGGTTTCCACCCTCATCATCTATTTTGGGCCCCCATCCTTTATCTCAATATCATATCACACATCCGTACCCCTTCTCATCCATAACCAGTCCCTCCTTGTCCATTTTGGGACCTCATCATTATCTAATCTTATAAATCCCACATCACACCCCTTTTTGAGTCATATCCTCTCTTTTATCAACCTCACAACACCCCTATGATGTTTAACACCATATAACATCCACACATCCACCCCATCCAAAAATAAGATGCGTCCTACTAAGCATTCTTGTAAATAAAAATAAAAATTCATTAATCAAAACCCCAAAAGGGACTTACATCGACATCCTCAAGAGGATCATGCATGCTTCTCTTATCACATTACCACCTATCAAAACACCCAATCCACATACTCGAAACCTACATGGTATGATCAAAATAAAACATGTGTACCATATAAGCACAGGGCATAACATAGAGAGTTGTAAAATGCTTAAATCCATAATCAAGCGACTCTTCCTCGTTGAAGATATTCTCTAGAAGAAGACCATCCTAATCATCATCGATATCATCTACACCTCCACCCTTTTTAGTATCTAAAATGACATCTGTGTAGGTCAAAGGGGACATCCTCAATCTCGTATTATCAAACCTTTTTAGACATCTCTTTAACACCTTCTATTGAAGGTCTCTCAATCTTGTCAATGTCACACCTTCCCTTGAAGGTCTTTAAATCTCGTCAAAATCTACACCCAAGTCATTGATAGCATCCTTACCAACATCATCGTAGGACAAGGGGTCATCCTCAATCAGATCTCGACAAACCTTTCTCATGTGTCTTCTCATCACCTCCAGTGAAGGTCCCTCATCTCAAATCAAGTATAGTTCACCCACCTATATGAACCCAAAATCATCATACATGAAGAAAAGGTAAAATCAAAGCTTCGTCATCTACCCCTCCTCATCAATTGTCCTCTCATATCCCATCCAAATTTTCAAACAAATATTTTGTCAAGGGCTCCTTTATTTACCATATACTCAATCAATCAAGATCAAAAATTCCATCATCCTAATATGAAAGCTATCATTCCTTTCAATGCATGTCATCTCTATCCATAGTGTCATGCTAGGGGGAATCCTCTCTACTTGAGACTTGAAAGTATTACCTTGCACACATCCCCCTAGTGCATCTTCACCCAACCTATCCTATCAATCTAATCAAAATGTCACTACTCTGGAAAGGAGTAAACGTGGAAAGTTTTCCCTTAACTGGATTAGTCCATATAGCATGGGTCAACCTCTAAATGCCTTGCACTTACGGCCTTTCTACTATTAACACATCTTGATTATCATGAAAATAGTCACATCAAAGATCTTATCCATCATCAACCAACCATCTTATCATCATAATGATTTGAAAGTATGTGGTTTTCCATCACTATCCTCAAAGCCTTAAAGATGAGCACCATGACTCTGTTCATCGCATCTTTCACATGGACAAGTTCCTCCTTAGTAGGAACCCCACAATCATTACATCATTTAACCTTATATACCAACCAAAGACATGTCATGGGGCACATATGTGTAGTGTCATGTACACATTTCTTCTCCCCTCCTTGAAATGGTCTATTAGGGTTTTCCCTCAGCTCAAAATAAAGTCAAAATATATCTATGGATGCTTCTATCAAAATTAAAAATAAATAGATTTATCCCTCGAAGGAAACTATTCAAATATCAAAATCATATTATCAAAAAAAAGGAAAAAGTAGAACTAATCCCTTGAAGGAAAACTACCCGTCAAAATCATAGATGATACCTTAAAGGATGATATTTGTAAAAAATAAAAAATCAAAGTCAAAATTCAAAATTGTAGACCACTCCCTCTGAAGGATGGCTACCTATGTAAAAATTCTTCCGCATCGATCAACCTTTAAAAATTCAAAAGTAAAATATATAAAAATCTTCCCATATTGATCAACTTTCCCATCAAAGAAACTTCCCGCATTGATCAATTTGCATAAAAAAATAATAAGTAAATTTCTCTATGAAACTGTTGAAAAGGAGAACCCTCTTTTCCCACACAACCTACATATGTTAAACCCTTCTCATGTTCTAGGAAGGTATACATTTCACTTCCATCTATATCCAAGATCCTACGTGTGACTACCCATTGTTAGTCATTTGTTAACATTTTTGTAAAGGCCAAAAGTGCAAGAGCCTTCACTCTGTTGTTTCCCATCACATATGTATCAAATCTAGTACAAAGCAATCAATCCATGTTTCATTCTTAACCATGGTTTTGACAAACATTAAGATCACTTTAAAATCAATATCAAATAACACATCATATCTAAAACATAACTTTAACACAGTTTTCAACCCTACCACATCCACATCTATCAATATATCTATCATTATATCAAACATCTATCAATATCCACACAATCCTGAGCACATCTCAACATTACATCGTTGTTTCTAAAACATCACATCTACTCATAAAAATTGAAATTTGTCAATCGACTACCTCCTCAAGGCTACCCCACGATCACCATCAAGACCCCATCTAGTCCTCAAAATCCCACCTTGTGGCAACATCAAATTATGTTCCTTTGACCTCATCAAATCATCATTTCATCCCCCATCACCATTAAGTCATATGTCTATAGGAAATGAACCCTTTGGTTCCCTTATCACTTGACTTCTTGGCCTTCATAAGCCCACCTTTGTGGAAACATCAATTTATGGTCCTTTGACCTCATCAAATCATGTTTCATCATCTTTTCATTGTTAAAGTCATATGTTTATAGGACACGAACCCTTTGGTTCCCTATCACTTGAATTCTTGGTCTTGTAAGCCCACCTTTGTGGCAACATCATTTTTGGTCCTTTGACCTTGTCAAACCATCATCTTGCCATCATTAAGTCATATGTCTATAGGACACGAACCCTTTGGTTCCCCTATCACTTGACTTCTTGGCCTTCGTAAGCCCACCTTTGTGGAAACATCAATCTTTGGTCCTTTGACCTCGTCAAAACATCCCTTTTTTTTTACTATCACTAAATCATGTCTATAGGACATGATGAACCCCTGGTTCCCCTATCACTTGATTTTTTGATGGCACCCATCTTATTTCTATACCTTGTCTTGGGGCATAATCTCTCATTTTCCCATCCTTACATATTTCATTCATCTACCTCTTTCAAACTCGTGATCGATTCCATTTTAGTTCATCAATCCCTAGTTTGAGGGGGAACACCTCATCATATAATTCTACATCTTTCCCTATCTATCACATCTCATTTTTGTCTCGTGGCTTGTCTCAAAACCACTCAATAAAAATGGGTAAATGTAGACAACTAAAATTAACACCGTTAATCCTCAGCGTCCGTGTCCGCTAGCTCCCCTCCATTATCACATCACCATCATATTATACATTAAATCCATTATCACATCATTATCATATTATTCTATAGTTATAAATCCCATTTTATCCTCTCCTAAAAATATTAAACCACTTAAAAACCATTTTATCCTCTCCTAAAACCAAAAAAATAAAACCAAAAAAATAAAAAAAACTAACACTAACTCAACCATTTAACATCATTCCTAACCCACATAACCTCTTTCCAATCCACATCCTTTGATAAAACAAACAAAATATTGATTTGGGAGGCGGTTGCAACCTTTTTCCCCATAAAACCCAGATCACTAGTGATTCAACAAAATCGCCAACAATTCCCGAGAATCACCAATGATTCTCCCTGGTTGTTAACAAATCTATATAAATGAGCTCCAAGCCTCCATTTGAGGTTAGCTTACAGCTGGACGTGGCCTAAGGACTTCATATCACATTTTTCTTGTATCATAGACCTCTCTCATAGAGCTAGAGATCGTCCCAAAAATAGTCAAGGCACCAAGGATCACTTCTTCAACCTACGAATGTCATTCATATGTCCAAGGATCAACTCAACAACCTTCTTGCATCTGCAATCTTCCTCTCTCGGGTAACATCATCTTATAGTCTTCATTTATACACATATATAAGGTACATATATTTATTCAATTAATCATTATGTTTAGACATCATATCCAAGCTTAAATAAACCCTTTTAACATCCTTTTGATTCCCATATTCATCCATTATCAACTTGTACATTTTCACAACAATTCTTTGGTGATTCATCATAATCAATCATTCACGATTCATTAGAATCGATGGTGATTCCTCTAAAAATATTTTGACCCCTAAGCTTTATTTTAGACATCTAAATCACATAATTTACTATTGTAAGACCCTTCAAAGTGTCTATCAATCATATCAAGATCCTTTGAGCCATATTTAGCATTCTATCAATTATCTAAATCAAATTTATCATCTTTCTCACCTTTGTGAGTACACATCTATCTACATCCTTTCTCCTTTGAGCCATTTTGTGATCCCTAGAATCCCTTTAGATCAGGTATCACCATCAGACCATCATATATCCATGGACCGCATCAGTCCCTTTCCTTTGCATTGTTGGTTATATCGTCTATTTTATCAATTTATCTTATCATTATCAGATTGATTTCTTGAATGCAGATTGACATCCTTGCAAGGAAGTCCATTGACTTGAGGGACTGGCCTTTGCTAGGAAATCCACCATATATCTATCTAATCCCATCTTCTTCTTAGTGTACATGATTTACATGTTCTTCCTCTGAACAAAAGAAAGGAGCTTTCATCCATCAACTACATCACCTATCTCTATGGGTATCGGTAAACCTTGTGTAGTTTCCACTTCCCTTCGACACTTATTATATTTTGATCTCGATTATTGTTGGTTATATACATGGATATTATTATGATTAGACGATGAGATACTTTGACTATTGATGGATTTTGATTCATAGTATGATTTGTGTGGATTTCTTAGAGAGACATTTTATATTGATGATGATGTGTTGTTGACATATTTATATATTTCTGACATTCGACATTTTTGTCATATTGAGTAGGATTTAGTAGTGAACTAATCTTGTGATCTTATTGGTATTGATGAAATATAGAATTGTTTTAAAATAGTAACATTATTTGCCTAGATGATGATTTAATTTATGTATGGATGATTGTTGACTTATATGCATATATTTTATCTTGGATGTTTTGATGCGACCACAAGGCCGAAGAATGTATTGTGTGTTTTGTAGTCGATTGTATCACAACAATCAAAAGGGTATTGTAGACCAACCACAATAGAATATTGGGTGGATACGACAATGGTCACCATGAAACTTGTGTTATGTTGTGTGTGTTTTATTTTTTGTTAGGGGTCCCCATGGGTGGGGATGACCTCGGTGCTTATGGAAGTGGTCTCGTAGCTCAACAGTTATAATCTAGAAGATAGTTTTCAAAATCTAATCTGGTCAGTACTTACTCATTTTCAGGATTTCAACAAATGACCTAAAACTTTTAGGGCATATATATTGTAGTCGGTCTTTGTTTTGGGAAAGCATATAGTCATTTTTAGGTTTTTGACCTTCTAAAATGGATTTTGGCCCTACCACTACTTGAATTGGTACTAATTTTTAAATTTGGTCCATAATTCACTTTAGTGACCATGAATTAACTCTATGATGTTTGTCTACTTCTTACTAAAAAGAGATCCTCACTTTGTAGATAGAGGATTGTTCCTGAATGGGATTCTGTCCTATGGCCAAAATGAGGTGATTGTAATGTGCCTCCTCCTTAAGGTGTGATAACACTACTAGGTGTTGAATGAGTTGTTACGAATAGTACCAAGTGAATTACATCAAGTGAACTCAGATGATTGCTCATTCTTAGAAACATGGTGCTCCATATAAAGATCATCCCCTCACCTTTCCTAGCTCTAAAAGCATCCTTTCATGGAATCAAATTCATGATTCTCATACATGATTTTGCTCATATGTCTCTTATGGAGACAAACGATGCCTTAATACTTCACAAATAATGGTCCTTGATAACTCGGTGACATGACTAGCTCATTTTAGCTTGTTCTGAAGGGTGTTCAATTAACTACAAAATGGCAAAAATGCCTTTTTAGGCCTTCAAAGGAAGTAGTCTCTCATAAAAACTAAATGAGTCGATCGATCACCTTAAACACTATTCCTTACACACTGAAACATGTTGAATGATCTTTTTAGGACTTTCCTTTGGGTGAGGGTTTATGATTTAGGGTTTAGGGTTTAGGGCTCAAGGTTTAGGGTTTAGGGCTAAGGGTTTAGGACTCAAGGTTTAGAGTTTAGGGTTTAAGGTTTAGTGTTTAAGGCTCATAGTTCATATTTTAGGGTTTAGGGTTTAGGGCTTTAGGGTTATGGTTTAGGGTTTATGGTTTAGGGTTTATGGTTTAGGGTTTATGGTTAGGGTTTGAGGGTTTAGGGTTTAGGGTTTAGGGCTTAAGGGTTAAGGTTTAGGGTTTAGGGTCGAGGTTGAGGTTTAGGGTTTAGGGCTCGAGGTTGAGGGTTTAGGGTTTAGGGATTAGGGTTTAGGGTTTAGGGTTTAGGGTTAGGGTTGAGGGTTGAGGGTTTAGGTTTAGGGTTTAGGTTTTAGGGTTTAGGGTTTAGAGTTTTGAGGTTTAGGTTTGAGGGTTTAAGGTTTAGGGTTTAGGGCTTAGGGCTTAGGGTTTAGGCTTAGGGTTTAGGGTTTAGGGTTTAGGGTTTAGGGTTTAGGGTTTAGGGTTTAGGGGTAGGGTTTAGGGTTTAGGTTTAGGGTTTAGGTTTAGGGTTTAGGGTTTAGGGTTTTTATGGGGTTTAGGGTTTAGGGTTTAGGGTTTAGGTTTAGGGTTAGGGTTTAGGGTTTAGGGTTTAGGGTTTAGGGTTTAGGGTTTAAGGGTTTAGGGTTTAGGATTTAGGGTTTTTAGGGTTCGGGGTTTAGGAGTTAGGGTTTAAGGTTTAAGGTCAGGGTTCGGGGTTTAGGGTTAGGGTTTAGGGTTTAGGGATCATGGTTGAGGGTTTAGGGTTGAGAGTTGAGGGTTTAGGGTTTAGGGCTCAGGGTTTAGTTTTTAGGGTTTAGGGTTGAGGGTTTATGTTTAAAGGTTGAGGTTTAGGGTTTTGGCTTAGGCTTATGGCTTAGGGCCTAGGGTTTGGGGTAGGGTTTAGGGTTTAGGGTTTAGGTTTAGGGTTTAGGGTTTAGGGTTTAGGGTTTAGGGTTTAGGGTTTAGGGTTTAGGGTTTAGGGTTTAGGGTTTAGGGTTTAGGGTTTAGGGTTTAGGGTTTAGGGTTTAGGGTTTAGGGTTTAGGGTTTAGGGTTTAGGGTTTAGGGTTTAGGGTTTAGGGTTTAGGGTTTAAGGTTTAAAGGTCAGGGTTTCAGGGTTTAGGGAAAAGGGTTTAGGGTTTAGGGTTTAAGGCTAGGTTTAGGGTTTAGGTTTTAGGGTTAAGGGTTTAGGTTAGAGTTAGGGTTTAGGGTTTAGGTTTAGGGTTTAGGGTTTAGGGTTTAGGGTTTAGGGTTTAGGGGTTTAGGGTTTAGGGTTTAGTGTTTGGGGTTTAGAGTTTAGGGTTTAGGGGTTTAGGGTTTAGGGTTTATGATTTAGTTTTTAGGGTTTAGGGTTTAGGGTTTAGGGACCTTTAGGATTTAACATTTAGGCCTTAAGGTTTAGGGTTTACGGTTTAGGGCTCAGGGCTTAGGGTTTAGGGTTTAGGGGTTAGGGTGCATGGTTTAAGGTTTATGACTCAGGGTTCGGGGTTTGAGTTATGGGTTTAAGGTTTAGGGGTTAGTTATGGGTTTAAGGTTTAGGGGTTAGAGATTAGGGCTCTAGATTTAGGGTTTAGGGCTCAGGGTTTAAGGTTTAGGGTTTAGGGCTCAAGGATTAGGGTGTAGGGTTCAAGGCTTAAGGTTTAGGGTTTATGGTTTAGGGATTAGGGTTTAGGGTTCATGGTTCATGGTTTATGGCTTAAGGTTACGGGGTTCAGAGTTATTGGTTTAAGGTTTGGGGGTTAGAGCTCGGGGCTTTGGATTTAGTATTTAGGGTTTAGGGCTTAGGGCTCAGGGTTTAGGGTCTAGGGTCAAGGGTTTAGGGTTATGGGTTTAGGGTTTAGGTTTTAGGGTTTAGTATTTAGTGTTTAGGGTTTAGGATTTATTATTTTGGTTTTAGGGTTTAGGGTTTATAGTTTAGGGTTTAGGTCTCATGGTTGAGGGTTAAGGGTTTAGGTCACAGAGTTCAGGGTTCATCGAATTTGTAGGCAGAACATTCAAAGAGAGTCATAAAAATTTGATGTTTTTCATCTGTTGATATTTTGAAGGAGGGAAATGTCATATTCCTGATTGTCCAATCCTTCCAAAGACCCCAGTAGTCCTCAATCCTTGGATGTACAGGGAGACACTGTTACTTGGCTTCCATTTATAATGATAGAGATATTTGTAAATTCGTGTTATGACCTCTAAATCTATATGAATTTCAAGTTGCTTGGAAATCACATCACACCCTTCACTAGGATTGATGACTACCCCTATCTTTTTGTTCAAGGGATTTTGAAAACATCCATGGGTTTATCATATAAGGAATTATCAATGAATGGAAGGTCACTAAGTCGTAGGCCAAGTAACTCCCATTTAGAACTAAACAAGAAAGATTTACTAGGCGATTGATAACCCCTTAGTGTTCTTAGCCATTCCCCTATTTCTATGCTTATTTTGAACACTTTAGGAAGTTATATCAAATTTACTATCCATTCAGTAGAACACTTGAACTTTATCTTTCTCTGGAGGAGAGGATACTACTAGGAAATTCAATTATGATCCTACACCTCTGCATTGATATATTCTCTATGTTTCTTTTGTTTCCTTTAAGATTAATTTTTTTTGTTGTGATGGTTATTTTTCCAGCTTCCAATGGGTCATCTTGGCTTGCATAATACCATACATGGAAATATGAGAAATGTGAAATTTGTTTTAGAGTGTGAATAAATTTACATTCAAAAGCGCAAGTATATGTGGGGAGAAACAAGTTTGGAAGAGATGTGTAATATATGCATTACAAGGCACAAGGTAGATGTCATATCCATTTAGTTACTTGTCCCACCTCTCATAAACAAGGTAGTTCTATAAGTAGACTCAATGATGGTTCTAGGCATGAGACTAGAAATATTGATGAAATATGGTTTGGGGTTTAGGGTTTAGGGTTTAGGGCTCATGGTTCAGGGTTTAAGGTTTAGGGTTTAGGGTTTAGGGTTTAGGTTTAGGTTTGGTTTAGGATTTAGGTTTTAGGTTTAGGGTTTAGGGTTTAGTGTTTATGGTTAGGGTTTATGGATTGAGGTTAAGGATTTAGGTTTAAGGTTTAGGTTTAGGGTTTAGGGTTTAGGGTTTGGGTTAAGGATTTAGTGTTTAGGGATAAGGGTTTATGGTTTATGGTTCAGGTTTTAGGGTTTATGGTTTATGGTTTAGGGTTTAGGGTTTAGGATTTAATGTTTAGGGATTAAGGTTTAGGGTTTATGGTTTAGGGTTTAGGGTTTAGGGTTTAGGGTTTAGGGTTTAGGTTTAGGGTTTAGGGCTTAGGGTATATGGTCTAGGGTTTAGGGTTTAGATTTTAGGGCTCAGGGATAAGGGTGTAGGGTTCAAGGCTTAGGGTTTAGGGTTTAGGATTAGTGTTTAAGGTTTAGGGTTTAGGGGTCAGGGTTTAGGGTTTAGGATTTAGTTTTTACGGTTCAGGGTTTAGGGTTTAGCATTTAGGGCTCATGGTTCATGGTTTAGGGTTTAGGGTTTAGGGCTTATGGCTTAGGGTTTAGGGCTTATGGCTTAGGGTTTAGGGCTTAAGGCTCAGGGTTTAGGGATCACGGGTAAGGGATGAATGTTTAAGGTTTAGGGTTTAGGGTTTAGGGTTTAGGGTCTAGGGATCATGGTTAAAGGTTTAGGGTTTAGGGTTTAGGGCTCAAGGTTTACAGTTTAGTGTTTAGGTTTATGGCCTATGGTTTAGGGTTTGATTGTAGAAGTTAAATGCTAAAATATTTAGGTTGAATGTTGAAATCCTGAAAAATTACCTATGTACTGACCAAATTATACTTTAAAAAACTATCTCCTAAACCATGACTCATGGAGCTATGAGACTAATTCCATAAGGTGCAGAGTGACCCTAATTTCTTATATTTACATAAATAAATTTAAAGTATAAGAAATAATAATAAATGAAAAACTTATACTTATAGAAGCATGTCAAAAACATAAATATGCTTATACTGCATGCATAAATACGTTATGTTTATACTATACACAAAACACGTATGTTTATATAACACATACGCATTACATAATGCAACACATGTTTTTGTGTTTTCTCTTTTCCCAAGCCATGCCTCAAGGCTTGGGATCTGGTTTGGATCCCAAGCACGAGGCATGGACTCTCTGAAACACAACAAACAATGATGTTTTTACTGAGAAAATGTAAAAATGACACTTCCTCTATGATAAATCAAAATAAAACAATCGATCCATTTAAAAAAATTATACCATGATGTAGAGAAGAGTCTCTTCTTTCTAAAAATATAATTTTTCAAATTTTCTAACTAATATAAGGTTTCCATATTATTTATTTTCTAACTATGCCTTTTTATAGCTATTTTTTGAAGTGTAAATATGTCTATCTTTCATGGTGTATCTTTTTTTTGGGTGATTCGAAATTAAAAAAAATTATACTAGCCCAAACTAGGCATAATTCTATACATATTAAAAAAAAAAATCTAATTTTTTGATTTTTTGAGGTAGTTAGGGGGGGGGCACGGTCGGAGCTCCGTTATTTTTCAAAACATAAAATTTATGTACTAGAAAAATCATAAATAAAAAAATATTCACTAAAAAATCTAAAAAAATGGAGCCCAAACTAGATGCTCTAGCTATCTTTCTACTGAAGGGTTTTCAAAAATACTAAATGGTGCTCAAAAAATGGTGGGGGCACGAAAGTCACTCTATTATGTTTTTTAACAAAAACAAGAGCATCTGTTGGTATTTTAGTTGTTTGACCCACTTAAACTTATCCGTTTTCAATAAAATTTAGTATCTTAGAAACTAGACTCAAAAGATATGATTCATACCTATGGATTGGGGGTCAAAACTAGACCACATTATGTGTTTTGAAAGGCAAAATGTGAGTTTACCCAATTGCCTTTTTTCGTGTGTTTAATTTTAGTCCTTAAAGGGTGTGGGTTGGAGTGGTGTGTGTAAGAGGTTTGTCATACCTCTCAACCACCCATTTATTATGCCTTGGGGTATGGGTTTGACTTGGGTGATGTGGGATGGAGAATAAATGATGTGGCATCCTACATGGAGCCACATCATCTCCCTCTTCCTCTTTTCTATTTATTGGAATTTTTGGGAAGTATTTGGGGTTACTTGCTTAGCTTTGGATCTTAGATTTTGGGAATGCTTGCTTGTTGGAGTTGAAGGGAGCTTGGAGTTGCTTGAGTTTGAAATATTTTTGGGACTTGCTTGAAAAGTGGAGCTTTACCATGGCAAGGTAGGATCTTGCACTCTTGTTTTCTTCTTCTTTTTCTTATATGATGTGTTGTATGGATGTGATTTCTTGCTTGAAGTGTTGGGTAGAAAAATGGCTTTAGGTTGTGTTGAGATAGTGAAATGAGGATGAAATATGTTGGGAGGCATAAGAGCTTCTTTGTTTGTTTAGGAGGGAGTGGGTTTTGGATGCCCCACCTTGTTCTATTTTGTTATTTTGTGTATTGTGGGAGCCATAAGAGAGAGGGAGGCATAAGAGTGAGGGAGACATAAGAGACATATATTTTTTTGTGTGGGAGACATATGAGATTTTGGGGTTGATTGTGTTTTTGGAGGATTTTAGAGGTGGACATCCAAACCCTTGGGAGGCATAAGGGTCTTCCCATATTCCTATCTATACTTGGCTAGTTTAGAGCCTTTGTTTGGGAAGTTGTTGTGCTTAAAAATGAGTGTTTTTGTAGTTATCTTTTCTTGTGTACTTGTTGCTTGAAAGTGAGTGTGGAAGCATTGTATAGTTTCCATGTGTTGATCCATCCCTTATTGCCTTGTGGTTGGGGCTTGGGGCCAATGGGGAGGATTGTTTCTCCTCCTCATTGGAGTTTTGGTTGGGTGGAGAGTGTTGCCTCTCCCCCATTTTTTGTTGTGATCAAATGGAGAAAAGATGGAGCCTTTTTGGAGATTTGGAATCTTGGATCACTTTTAGAATACTAAGAAATCTTTCATTATAGCTATCTTTCTTGTAAAATTTCCACTTCAAGTGGATGATTTATTGTATTGTTTTGAAAAGAAAATTTGTATTGATTATTGGTTATTAAGATTGTAATGTATGTGGGAATGAAAGACATTTTTAGTGAATCAAGTTGATAAAATGGAAATGAAGTTGAAAAGGGAAACAACTTGTTCCCATTTTAGTTGATTTATTTTCTCACATAAGTGTGTTTCTCTTGCTCTAAAAATCATTGGAAAATCTTGTTGTAAACCTCTTGTGGGAATGTTTGAAATTTGTATGTTGTAAAGGAAAGAAATATTAATTTTCATTGTATCATTTGAAAGGCATATAATGGAAAGTTAGACTATATTTGTGCACTTTCTTGTATTGATTGAAAGAAATTTTTGAACTCTATATGTGTAGATGGAAAGAACTTAAATTTTTAATTGTCATTTACTTGCCCAATAAAATAGAATAATTCCTAAATATAGTTGTGTAAAGGAACTACAAAGTTGCAAAGTAGACCTTAGATCTATTGATTTTGTAAATGTATTGTTAGGTTAAACTAACTTCATTCTAAACTAGATGTCAAGAAAATGGTAGTGGTAGGGAAAACAAAATTTTAAACTAACACTTGGAAATATTTCTACCAAATTTTAAGTATAAGTTTTAGATTTGTTAATACTATTAATAATAGAAACATTACTACCTATTGACCAAATATTGATATTAAAATCATTATTAATAATGATATTAATAATAATTTTAATATATTAATATACCTAATATTTAATACACACACACACAAAGTTGTATGTAAAATGTGGTATTATAATCGAAAGTTTTATAAAAAAACCGAAATCTTTTAAATATAAAAAAGGCAATGGAAAACTTTCATCCGAACATGTTAGTTCTGAACTGCACTATTCTTAGTGTATAAGGGAAAGGGGGTTGGGGGAGGGTCAATGAACCCACCCCACGCCACTAATTAATGGGATGGGGGTGGGGTCGGTGACCCTCCCTCAATCGAAAAACTTTACTAAAATTTAAACTTTCATTTTCTTACGTGTGTGGCCACGATTTTCAATACTAATGTGCGGGGTGAACCCTTTCTCAACGCATATATAAAACCGAGAATTATTTTATTTTAGGCGTAATAAATAATGTGAATAAAAATACTTAAAAACTATTATTCACATTACACACACACACACACACACACACACACACACACACACACACACACACACACACACACACACTACATTAGGGATATATACATTCTCCCATCTATTTCACCAAAATGGGCAAAACCCATATGCCCATTTGGGCCAATATTAAAATAATGAGTTAAACAAAAAGAAATAAATACATTGAAACCCTAGATAAGGGTATAAATAAAACAAGGAAAGAAATGAAGCATGTGCTCCCTCCCAAAAGCTTGAGGTGGCCTCTCATGGCTTCCTCATCCTCCTCCACCAATCTACAAAACAAAACAAAGAAATAATAAGCCAAACAAAGAGAAAGAAGCCTTTCATAAGAAAACTTAGGGTTAGTGGAATCCCTAGATCTTGTGGCCCCAAATGAATCCATCCAATGGATGAGATTCATCCCTACAAAAAGTAGGTGGGGAGTGGGTGAGAGAAATTCAAATTTAAAATGCATGGGTTGACTTATTTTAGGGGCCACTCAATTAAGTGTAAAAGGGGATGGGTGTTATTAACTTTCTAACCCAAATGTCTTTTAGAGACATTTTAATTAAATGTCAACTTTGACCCCTTTGTGGGTATAATAGAATCCTTATTATTTAATTTATTATACCCCTTTACCCTTGGGATTAATTTGTACAATTTTAACTATGGTGTAAATTAAATTTTATCAAAATAAAATTTAGGGGAACCTAAACCATACCTTAGGCTAACTAAGTTTATTAAAAGGTAATGAGAGTTTTAATTATTTTATTATGATGGGGATAAAAAAGAAATTTATATTATTAATTTAAAGTAACTTAGAAACAATAATGTGACAATTTGTTATTCAAAAAAAATTTTGTGGGCACGCTTTTCAAAATAAAATTATTCCATAATTTTTCTAGTTTGACCTAGGTTATTCTTAGGTCTCGTGTGGGAAAAGTTTAGTGGGCATTACACCTTGTGCCTTTTGAGGTCGGTTTTATTTTTATTGTTTCACTTCATTATTTTGAGTAGAAAGGTAAAAACATCTACTGACACCTAGACACCATGCCACTTTACCAATGGAACACTTCATGACACCAAAACATGGCACTACCAATCAAACTTCACGATTCTTGATGATTGACTCCTCATACTAACTCCTATGCCTTTGCAACAATGCATCTTGACATCAATGAAAAAACCAATGACATTATGTCCAACACATGTATTTTGATTTGTTACGTCCTTTTCAAAATAGACATCGGTTATAGAATTTAAATGCTAAAAGATTTAGAATTTGAATCTTTGAAATCCTAAAAATTACCTATGTACTAACCAAATTAAATTATACAAAAGTATCTCCTAAATACCAACTAATGGAGTTTGTGAGGCTAGTTCCATAAGGTGCGAGTGACCCTAATTTCTTATATTCAATAAAATAAATTTAGATTATAAGTTTTTCATTTGTTATTATTTGTACTTTAAATAATAAAGTATAAATAATAATAAATGAAAAACTTATACTTAAACATTTATTTTTATACATATAAACCTGCCACAAACACATATAATGCCTATACTATAAGGATTTCATGTAGGTGTTCCCTAATTATGCACCCAAACTAAGATTTTACATGCTTGGAATTGCTTTGGTTTCCCAAACCTGCACCTTGGACCTGTAATAACACAACCACCTGCATGTTTTTGAAAAAATATGCAAAAATCACCTTTCACAATGATAAATCCTACAAAAAAATCTTTCTTAAATTTTTTCCTACAGCGTTAAGAAAACTATCCTCAAGTTCTAAATAGAGACTTTATATATTTTTCTGACTATTAAAAGGTTTCCATTTATATTTATTTTAAACTATATCTTTATACCTCTCATTTTAGTGATTGAAAATGCTTACATTTTGTCATGTATCTTTTGTTTCACTTCTCCAAATTAAAAAAAATTACACAGTCACAAATTAGGACTAATTCTATACATATTTAAAAAAAATCTAGTTTTTGATATTTTTTGAGGTAGTTAGGAGGGGAGCTCAATCAATTATCTTTTATTTTTATTTTCAAAATATGTGAACTTGAAGAATCATAAAAATAAATACTTACTAAAAAAATCTAAACAAAATTCTATCACAAACTAGATGCTCCTATCTATCTTTCTACCAAAGGGTTTTTAAAAATACTAAATAGTGCTAAAAAAGGGAGGGCATGAACAAATGTCTACTATTGTTTTTTTACAAAAACAAGAGCACCTATTGACATTTTATATTTTTAACCCACTTACACTTAACCATTTTAAAAAAATTAGTAGTTTAGAAACTAGACTTGAAATGCTACAATTCATGTTCTTATAACATCTTCAAATTTTGAGTGTAACCATCTCAAATAACTCATACAAGTTGTTTTTTTAATTTTTCATAAAAAGTGTCCACTTAAGACCCCATTTTGGCCCCCATTTCCATGCACTTACCCCTTTGTAAGATGAACCACTGAATTATGTTATTTCTGAGAAAATGATCATTTAATATTTTTGGTGCACTCAAGTTTGTTGTATGTATCTATATAATCTTGATATCCTTGAAATATGCATAAATTAGAATATGTAGGTGTATGCTTAGCATATGTTGATCCTATATATGAAACACTTTGATGTAAAGGTATGTCACTATGCAATTGACCCCATTGGACTATTGAGTATTGAGACACTTGAAAAGTAGGTATTACTTTCTCCTCTTTGTGTGAATTCTTATGCTTACTCTAATATGGGAAAAACTATATGACTTAATTCATTTACTTTGGTTTCTCTCATTATATGATTGATGTCATGATATTGTTATTAGGTTTCCATCATAATGAAAACTAATCCACTCATTGTTACTATCTATGGTTATTTCCATTTGGGTTTTCCATTATTGTCCAATAATGGCATTGAAATATTTCATAGTAGGTGTGATTTACGAATGTCATGTTAGTGAATTTAGGTCCTAATGTAACCAATAGAGGAATGTGTCCCAAAGAAACATCATGGTCGATACTAGGTGGTAGGTTAAGTGACTAACTATTTCTTAAACTTGCATAATATTGTGTCAAGCTTATTCTTATTACACATGAATTCAATATATTCACTATTGTCTCAAGAAACCCTTGAAAGTATGTGTCTACATGATTTGGAAAAGTTTCACTCTTTATTAGAAGTAAAATTGCTTACCCTTACCATAGTATAAAGATTAGAAGAGGTATTTGAAGTATGGGTCACATGCACATGGGAATGCACATACATTTTTTTGGAGTGGAATTAGAAGTATGTGTCTCATTTCACTTGGAATGGTCATATAATGTACCTTCCTCATGATCCATAATACTATATACAAGGTAAGGAAATGATTCATGTATTTGATTATAAAACCAAGAAAATGAAGTGATAAACCCTTAAAAAAATATCTTACAAATTTAATGCTTTCATATTTAGTCATCCCAACATGCTAAGTTTAAATGGGTTTCTAAATCTAATAAGTTTATTCCACAAGATAAAAAATAATAAATAACTTATGTGCATCAATACTACAAAATGTTTGAGATATGTGAATTAAATAAACATAAGAAGACATGTATGTAAATATTAAATGGATTTAGATGATATGGGGTTAAGGAAGTAGCAGAAAAGAAAGTAAGCACTTGGGATCCACGATTTTGGATACCTAGAATGCATGAATAATTAATGCAAACTATACATCATCTAGGGTATCTAGAAGGAATTAAAGTATATTCTATTTCCAATTATAAAGGCAAAGGGATTTTAGGACTCCTATAAAAACTCTCTTTAAGATATCATAATTTGTAAAATTTGGCATGTTTTATTTATGTTTGAGTCAACATTTGTGAGCCATGAATTTTTGTGTGAATTATTATATCTATACACATTATATATTTAGTTAAGGTTGGATGATTTATATCTTGTTAATTTAATGATGTTATGATAGTGATCAGATGATGGTTTTTTAGGTTTAATACCATTCAGGGTAAATTTTATTTACATTTTTGCACTAACATATTCATACAATTTGGGGTGTTCTTATAAAATAACCCTAGCCCCAATAATTAGAATTTGTAGTGGTAAATAAATAACACAATGGGGTAATACATAGAATATCACAATTTTACAAATGTTTTATAATTTTTTTATTAAGAAGGGATTTTTAGTGGCGAATATTCATAATTTGGCAAAAATTCCATTTTAGGAAAATTTGAAATGGCAAATTTTTTTGGAAGCAGTCGGTGTCTGTTTCGCATAAAATTTCAATATAAATTTTTTTAGGGGTTGGTTTCACCTACCATTGAAAACTAATTCTATATAAACCTAGGTAATTCGATAGGTAGTATATTAGTAACTTACTACTAGGTTACTGAGGTATCAACATATCAAGTACTATGAACTTGCAAAGACAAGTTGTTGATACATGGAAGGATATTTTGATGCACGATAGGATTTTTTTGATGCGAAAAGAGGTTGTTGAAGCGCTACAATCTTTGTTGTTGATGCACGACAAAGGTTGTAAAAAGAAAAGTTGTTAATGCAAATCGTGGTTTTGTCGTTGATGCATGTCAATCAAGGAGTGTTGTTGACATTCAACAAAGAGGGGTCAATCGATGTTGCATGCACAATCAAGGAGTTTTTTGACATGAAAGAGGTTTTGGGGACAAAATGACACACATCAAGAGGGTTTTTGGCATGATATGAAAATATGGGATGGATGACAAGGGTATTCATGACACATCAAAGGGTTGAGTGATGCACGGAAAGTATTTTGAGAAACTGGAAGATGTTGGTGCTCAGAAGACCCAAAAGGTAACAAAAATCATATAAGTCCTTGTTTAGTATTTTGGAAACCACAACATGCACCACCAACACCCATACAACTGCCACTGGAATCAATTAGAGTACAAACTATGTGTGGAAGGTGTTATTGAAGTGGACATGGATTCAACACAAGTATCAACCAAATGATACCTATGATGATACCATGCTAGAGCTTGAAGATATTCCTGTTGAGATGTCAGAGCTTGAAGATATTCCTATTGAGATGTCAGAGCTTGAGATATTCTGTTGACCAGGAGTGCATCAAGATATCTCAAATAAAAATACTTAGAAAAATGTAACACAAAAATCAAATGCAAATTCTGGTTCATGAAAGAGGAAACTAGATGATTATGATATTCCTCAAAAATTCTTCAGTAAAAGTAAAACTTTGAAAACAAACAAGAATATGTGGACACTTGGGAGGACATACAAGTTTGAGTGGGCTGCCAAATTTCCTTTTATCGAACTTGTATAACCAGCTAATTTAGAAGATATCCCATCTGAATGTACATGTACAATATGTACGTGGAAATTGGGAAAGCAACAAAAAAATGCAACTAAAGTTGGACACAATTGAAAAACATTGTGGAAAACAATATCTAATTGTAATGGGGAGGATGGCCAGAAAATAAAAACACATAGATGGAAAACTGAAAAAGAATGCATGCATGTTAAATATGTAGTAGAGTATGAAGCAAGTAGAAAAATACATAGACATCTCATGGAAAAGGTCGAAACGATCACATCACAAATTGGTAAGATGAATCAATCAAATTTGCATGCTAAAATCATACAGATTCTCTACTTTATTCCACATCCTTAAGAAAGGAAGAATTGATTTCAGATTTCCTTGATTTCAAAGTTTTGTATCAATATAATGGAATGCACAATGTTCCTCAGTCTCATTGGTCAGACAATAGTGCATGGGAAATGGCTAAATGCCTTGCAATGATAGAGAAGGAAGATTTGAAAGAGAGTGTAAAAAATGCAAAGTTTATCTCTCTATCAATTGATGAAGTGACAATAGTTGACAACACCGCATGGGTATGTATCCATGTTTATACTTTAGAAAATCATATAAGGACACCACATCTGTTGGGTGTATAGAAAATGGTTGAAAATTGCAATGCCAAAAACCTATATAAAATAGTTGTTTCTCATTTGAAAGATATTGTTGGCATGATTGATTATGAAATTTCTATGAAGTTGGTATGCGTTGGGTGCAGATGGTGCATCAGTCATGTAGGGTCACCGAACTAGGTTGTGTGTTTGATTGCAAACAACAATGGCCCCTTATATGCTAGCAATTCATTGTATGGCTCACAAAATGAATCTAGCATATAAAATAGTTAGCAACTTTGAAAATGTTGCAAAAGTAGAAGACCTTATCTAGAGAACTACATGCCTATATGGAAAGCAACCCAAAGTGATTTCTTGAGTTTCAAAAATTTTGCAATTGGAATTATAGATGGCAAAAAAATTTTGAAGGATGTTGAGACAAGGTGGATTTCTTTGTATGAGCCTGCATGTAGAATTTTGTGAGGAGTATCCATCGTTGGTTGGTTTCATGCACAAATATCATCATGATGTTGACAGGCTAAGGACTTGTTGTTCCATTTAATGGATTTGGAAACATTCTTACATTGGTTGGCATTCTTCCAATGTTGAAGGAGATCAATACATTGATGAAGCATGCACAAGAGAGATTAATCTATATTGTTGATTTTATACGGATGAGAAAGAGGGTATGTCAAAATCTTGATGTCTTGTACACTTCCCCAGATAGTTTTGATACACCTATTTTTGATAACTGGAAAGTTTTATTGGATCTTAAGAATCCAGTAATTATTTGAGATTTAATATCCATGATCACCTATGTATCAATGTTAATGGGAGAGAGATACCACTACACATTTTGCAAAAATGTCAAGATATTATAGGATCGAAAGAGAAGAAGTTCATGTGACACATGTTTTGTTTGATTCTATTATAGTTGATACAAGAATAAAACTTTAAAAAATTACACAATCCTTAGCATCAAAAATAAGAGAATGTTTCAGCAAAGATAAAATTCTTGAAGCTATGGGTGTGATGAATCCAAATTTTGGAATATTGAAGGTGGTCGTGTAGATTTTGTAAGTAAGTTTTTCATAAATCCATGGGTACAATAATGGATCATTTCACCAAGACGTCAAGAGGTCAATGGTATCGAAATCAAAGGTATATTGAATATTGACTTAATAAAGTCTCAATCAACTGATTTTGCAATGACAATGAGGTCCCAAGTATAAATTTTTAAATGAACCTTCGAGAGTGGTGTTATTACAAGGCTCTAGTGAAAAAATCTACCAAAGTAGTGTGTTACAAGAAGACATCAGTGAATATTTTGATTATATGAGTTGTGCCAAACAATGATTTTGGGATCTGTGGAGGATGAAAGGGTTTTTAGTGCTTTATCTTTTATAAAATCAAAATTGAGAAACAGGTTGGATAAAAATCTCAAAAGTTACATGAGGTGTTATGTTTCTCGCTACTCCTTGGACACCTTTCCTTTCAAAGAGAAATTTGCATTGGAATTCCCTTTTGAAAGAAGAGGTGTAAATAATACAACTACAAGTACAAATTTTCTCAATGATGAGACTGGAATTGGTGCATCGTCAAACTCTGAGATGTGAATATCGACTATGAAGAAGCTATTGAAAATGGATTGTTTCAGCTTTAAATATGATTTCAAAACTTATAGATAATAGGTATCACCTTGACCTTACTTTTATTGTTTGTCACCTGACATTTTAACTGTTGTTATTTATTCAATTTCATAGTAATAGATTTGAATATAATTGTTTATATAGTTAGACGTAATACAATTGTAATTTCTATAGTGCAAATATTGACTATGAGGAGGCTTTTGAACATTTTTTGTTTCAGCTCTAGTTATCATTGAAGATGTTACAGGTATATATATTTACATTTATTTAAATACAATTATTTATAATAAATCTATTTTATTTAATTGGTATTTTGGAATTTTCAAACTGCTTTGATGTTGTGTTTGTGACATGCATTTTTGGAATACTAATTTGCAAGGCCTTCAAAGTTCAGATCTGCATATTTTCCACTCTTAGTCTCTTCCAGACTTCTAGTTGATCTACTCAGTCATCCATCAACTGGGAACTGCATTCTTGACACTTGTGTCGCCATCGACATGCACAGGTTTTGGTTTGCTTTAATTTTCTTAGATCAGATTTGCATTTTACTTTATCTTCATTGCATTGATGTTTTATTTCTTCCTTCATCCGCTCAATCAATATTTCATCTTTTCTTTATCAAAAATGTGGGTTGACATCCATCGAGGAAGCTCTCACTTCTCGGGACTGACATTGTCAGGAAACTCACCCATCTATATACTAATCCATTTTTCATGTTGATTTCTCTGGATTTGAAGGTCATCTAGCTCACATTGTGAAGGAGGATTTCTCATTTTCTTCCATATACATTGTCACCCATCTAGAAGACTAGAGGTACCTTAAACCCTATCATACCTGGAGTTTTAATAATCATGTTTTATTTATTTTGGTATTTGCAAAATGCTTTGATGTAGTGTTTGTGGCATGCATTTTGGAATACTATTTTTTAAATATCGTAATTAGATGTAAATAACTAAACTTTCAACATTAAAGCAAATGCATTCCATGAGAAGAAACATGTAATTAGAGGTAATGTGAAGAAACATGTTACAGAGTTCAAATTTTACAAGTAGAGAGATGAAGATTTTGTTGTATTAAGTGGAAGAGAATCATTACATGAAATATTGAATGTACTCAGGTCATGTGAAATGAGGTAGTCAATTAAATTATGTGTAAAAATTGATATTCCCAAAAAACATCACATTGTAAATAACTAAACTTTCTTCATTAAAGAAAATGCATTCAGACATATTTTGATATCAACACATAATGAAAAATTGTAATGTGATTCTTCCTAAGGATTTTCATTTTAAGGTTTATAAGAGGTAATGTGAAGAAACCTATTACAAAGAGTTCAAATTTTACAAGTAGAGAGAAGAATATTTTTGTTGTATTAAGTGGAAGAGAATCAATAATGTCTAAAGCAATCTATCACATCTCGTCACAGTCATACCACATTCTATGTCCAAAAAAAATTCATCATCATCATCCATGATCATGTTACATCTATGTCCAAAAAACATCATCATCCACATCTAAATCTATCATCATTACAAGTAGAGAGAAGAAGATTTTTTTGTATTAAGTGGAAGAGAATCAATAATGTCTAAAGAAATCTATCACATCTCGTCACAAAGTCATACCACATTCTAAATTTTCTTAAAACATAATCATTTTAAATCCATTATCATCATCATGATCATTTCATATACATCTATGTCCAAAAAATCTCAATCATCATCATCATATCTAATTATCAATCCATATCTACTCTAATGTCATCATCCAATCTAAATCTATCATCAATACAAGAGAGTCTAAAAAGATTTTGTTGTATTAACTGGAAGAGAATTAATAATGTCTAATGTTTAAATCCATTATCATCATCCATGAATCATGATCATGTTGCATCTATGTCCAAAAACAATTCATCATCATCCATATCTACTCTAATGTCATCATCCACATCTAAATCTATCATCATTACAAGTAGAGAAGAAGAATTTTTGTTGTATTAAGTGGAAGAGAATTAATAATGTCTAATGTTTAAATCCATTATCATCATCCATGAATCATGATCATCATCATGTCCAAAAACAATTCATCATCATCCATATCTACTCTAATGTCATCATCCACATCTAAATCTATCACTATTATATTTGTAACCATCACATCCATATCAAACATAAACACCATCAAAATCATAAATCAAAATCAAAACATGTGACACATAGAAAATCAAAATCAAAATCACCATATATACAATCTAAAAATAAAATCAACATATAAATTCTAATGCAACATAATATGTGTAAAAAAATGAGATTTCATGAAAAGTAAAACCATTGCATCAAAATATATTCAACTTCAAACATTCTTCAAATTAAACAAATATTCAAGTTTCATGATTCAAACTATCAAATATTTCAAGTTTCAAGTTTTAAACTCTTTTCAAGTTTTCAACAAATACATTTAGATTTGGACTATTTTCTCAATCATTAACAAGTTCCCCACACCCACTGGCACTTTCCTTTTCAGTTTCTATAGTGACTTTTTGTGCCACTTTTCCCAATGGCTGCACTCCTCTATCTCTTGCTTCAATAATTCCAGAACTAACAAGATCCTCTGCAACAATGTTTAGATTCTTTATGATTGCTTCATCTTCCTTTGAAGCATCTCCATGGGATACCAAAGAAGGATCTACATTGCCTTTTCCTTGAACAAAATCTCCACGTCCAAGCCATTCTCTTTAATAATCTGCTTAAGTGTATTGTTTTGTTTGTTAACCAAAACAATAGTTTTCTTAAGTTTATTGATGTGGATAAACTTTTCTTAGTGGTTTCCAAGTGAACTTGGAACACCTTTGCTTGACTTTTTAAGTTTTCATATTTCAACTGCAACAAAAACATTGAGCTCAATTAAACATATTACTAAAATAAGAAATTAATAAAAAATATTGTTTCAAATTGATAATACTTACAACAACTCTATCTCTTTCCGCATTTGCAATTGCCACCAAATCTTTGTCCTTTGACCATTTGTTGAAATAGTCTGGGCTTCAACATTAATATTTTCTAATTTATTCAAAACTTTATCTAAAACATTTTCGTTATAATTGTTGTTATATGTGACAGTCCCACCTTGTGCTTGGTTGAGTAAGACATCCATCTTGGTAGGTTGATTTTGGACTACAACATATAAATTGTACCTTTGGAAATGGTTATCATAATGAATTTTTATCTCTTTGATTAATACTTTAGCCCTTTGCTCCCATTCTATGAGCTGACTTATATGAGGCATAATAAACTCTTTGACATGGGCTTCACAATCATAACCAATCAAGCTATCCAAAGAAAATGATGTCAACTAGTCACTATCCGTATCAAAGAGGATGTTGTTGATGGAGAGGTATGGGGGATTTTGGGTTGAGGAATGTGTGTTGCCTCTTTTTTACCTCTGTGTGCCCTGATCCTATTTGTGATAAAATAAATTCATATTAAAATTGTATGTGATAAAAATTAAAAAGAGATGAGAAATTGATATGTATCAATGTTAAATAAAGTACATCAAAATGGAAATATACTGTGGGCCTTGAATCATATCGCATGTGTGTTAAAAAACATGTTGGGTCATTGTTATCAATGCCCAAAAAATATTCATCTAAATTTATTTGATTTAAAATTGATTTTCCATTGTGTTGGGAAAGCCACCAAAAGAGAGGTTCAGAAATCAGAGGGAATGATCAGTGTCCCGCTAGGGAGGCGGAAGTGGCATCATGTGTTTACCAATGGTATTTTTACCTAAACCTCTTGTGGTCATTTTGAATTGTAATGATGTTGTTGGTGGAGGACATGGTGGTGGCATTGTTTGAATAGATGATGAAGGACTATGCAATGCACTATAAAGTCCAAGAACAAAATCATTACTAACTTATATAAAAAATTGTTAAAAATTACACAAAAGCAACAAGTTATACCTTGTTGAGGGAAACATGTGGTTGTACTGCAGTGGTGGCCACGTCGGAGTTTGAATTGATTGTGTTGGAGTTATGGGTGATAGGTATGGTGGAGTAGGGTGTTGCATTTTTTGTGGTTGAGCATCGAAAAATGCATGTGATTGGCTGAGTGAGTGGGTGATGCTTGTTGAAAAGCATGTGGATAGTCCAAAGTCCCTACAACATCTGCATGTTAAATCAAAATGGTAAATGGTAAATAGTAAATACTAAATGGTAAGTGTAAAAAAACCTATATTGAATGTTAAGGGTATTACGTCTCGGTCGTTTAACTAATGAAAATGCTTGAGGGTTAGGTGATGAGTGAGCTTCCATTTCAGATTGGGAATCTCCCGACACCTCAACATGTTGTTGGCCTCTTCCTCTTGATGTTTTTTTTTCATGGAAGGGCCTCAAAAATTTTCTCTACATATGGTAAAGATGCAAACAAAAGTACATAATGTTAGTAGAGAGAAGAATATTTGTAACAGAAGTGAAAAATCAAGACAATAACCTTACTAACATCAAAATATAAACTATTAACATTGTTCTTCAATAGGAATTGAAAATTGCTTCATTGTGTCGCTCATGCAAGTGGGAGTTGGTTCACCTTTTAAATTATAATATGCCTCATAATAAAGACCAAGGAGATAGTTAGTGGAATGAACAACTAGTTTTTCAGCAACTCAACATTTGTAATCTCAGCTTTTATCTTATTAGAAAAAAATGTGCACCAATCAAATCTTTATTTCGATCGATGCAAGAATGTATGCAATAGCCCAATTTGGAATATCAATTTTTCGACCCTATAAAACAATTTGGCTTGAAAAAAAGAAATCATGGCAGTAAGAAACTGGTGTGCAATTCCTTGCGTATCTACTCCTCATCTTGATTTGTTGACATTAGCTGCAAAAAATTCATTGGATGTTGAATTAACCACAATTTATATCAAAATAAAAATCTTACAAATGAAAGCATGTTACATGTACCATCAACATGGAAATTGAAACAAGATTCGAGGTAAATCTTATCATCTTCAGTCAGGGTTGCTTTGGTTGTTACAATGGGGAATCTTTAAAAGGAAGGCTTGTCAATCGATGGATATCAGTTGGATCAACACTGAACCTGAATGTACGACCATCAGGAAAAGTAATAATGAATTTTCCATCTTCTGTATTGAATGAGGAGAGGAGGTAGTTAAGAATGTCATGATCTATCTCAAACTATGGCATGTTAACCAGTCCTATGAATTCACATGCTTGTACCCAATCCTTGTAATTTGCAATCATGACAACTCGAGTAGAGAGGGGAGTTACATTCCTGAATAGAAGTGTAACTCCCAACGATGCATATGAGGCAGCGACTTGCACCGATACATAAGAGAATCTCATAATGACCCCTAAATGACACGTGGGCCTATGATCTTAGAGGTGGTAAGTCAAAAATTAGAAATGGGTCTCGACACAAAGCCTGATGAGGTACCCATGCACAAGAAAAAGGTCCCAAGTAGTGAAGGAAAAACCAGTGGGAAAAACATCCACCACAAGAGAAAAAACACTCTCTAATCTAAGAAAGATGCCAAATATGGGTCCCAACTCTAGACGAGCCTGAAAAGGTACCCATGTACAAAGAGGCAATCTCTCGAAAAGAAGAAGAAGAGAGAAGAAGAGGGAGATGAGAGGAATGCAAAAGATGCCATGGATGGATCTGAACTTTGCAGCTCTAGGAGGTCTCCCAGAAGAATGTCGATGACAAGATCCTCTGCCTTTAGACTAAAGAAGAGCCACCCGTACCAAACTATGTGCCTGCCTTTAGGAAGGACAGAAATGACGTGTTGAAGGTCCACCCACTCCACAAAGGAAACCGAAGGTAGTATCATGAAGAACTCTGAGTTTGGTCCACGAAAGTGTGACATAGGTCTAGAAAGTGAGTGCGAAACAACCAAAGGTAATGTCATGAGTGCAGAATTTTCAGAGTATGAAGGGTAAACACCTACTTAAAGATGTCCAACTAATGTGAAGGCAATAAAACATCCCCACAAAAAAATAGATCCATAAGCACGGGTGGATCAATGAAGGTCTTCGGAAAAGTGGAAGTGGTAAGAGTCCTGAAGGGGCACTCCTAACAACAGAGATGATGAACTCCTCTAAAACACCTGTAGATGGATGAGGGACCTATAGTGCATCAC
The DNA here is from genome assembly GCA_018340775.1 of Taxus wallichiana var. yunnanensis. Lineage (NCBI taxonomy): Eukaryota > Viridiplantae > Streptophyta > Pinopsida > Cupressales > Taxaceae > Taxus > Taxus wallichiana. The sequence continues at coordinate 791,333,497 of CM031235.1, read as the reverse complement.
AAGTGTACTCTATGAAAAGATGACTAAGGTCAAGCATATACTCATCCCAATGAGGGGGCTCAACAAATAGAAGAGCGATGTCAGATAGGTATGAGTCATCCAATGAAGGTAGAGGAGTGGAAGGGGCCTCACACACTTGAAGTGGAAAGGCGGTGGGTGTGATGAATGTATGAGATTGAGAAGGAGACTGTTTGATATTTGATGAGATGTGGGAAGTGTCAACACTCTCTGGAATAGTGAGAGAAGGAGGAGAAGAGTCCTCTATAGTACTCTCAACATCAGAACTAGGTGCACAATCCTCGTCATCTAACCAAGAAGTAGAACCAAACGATCACACGAAGAAATAGAGGAGACAATTGGATCAACAGTAGCAACAATGGCAGTAGTATGTGAAGGGTCTCTATAAAGGGATTGAAGAATGCTCCAGACACGGTGGGGTGGATCTGAGTCTGCCATGTGAAACCAGAGAGATCTAGAGACATGCATCATCATGTGACCAAAGACATGGTCACAAGTGTTAAGAAATTCCTCTAGATGATGAGGATCAGTGGGTGTAGGAACTAACCCAAGAAAGAAGGGTAAAATACCCTTGTGGGTGAAGTAACATTCTATGGAAGCATGCCATGTGAATAGTTCCTCTCTCTCGGTGAAAAGTGGCGGAAGGCGTAAGGAAATCATACAACACTCAAGTCTTGAAAGAGCACTCTCCATGATGCAGAATCAAAAGTACAAGGTGCACAAGAGCAAGACGTTGGACTCGGCCGATAATGCGTCTGCATGTGAAAACCCAAGAGTACTATTCAACCCCCCCAGAATGTGGCACTTTATAAAGTAGTGAATTTACAAAAATGACAATGTCATCACGTAATGTGCAAAAATCATGCAACTTTGACTAAAGAAGCGCTAAAAAATGAGCAGTGAGTCAAAAGTTATGGCATTATTACGATTCCCGCAACTAATGGAAAAAGCCAATAAACATGCAAACTGATTAAAAAAATGCCCGAAATGGGTGCAAAGGGTGTCATGTGGGTACTCGTTGGAAACGACATCAAATTTTAGGCATAGTTTGTTTTTTTTGTGAGGGGGGATTAGCCTCCTGCCAACCTTGGACCTCACCCTCTGTCTTCGACGCTCGTAGGAAGGTAAGAATACAAGCAAAAAAATAGCCAAATTTTAAAAATGCCACTAAATAATGAATGTTTTTTTGACCTCAAAACATTAAAAAAGAGGAAGGAGGGGACCCACGTTTGGAATGTTCCGAGCTAGATGTTGTAGGTTACCACGTCGAGTAGGTGTTGTCACGGAATCACAAAGCACCCGTGTTAATACGAGCGCATATAATTGAACTCACAGTGTGATTGGATAACATGGGTACTATCTCCAAGTTGTGGGACTTGCTACTTGAGATAGACCTCCAGAGAAAGCTGGTCCTTGCTCCTAAACTACCTGCCACAATCTACTCTAATGCAGGGTAAGCTAACTGTTCTAATCTAGTTTTCCAAGGAACCAAGGAGAGAGAGTGCATAAAATGAAAGCCTACACTAAAGCGGTGATACACCAGAAAAGGAGGGTGTGTGAGAGTATCCTTCCAATGTGTGAGATAAAGAAGCAAAATGCACACTAGAGGGAGTGATGACAGTTCCCTATGATCTAGCAAAAATACATTTTACAACAACATTTCAAACATACACAATGATAGTGGATCCCTGCATGAACATAATAATAGACACAATATTCTTGTAATAAAGATTAAAGAGGCAAGAAGAATGCAAGAAAACACAACAGGGGAAGATACATCCACAAACTTATATTTTATTGCTTCATGATATGCACAATTCAATCTATTACAAGATAAGGGCCTGGATCGCCATGCAAGGAGTCCACTACAAGGGCCTACAACACATTGGCTTCACAAAGAAATTTTGACAGAGCTTTGTTATTTGAAAACTCCCCCTTTACAATGAGCCCAACACTCCAATTTATAGAAAAATGAGAAGAGAGAGAGAGGAAAATGAAAATCCTGAAATCTGTCCTTCCATCACTTGTAAGAGGCATTAAATGGAGTAAAATGATTATATATTACTTGCAAAATGCTCCCCATATTTTCCTAGGTGTTGCAACGAGAGAAAGAATGATGACCATGCCTCTTAATTGCACTCCCAACCACCAAATAAAACACTGTTATGAACCCAGCCACGTTTTCTAAAAAATCTTGATCAATCTCTCATCAAATCTGGAATTTATTGATTGTTGTGCGTCGGGCTCGGAGCCATGATTCCAACGGTACCAATTTTGTGTGATTTCATTGAGAAATGCAAAAGTTATGGCCTTCTGAGTGCGGGCAGCTATTTTGGGTCCGGCAAGGCGTTTTCTGTCATTTGAGGGGAATGAACATTTATTGATTTGGAGCCGAATATGTTTATTTTATTTAAATATATCTACCCTCATTAAAAATAACAAAGGATTTCATGTTGTATGCTTTTGGAGGATCAGATACAATCTCAGCTATCTTGACACAACTAAATAGAGAAGGTTCATAACAACCCATAGCATTCTTCAGTCAAATCTTGGAAGATTACGAAATAAAGTATTCTTTCATCGAAAAGCATGTCCTTGCTGTCATTAGGAGCTTGAAGAAGTTCAGACACTTGGTCTCGAACAATAAGATTCAACTACTGGTGTCTCATGCTGGTGTCAAGGACTTTCTCCTAAACAAGGATTTAAACGAGAAGAGAGTAGGTTGGATCACTTGGGTGATGGAATATGATATTGAAATCAAAGTGACCAAGTTAGTTTATGGTAAATGTTTGTGTGAGCAGCTCACTTCCAAACAACCAGACGAGTCAAAAGGTGAAGAAGATGCTGTCCTGCTACTACAGAATGCTCAAGAACAACCAATTGATGATGCACCCATTCAATGTTGGACTCAAGACTTGGTGCATTACTTCCAAACAGGCTTGTGCCCTCCAGGAATGAGCAAAGCAAAGAGGAGATACTTTAGGTTACAAGCCATCCCATATGTACTCATTAATGGTATCCTGTTCAAGAAGGACATAAATGGTGTCCTATTAAGATGAATTAGAACAAGTCAAGTTGAGAAGATCTTACACGAGTTCCATGACGGGGAAACAGGAGGCCACTTTGCTCCACAAGTGACAAACTCTCAAAATCATGAAAGCTGGTTACTATTGGCCTACTGTGTTTAATGATTGCTACTCATGGGTCAAGAAATGCAAGAGATGTGCATTCTTCACCGGGAAGGAAAGGTTAGCAAAGGCTTGCCCCTTCATCCAATTTGGTAGATCAGCCATTCATGCAATGGGGTTTAGACTTCATTCGAGTCATTAATCCCAATTCAAGCCAAGGGCACAAATGGATTCTAACAAAGAATGAGACTATTTCACCAAGTGGATCAAGCAAGTGGCACTCAAGGAGGCAAACGAATCCAATATCTTAGATTTCTATGAAGGGATAGTCACGAGGTTTGGTGCCCCCGCCACTATCATATGGACAATGTGTTGGCATTCCAGGCACAAAGATCACTGAATGGGCTGTGAAGAATTGTGTGTATCTCAAAGCACTTCATCAAATTATTACCCTCAGGGTAATGGCCAAGCCGAGTCTACGAACAAGAACCTACTAAGAATCATTAGGAATCGGAAGAAAATCAAAGGACTTGGCACGCAAAGCTCAAATCAGCCCTATGGGCTGATAGAATCACACCCAAGAGGTCTACAGGAGCTCTCCATACAAGCTTGTGTATGGGAAAGAAGCAATTCTACCTATATCACTCGAGTTGCCAGCATTGGAACTCATGAAACGATTGGAAATGGCTGAGTTTGAACCCATGGAGGTTAGATATGCGAGAATTAATGGAGCTCCAAGAAATTAGAGAACATGCGGCTCGAGGCAATAGGAAGGATCAAACCTTGATCAAGAAGACTTTTGATAGGAAAGCCAAGGCTAGAACCTTCCCAATTGGAGTTCTAGTGTTGAAATGGGATGCAGATCGTGTAAAGACGGAAATCATTCCAAATTCGATGCCATCCTGGAATGGCCCATACATGATCATTGAATGCAAAGGTAAGCAATGCTTTCCAACCGGCTAAGTTGGATGGCGAAGAATTGCAGATTCGGTCAATGGGATCTATCTCAAAGCGCTTATTAGAAAGATAGCTTCTCACCCTTGTAACTATTAATTTAAAATTTCCATTCCTCTAAGTGCTTATGCACATTGCACTACTATTAGAGTAGTTTTTTATTTCCCTAAGTGCTTGTGTGCAATCCTATTGCTTCTAGTATGTGCATGTTTGCAGTTCATCAAGCTCCCTGGAAAATAATTTGCATCTAAAGGAGAACCAACTCAACAAATGTTTCAAGAGCTCAAGGACACAAAGTTTTCAAATTTTAGATCAAGCTCGAGAGATTATCAAATAAACTCCATGCCCAATGGATTGCTACAAGCTGGCCTGGCCGTTCTTCATCCTGAGCAGAAGATAACCCCATCGAAGTCTCAAAATTGTTATCCAAAATTCACCCCTCAAGGTAATTTTGATAACATGCATCAAATTCTTCAGTCCCGAGCAAGTAGATTGATTCAAGGCCCGAAATCATGTTTTTGGGGCCCCTCGGCTTCTCTCTAACTCTCTCATTCAAGAAGAAATCCCAACGAGTAAGAAAAATGGAAAAAATGTAAAAAATAAGGTTGTAGGACTGTTTTAAAGCATTTCGGGTCTGAAGGGTGCGGTCGTACCAGTGCGGGTCGTACCGAGGTTCGTCATACCAAGTTTGGGGCCGAAATACAAATAAAATCAGCTAAGTTGGACATTTTTGTCCCAGGCGGTCCGCGGGACAAAAGTACGCGGGACGCGAAAAGGCGAAACGGCCGAAGCAAGAAAAATCGTCAAGTTTTTGTTTCGCGCGGTTTGGGATAGCCGGGACAAAAGTACGCATGGACGCGAAAAGGTGAAACGACTGAAGCAAGAAAAATCGTCAAGTTTTTGTTTCACGCTTTTGGGAAAGCTGGGACAAAAGTACGCGCGGGACGTGAAAAGCTGAAACAGCCGAAGGCAAAGAAGAAAAGTCAACATTTGACCCGTGAACTTCAAACGGCCATAACTTTTGACTCCGAGCTCGATTTTCACAAAATTGGACTTTCTGGAATGAGCACGACATTCTCTATGCCATAAAAATATATTTTAATGAGGGTAGATATATTTAAATAAAAGAAACATATTCAGCTCCAGTCAGTAAATGCTCATTCCCGTCAAATGACAGAAAATCCTCGCTGCAGGACCCAAAATAGATGCCCGCACTCAGAAGGCCATAACTTTTGCATTTCTCAACGAAATCACACAAAATTGGTACCGTTGGAATCATGGGTCCGAGTCGACGCACGAAAATCAAGAAATTCTAGATTGATGAGAGATTAATTGAGATTTTTAGAAAACGTGGCTGGGTTCATAACGGTGTTTTATTTGGTGGTTGGGAGTGCAATTAAGAGGCGTGGTCATCATTCTTTCTTTGTTGCAGCACTGGGACAATATGGGGAGCCTTTTGTAAGTAATATACAATCATTTTACTCCATTTAATGCCTCTTACAAGTGATGGAAGGACATATTTTGGGATTTTCATTTTCCTCTCTCTCTCTTCTCATTTTTTCTATAAATTGGAGTGTTGGGCTCATCAGTAAAGGGGGAGTTTTCAAGTAACAAAGCTTTGTCAAAATTGCTTTGTGAAGCCAATGTGCTGCAGGCACTTGTAGTGGACTCCTTGCATGTCGATCCAGGCCCTTATCTTGTAATATATTGAACTGTGCATATCATGAAGCAATAAAATATAAGTTTGTGGATGTATCTTCCCCTGCTGTGTTTTCTTGCATTCTTCTTGCCTCTTTAATCTTTATTACAAGAATAATGTGTCTATTATTATGTTCACATAGGGATCCACTATCATTTTGTATGTTTGAAATGTTTTTGTAAAATGCATTTTTGCTATATCATAGGGAACTGTCATCACTCCCTCTAGTGTGCATTTCACTTCTTTATCTCACACATTGGAAGGATACTCTCACACACCCTCCTTTTCTGGTGTATCACTGCTTTAGTGTAGGCTTTCATTTTATGCACTCTCTCTCCTTGGTTCCTTGGAAAACTAGATTAGAACAGTTAGCTTACCCGCATTAAAGTAGATTGTGGCGGGTAGTTTAGGAGAGCAAGGACCAGCTTTTTCTCGGAGGTCTATCTCAAGTAGCAAGTCCCACAACTTGGAGATAGTACCCATGTTATCTAATCACACCGTGAGTTCAAGTATATGCACTCGTATTAACACGGGGTGTTGTGATTCGTGATAACGATGAGTCTTTGTAGGCAAAGGTGGTCGATGTTGAAGGAGTCAAAGCCAAGTGGTCGAGACAAAGAGGCGAGCCCGAGTAGTGTGACTGTAAAAGAAGCCACATGTTTGAATCGTCGTCAGCAAAGAAATCTAAGATTTGAATAGCAGGAAGGTTTACACATGCATGGAAAGGTAAAACACTTGGACCGAGACGCCCTGGAGATGGTAGAGGGAGCCGTTGTTCCCACATCCCAAAGATCAGTCAACGTGCTAGCAAGGATGAACCAAGCAGTGTGTCTTTGGAGAAAACATCAAGGCGGGGAATCCAAGCGTTGAATAGTCCGAGGTAATGGAAGCAAAACGAGGTGAGTGAGCCAACTTGGAAAGCCAAATAGAGAAGCCATGAATCGAAAGCAGAACCAAAATAGTGAGCAGGTCTAATGAAAAATGCGTGAAAGCTTAACGCATCAGAGGTAGTGATGTAAGAACCTCAAGCATGATCTGGTATGAAAATGGATCTCGAGTGGATTATTACACTTAGTTGGGGTAGTGAGATCCTTCACAGGTGATCCATCTTTGAATGCATACACATATGATGAAGTGCAGATAGGATTTGAGCCAAATGTTGAGCCAGAGGAGGTATGGATGGCCAATGCAAAAAATTTCACATAGAACCAACCTCGAGCCGATAGCTTAATGCAAGAATGGGCAAGACCCGAGTGAAAACATGAACTAGCAAGGCAAGCACGACATGAACCAGAGAAGGAGGGCTCTTGAATGGTCAAAAGTGCCCAAACTCAAATTTAACACAATCCCGTGGTAGAAAGGCCAATGCGAAACCCGATAAGAGTAAAAAACACAGACCGAGCCAACAAAATGCACAGTCTGAGTTGAAGGTAGTGACGAGCTAGGGCAGCTTTTGCACTACACTGAACTCACAAAACTAGCACAAAAAACTTAGATCTGCAACCTACAAATGCTCCAAAATGGTAAGATACCTCCAAACGCGCATGCAAGGTGGAAAAACCTACAAACACCCGAAAATAAGCCACGAACAACCTGAATGGAGGTATAAATTTCGTAGTCAATGTAAGAAGAGCACATTGGAATTTCCATTATGAAACACGCAATGAAATCGTATATCAAGTTGGAAGCCAAAAATGCACGAGCAACACCAAAGAGTACAGATCCACAAGATCCGCTTTGATACCATGAAAGAGGGTATGAAAACCCACAAGTGAGGATCACGAGGGACAATGTGCACATCAATGGACGTGCGAACGGAAGCATGAAGAGATCTCAGGAGGAGCGAGCATCAACCGAATGTGCATGTAAAGATTTGAAACATGGGAAAAACCTGGTTAAGCCATAAAACTATCCTCTATCTCATAGATCAAATGGGGTGTACATATAGGAGGTGTTGAGTAACCCCCAGTGTTGTAATCATGACAACTCAAGTAGAGAGGGGAGTTACATTCCCATAATAGAAGTGTAACTCCCAATGACACATATGACACACTGACGCGTAAGAGAATCTCATAATGACCCCTAAATGACACGTGGACCTATGATCTCACCTAAGTGAGATGAATCACCTAATGATGTGGAAAATAATACACACCAACAGCTTTGCATGACAACAAAGATTGCTGATGCACAACAACAAAACCTTGTTTTCATGCATAACAAGATTTGCTATATCATGTCAACAATCCTTGTTGACACATGACAATACTTATTGTTGATGCTTGTCAACAAAAGTTGTTGTTGCATGACAAAAAAGTCGTTGAAGACCAAAAATAGAATTTTTTCTCATGCTTCAACAAGGATTATTGATGCACGACAAAAAACCTTGTTGTCGGGCATCAACAATAAGTAATGTTGCACGTCAACGTGTTGTTCTATCATGTGTCAAAAACTATTGCTATCGTGTGAAAATAGTTTTATTGACGTGTGTCAACCATGTGTCAATGAAATCTTCTTTCATGCATCAATACAATAGAAGATATCAGAAAAAACATGCCTCTCCCTAATGAAACTTCCAAGCAAAAATTTTGTTTTGAAACCCAGGAAAATTCACCTTTCTGACAAAATTGGTTCTAGGTATATTCTCCATGGATTTTCCAACTCCAATTTACCAGAGGATTCTTAAAATTAACCCCGTTATCAAGTGAATCCCCATAGTAAATTTCCTTTATGTTAGGATTTGATCATTCAAAACATAATATGTTATATATTTTTTGTATCACATTCTCATTATGATATCTCAATGATTTCTTGATTGCACTTAGAATGATATCTCTAGTACATAATTGATTGTCCTAGTGTAATTAGTGAGTTACACTACCTACTATTAGCAAGAGATATATCTTGGCACAAATATTACTTCATATCTTATCCTTCCATGTAGAAAAGGAATGAGGTAGAAATAGAATTGTAATAGGTTCAAAAATAAAAAATATAGCCAATTATTTTAAGAGGGAGAAATAGACTATGATGGTGGATTGAAATTAGAGGTAGAAGATGGGTATTAATAATTATTTTAAGAGAGATTAAGCCACACGTAGGTCTCCCAATTATCTAATTTGAGATGGAGAGTGATACAAAAAATAAAAAATAGATCCCTTGATTTATCCCTCACACTTGGAAATTAACAATTGGCTTAGTTTTAACAATTGGAATGTAACACATGTGCTAACCAAGATAAACTATGAATTTGAAAATAATATCTATTAAAATTACAAGGGATGGGTTCATATCATGTCGATAGGTTCATTAGTTGATCTTGTCTTGGGTCCACAAACTTGTTTGAGGTAAAGTTGGAATTAGTTTGAGATAGGGGATAGTTTTTATATTTATTATATAAAGTGTGCAATGATTCCTAAAGTGCTAAGATGGAGAATAGTAGTGACCTAGTACATATGACAAATATTTTGGTACTACTAAGTACATATGACAAATATTTTGGTACTACACAAAGGTGTAGGGTTTCAAATCATATGTCTAAGAAATGGTGTGAGGTCTTACTAGAATCCTAAGAATGTAAGAGTAAAGGTCAATCCTAAGAGTAAAGGTAATACTAGATTCCTACGGCTGATAAAAAATAGATAAAAACATTACACAATATTTGAGGAGATACAATGAGAACATTCTAGAGTTGATTTGATTAGGTCAACCTACGACAATAGATAGTTTATAACTACTTCAATTTTAATGAATTCCCAAAAGCACCACCAAACTGATTATGAATTACCTCACTCAATTTTAAAACATGTTCCTATAGATCTAATCACCACCTACTTATAATATTATCTCTCAACTAGATATGCTACCCATGTGACATATTTTGAAGCCTCCTATATTAAATGTGTAATAATATACTATATAAGATCAAACCCAAATGTTCTTTAATTGATTTACAATCATAACACAACTCAAAGAAACTTGAGTTATGTCAATAAACAAAATTATTAGTTAGGTGAATAATTTTCATCTCCTTTTATGCAACAAACAAATGTGAATTCAAACTCTTACACTCTTGAAGATCATACACATGTGTCATGTACACAAGAATGTGAACCAATCTTCCAATTAAATCCCTATGTGTTCAATCAAATGACCTCTAATGTATTTTGGGTTTCAAGGGTAGATGTTCACCATCAATATGAACCTTTGGTGATAACATGAACTTGTAGTAATGAATTATGTGATACCTCACATGAAGAAAAAGGGTGGCATAATGTTTTTAATTGTATGAAATATCTGGTCTTGCACCAAGTGCTTAATTATTATACCAATAATCTAAATCATTGTGTCACCCTTCTCAAGTTTTATGTATGACATGGAGATGTCATGATGAATTTATTGAACCTCCAATTTGTGTGTAAATATTTTTTTGTTATTGATATGTTTTTTCTTTCACTTGTACCAACTTTTGAAATATGTTCTAAACTCTATAAGATGCCAAAAATGTATTGAAATCCTTTGGGTATTCTACAAAACTAATATTATGAAAGCATGCAAAAACTATTATACAAATGAAATATTAGGAGTGCATGGTTGTGAAGTTGAAAGGACAAAAATTCTTTGTATTACTTGTTGAATTTATTGAAGTGGTCACATAATTTTTATGTAGAGGATCTTTATAAGATTGATATTAGAGTTGATCATAATGAAATGGATCATGAGAAACTAGCGTAGTATATCAATACAATAACGTAGTATGTTTTTGGTGTATAGAGGTTGGACATACGGATTTTGAGTCTCCATATGGACATAAGGATGATGGAAAGAATGAGGATACACTTGTGCACATGTTTCATGTATGCAGAAGAGGAAGTTAAAGCTCTAGAGCATTACGATAATATGAACATGAGCTAGGTGAATTAGTACTCATAATGAAGAAAATAATAAGGTTTATTAGATGAAGATAAGAGATACAAGGAGATAGGAGACCCATTATTCGCACAAGATACACAACAAGAGGAATGTGTTGCATGGTGGTGATAAAAAATGATAGCATAAAAAAATTGGTATTTGTGAAGATGATATGGAAGTTAGGATTGGAATGGAGACCATATCAAAATCCTTATCTAGAAGGTGACATGGTTTATGAAAGGAATAAAAATCATTGTGAAAAAATAATGTGAATTAGAGAAGAATATTGGTCGGCTTAAGGATATATTTCTATGGGATATCTTACTGATGGATGCATGCCAAGATGTTTTACGAAGACCTTTGAAGTTTGAATAGAAAAATATATAGGATTAATCAACAACTCAAGATTAAAGAAGCATCCAGGAGATAGCTCTTGATCATTCAAAATGTGGCTTCTAATAATTTTTTAGGAGGAAACCTAACTTAACATATATTTTATATTTTACATAGGTGTGAATGCCAATAATTTAGAAGCATGGAATGTGATGGATGATATCCTATAAATAGCCTTATTTTTTACCCCTTAATGATAAAATTGATAATCCAAGTTTATATGAGGAGTGATCTCTAAACTATGAAAATATATGATAATATGAGTCTAACACACATGCTATAATATGAGGTATGACAACATGTCTTAAAACTATGCATATCTATGATAATACAAGGATTTAAAATTATGTGCAAGCTAGATTTTTTAGTAGGAGGATAGGTTTATAACCAAACTTGTCTAAGGGATACAAATCTCAGAGTTAAACACACAATGCTAATCATAGACTATATTCTAAAACCACAATATAGTGGAAGCACAATCTTAATAATTATGCTGTATTTATTTAATATTCTTCTATCTAGAAGGCATGCTGAAGCTAAAACTTCATATTTACCCTAGAAAAAATAAAATTATGATATCAAGAATTTCAAGTATGTATGTACCAATGTTTTCTTTTGAAAGCAGCCTCTTCGTAGCTCTTTTGATCTCTTTCTTTTGTTTCTCCCTATTAATTGATTTTCTAACATTTTCTCTACTATAGATCTACCTCGCTATATTTTTGCTTGTTATTCTTTTGATTTCCTATGATTCCTCCACTTCGTTAATTTTCACTTGCACACACAAATTGAGCTAGATCTGGATCTAAGAATAAATTCAAAGGAAAACTATACACATGTAACTCTTATTATATAAAAATCTTAATAGAAATTAGGTTGTATTTAATTAGATGCTTTTCTAACTTTAAAACTACTTTTCTAATTTTAAAACAATTTAAATGTAATATACAATTATTTAATTTTTGTAATGTCTTTTAAATAAATTTAACTATGTTTTAAAGTTAATTATATATATATATATATCATTTTTATTTATAATTTTTATAATAAATTTAAAAATAATATATACTTTTGATTAAAAACAAACAAAAATAATATGAAAAACTATATTTTAAAATTATAACCATTAAAATTTTGAATCTAAAAATAAAATAAAAATAATATTAGAAAAAACTATGCTTTCAAACTATAGTTATTAAAAATTATTCTTAAAAATTAAATTTTAAGTTTAAAAAAGTCTAAAATTAAATGTTTAGTAAGCGGTGCTCGGATGGCAGAGAAGGCCATGGAATTTTATTTTGGGGCATTCGCACAAGGGTGGTTTGTGTGAACCCCCCTCGCAAAAACATCCATCGTGTGAACACCCTTACTTGGAGCCTATGCGGCACCTATGTGACATATTTTGACCCTTAATCCATTTCGAGGATAATTATAGGCCAAAATGTGCCACATAAATGCCATATATTTAGGTTTAATTAATTAGTTAAATTACAAAAATTTATACTAAATTACAGTTTTTATTGCCTTTCTGAAAATATAATTTTCATTTAAAAAAATGTTTTACAATTTTTTAAATTTTTTTCCAATGTATGGTATTTTATGAGAATCAAGTAGTACACTTTCAACACAATTTTAAAAATAGTAAAATATATCAATTTTTCTAAAAAATAATAATTTTACTATATTTTGAAGTCTTCTTTGTACTTATGAAAAAAATTCAATTTCGATATAAATATGAAAATATATTGTCATAAACATATGTACGCCCTTAATATGAAAATATCTTCACTAAAAAATTAATTAAAAATAGATACAAATAAAAAAATATGAAAAATTTGTTGGAGAATTTGGATATTTGAATTTAGAACAAATATCTAAAATTTCATGGAGAAAAATAAGTTTTCATTAAAAATAAATCTTTGGCACATTGTTGCTCTATTATAAAATAAGAAACAACAATGAATAAAACTAAGAAAAAGACAGATTTTTTTCTTATAAAAAAATTACATGTATTCTACACTCTAAACACAAAATTTCGTTAGTTCGTGGAATTTCATGAATGTGTACAGTTTTGTGGCTATTGCCTCTGGAATTTCAATGAAATTGAAAATTCATGTTTATAAAGGTATAAAAAATACAAAAAAGTGGGACACACTTATATGCTTTCACCCATAAGTAAAAATTAACCTAAATATTTATAGCGTATACATATATATGTTGCACATATTTGGTTTATGATTTGAAGTAGTGTAGTGCCCACTCCTCTTCGACACTTATCATATTTTGATTTTGATTACTATGGACTATAGACATGGACTTTAATATGTTATTTTGGTTTAGATGATGATAGATGGTAGAGATATTTTGACTATTGATATGTTGTGATTCATATTATGATTGCATGGATTCTTAGAGGCATGGATAGACATTCTGCATTGATGATGATGATGTGTTGATTAGCTTATATATATACTGACATTCTAAATTTGTCGTATTGACTATGTTTTGGTGTTTGAACTAATCTTGTGATCTCACTGATATTGATGAAATGGTAGAATTGAGATGTTTTTGAAATGATAAACAAATGATAGCATTTCTTATCTTGGATGATGACTTTCATGATATGATGATGTTTATTGATGGATGTGCATGTATTTTATTATTGATGTATTTGATAGTGACCATGAGGGTGAAGGAGATATTGTTGATTTTTAGGTGATTATATCACAACAAACAAAAGGGGGATATGAGACCAACCATAGTGAAATATTGGATGGACATAATGAATTTCACCATGGCATCTTTATGTTTAGTTTTATTGTTGTGTGTTGTTAGATTATTAGGAGGTCCCCATGGGGGGATGACCTCAAATTGTGACCATGGGCTATGTGTGTTTTTCCCCTTTCCTTTTTATTATTTGTGGAGTATGTGATTTATTTTGTAATGTAATTCACTTTATTATTGTTAGTTAATGTACTATTATTTAAGCTAATTAATCTTGTTAATTAAAGTAATTTGGGATGTGAGTAAGGGGTATTTAATTTTGGTAGATTTTCCTCATTTTACTTTGAATTTGAAATGATTTTATTGGTTTAAGTGTTGTGTACTCAACCTTGCATGTAAAATTCGGATTTGGGCTTAAGGGCTATTTTTGGAGGCTTGTGGGACAAGTTAATCTTGTCCCACACCTCTTAAATTCATCTACCAACTATACCTATGGGTTAAGGGGTCAAAAATAGACCCCATTATGTGATTTGTAAGGTAAAGGTGATATTTATTGCACTTTATTACATGATGTTTTTAATTGTGTCCTTTAGAGGTGTGGGTAAGAGTTTGTGTGTGTAAGAGGTTTGTAATTTCCTCAACCACCAATTTATTAACCTTGGGTTTGATTTTTGACTTGGTGATGTGGAGTTGAGGAGAAGTGATGTGGCATCCTACATGGAGCCACCTCACCCTCCTCTCCTCTTTTTCTATATATGCAAGTTAATTTGATGGTTTTGGGGTTACTTCATTTGGTTGTGCATGGTTATTTTGGAGTTTTAGCTTGAGTTTATTTCTTGGGAGTCTTGGAGCTTGCTTGGATTTGGGTTTGATCTTGGAAGGAGCTTAGAGTTGTGATTTGGATCAAGTTTCTTGCAATGGAAAGGTAGGAACTTCACCCATGAAATTTATTTATATATGTGTGTGTATGTAAATAAATGAATGTTGTGTGTGCATATTTTTGTATTGGGTAGTATTTTAAGTATGGTGTATTCACTTTATTTTATAGGTGCTCTTTTTAGACATAAGATAATGTGTTTTTTGGGAGGAGAGTTGGGTTGGGTGCCCCACCTTTTAGATAAGAAAAATTCTTACTTATCTTATATGTTTTTTAAGGGATGCATAAGAGATTATGGGTGGCATAATAGAATTATAGGGAGGCATGAGAGTCTTGTTTTGGGTTGTTTTGTGTTTTGGAGGCTTCAAGGTGGGCATCTAATCCCTTTGAGAGACATAACACAAAGTATTTTGATATTATTATTGTTGTGCTTGTGTGTGTGTTTAAATATTGTTTGGCATGTGTGTCAGATTATTGGAAGAATTTGTGAAAGCTACCATTATTTGTATCCATTTCTTATTGCTCTATGAGTTTTGGTATTATAGGGGCTAATGAGGAGAATCTCATTTATCCTCATTAGATTATTGGTAAGATGAAGGAGAAGATTCCTTGAGAGAGTTGTTATCCAAAATTCACCCCCCAGGGTAAATTTTGATAACATGCATTAAATTCTCAAGTCCCAGGCAAATAGATTGAGTCAGGGAAAAAATTCATGTTTCTAGGGTCCCCTCAGATTTTTTCTAACTCCCCTGTCCAAGAAGAAGAGAGCAAGTTCTGAGAAAAGGTGAAAAATTGTAAGAAAATCCAAGCTGGATTTGAGAAAAAATCATGAAAAAAATGGCTAAGTCCTAGTCCTGGCAATACTTGGGACATGAGGGACATGCGGGACGTGAACCGGCTGAAAGTTTCATTAGGCGGTCTACTAAAAATAGCATTTGGGACAAGATCTTGGGACATCGGGGCGGAAATTTGAACTCGGGCCGAAAAGTGGAAAAAATTGACTAATTGCTAACCCAGGCATGATGGGCTGGGGAATCTGAGATGGTAGTTAGTACGCTGGAGGGCTACTTGAGGAGTTATTGTCCGAAAAGACTTAAGGCAATGGAATAGTTGGTTACAATGGGTAGTATGAAGTACGTGAACCACCGAATCAAATGAGCAGGAACTGAAAATCCGGGGATTGTTGGGACAAATGGTTATAAAATATAACCACGAAAAGGGTGAATTTAAGAATTTGTCCCAGGGCAGGTCAGCAAGTGGGACAAAAGTACGCGAACCAGTTGATAAACCAAGGAAACAGAGGATTTCATCTTAAGGACATCTCGGGCCAAAGGGATGTGTGGGACACGAAAATCTGAAGCGGCCAAGGCAAAGAAGAAAAGTCAATTGAGTGTTTGAAACTTCAAACGGCCATAACTTTTGACTCGAGCTTCGATTTTCACAAAATTGACTTTATCCTCACTAACGAGCACGACGTCCTCTACGCCAAAAATATCTTATTTTTGATGAGGGTAGATATATTTAAATAAGATATGAGCATATATTTGGCTCATCGATTAATGCTCATTCCTGTCAAATGCCTTAAAACGCATTGTCAGACCCAAAATATTGCCCCACTCAGTAAGGCCATAACTTTTACATTTCTCAACGAAATCACACAAAATTGGTATTGTTGGAATCATGGCTCTAAATCCTGATGCATATCAATCAAGAAATTCTAGATTTGGTAACAGAGATAAAATGGATATTTTTTATAAAACGTGGGAAGTTCATCACTAGATGTTTCATTTGGTGGTTGGGAGTACAATTAAGAGGGACGGTCATCATTCTTTCTGCTTTACAACACATTTGGGACAGTATGGGGAGCCTTTTGCAAGTAATGTATAATCATATACTCCATTTACTCCATTTAATTCCTCTTAAGGTGGTTGAAGGACAAATTTCAGATTTCCATTTTCCCTTCTCTTTCCCTTCTCTTTTTCTATAAATTGGAGTGTTGAATATCATTCCATTTTGTTATAAGTTCTTCATTGGTAGCAAAGCTCTATCAAAATTTATTTATGAAGACTAATGTTATGTTTTGTAGTGGAATCCTTGCATGGTATCTAATGGCCCTTATCTTGTAATAGATTGGTCACTTTTGGACCATATCATGAAGCAATAAAATACTAGTTTGTGGAAGTATCTCCCCTAAGTTTGTGTTTTTTATTCTTCTTGCCCCTTTAATCAAGGAACAAAATATTGACTATTTTTATGTTCTTGCAGGGATCCATTATCATTGTGTAAGAATGGAATATCATTGGGAGGATGCATTTTGAAAGATTATGAGAATGTCATCACCTTTCTTAGTGTGCACTTTGTTTGTAAATTTCACGCATTTGGAGAATACTCTCACACCCTCCTTTTGGTGTATCACTGCTTTAGTGTAGGATTTCATTTTGTACATTCTCTCCCTGGTTAGTGGAGAATTTTGGAAATTTAGATTAGAACAATTAGCTTTTGATTAGAGTAGATTTGGTGTAGTTTAGGAGCAAGAAATAGCTTTTTTGGAGGTCTATCTCAACAACCAAGAAGTTTACAACTTTGATAGCCCATTTATCAATCACACCATGAATTCAAGTATATGCACTTGTATAAACACTTTATTTGAGGTGGATTCATTGGTGATAACAAGAGTTTCCTATCATCTCCTATATTTGCTTAAAGAGAAGAAAATGGCAAAGCTCAAGTTTAAGTTTTTGACATAATGTATTTGGAGAAGATGAAAAGAAGTTTTCCTACATTTTTAAAATTTAGCCATGTCATTTCCATTTTAGAGTGAAAAATTTGTAATTCTTGCATTTTATAAAGAAAGCTCTTGTAAATTGTTTTATTAAGTTACAATGTTGTAGTTGAAAGGAATAAACTTAAGTTGTATTCTTGGTTGGAAATGAAACTCTCCAAATTCTCTATTTATTAAAGTTGTAATATGTATTCTTTGAAATGAATGATTTGTTGTAAAGAAAGAATTGTTGAGTTCTTTTGCTTTTTGTATTGTTGCAAACTTGAAAAGGAAAAAGGAGTTTATTTAAGTGTGTTGTATCTTATTTGTTCTCCAAATTTATATGTGAAAAAGAATGATTTAGAGTTGATATTATACTCAAGTTTTATACCTTATTACAAAGGAAAGAAGAATGCTACAAATTTAGTGTTTTAATCAAGAAATGAATTTGATTGCTTTTCATAGTTGCAATTTCTATCTTAAAAATAGTTTAGCAAACTTTGTTCTTTATATATATATATATATATATATCACATGATATATATATATTCTTATATACATCATTTTTATAACATTATGCTTTCACACGTGGATCGATACGATACAGTAGGCTTAACCGCGCATCGGTAGACCTTTTATACCGACATCGGTTCATATATGGTGTTACATTTTTATAAAATTTAAATTTCAACTTAAGTTTACAATTTATTGCTTAGAAACCATATACAAAATCGTGAAAACTCTACTTATCCATTTTAGATTCATCTAGATGAATATAATGGAAAATATCTATTTATCCTTATGATATTTTAAATATATCAAATATATGTAATCGACATCATCTACTATCCGGTGTTGGCATGCTTGTGCACCGGTCATGAAACTATACATAAATCACACTTTTAACTTTAAACTTAGAAATGTTTACTTTCTGCAAAAAAGTGAATGTAAATCCGTGCAATGGACTTAAAATGACAAGGAGGTATACAAATGAATATATCCGATGATATATTCATTTGTATACACTATTTTATAAAATTTACTAAATTTTGGGAACCAAAACCGGTAGTGGAACCGGTGTCAGTAGCAATGCTTATCATGCTTGGTAAACCAACCGCCACCCGTTTTCCTATGCGTAGAAACAATTTGTTAAAAAAAACATGATTTTTGACCAAACCAATGGATTTAAAGAAATAAAACTTGAACAGAATGTAGATCTAATGATCTACAAGCATATATACGTGTATATACATATATACACTCATGTATATATGTATATAAATATGTATACACTTAGATCCTTGAAATGGGTTTTCCCCAAATGTAACTCAAGAAAATGAGAACCATTAAACAACTTCAACCAGATTTGTGGATGAATCCTTCCAATAAAATGAATGAAAATAACTACACTCTACAAGATCTATGCAAACAAATAAGTGAGCCAAATGGGGAAAGATCTTTCCTTCCAATGCAATACTAAAACCTAGAGGAAATTCCTCCATGGTTTCTCTCATACTTTCATGGCTTCCTCTCCTCCAACCCAAAACAAAGAAAAGAAAAGAGAACAAATGAGGAAACTAGGGAAAGAAAAAGGTTAAAGGAATTCATAAGGATGATTAGGGTTAGAATGAAAACCTAAGATCTAAGGGCCTAAAATGAATCAATCTAAGGGTAGGGAATCAATCCTACAACTTTTAGGTGAGGGTATTTTATGGGAATATATGTTTTAATTAAATGTATGTGTAATTTGTGAATGGGGCCACTTAGGGCCTTAGTGTTTTAAGTTAAAATGTAACCCTCTTATTATGGTTTAGTAAATAATTAAATGGAATTAAAACTATAGTAACTAAATAATGGTATGGTGAATGGACATTAAAGCTAATGACTTAAGGGGATTAATTTAACCAAGGGTAAATGTTATAAGTGTGGAATATGGATATTAATTTCCTAAAGGAATTAAACTTAAACTAAACAAAGGAATTAATGGATGCATTGCTAGAAGATTATAACCGAAATAACTTTAGAAATAGATTAATAATATTTAATTATTAATCTAGGCTGGATCAACCTAATGTAATGAAGAAAATTATTGGTAGGAGTTAATTAAATGTACTCTAGGTTTAACACCCTTAAAACCCTTTTAAATTTTTTCACAATTTCCTAAGTATTTATTTAAGATTTAATGTGGTTTGGAACGTCAAAAATGTGGGCGTTACACTTGGTATCAGAGTTGTGGGTTCAACGCTTGGACCTGGGCACACTTGGAAACAAACAATAAACTTAGCACAACTCTAAAACTTAGAACACATGACATTGTGATAACTTAAAATGTAGAAACTTAGAAAATTAAACAAAACCTAGATGATGATGAACTAACTCTTTCTTGGTGTATGCAGAAGAGGCACGGACTAGATGATGAGTTCTTGCATGTCGAGTTAGATACTACCCACCTCAGAGAGGAAAGTTTGCCACTATACTACCATAGATTTTGTAGACCTTACAGAGGTCAATGTAACTATATGAGGTGGAGCAAGTAGGGGCATGACCTAGCCAGCATGATAGGGAGCCATCACATGAGGCTCAACACCCTTCAACACAACGAGGAGCATAGAGTAGAGAACTCCCATGTGGAGTCAGCTAGACATGGTTCACCTCAGAGGGGACATGGAGATAGGGCTACAAAACATAGAGAGAGATCTAAGAGCCCTAGATAGACATATGATCTTGATGAGAGATCTAGAGGCAGAAAGTCTACAACATCAAATCATATCAGGGAGATCCTGAAGCTATGCCCATCTCATTTTGCTAGAGACACTGGGGATTTCATAGGAGAGGCATGATTGGTTAGCTTGAGCGGATGCTTCAAGCTATGTCCATGTACCAGCAACACGAAGGCTCGTGTTTCCATCCACCTTCTGAGAGACAGAGTCCGGGGTTTGGTGGAGGACTGAGGAGTAGAAGCTCCATGTGGATTCAAAGATAGTTACATGGGAGCTCTTTGAGGAGTTTTAGGAGTCGATACTTGTCTAGATGATTTATACAATAGAGGATCGACAAGTTTCATGATTTGTGATAGGCTAACATGACAGTGGTAGAGTATGAGAGTAGTTTTTGGATTTGCTTTAGTATGTCGACTACATGCAAGATGAACAGGTTAGGATCCACAGTTCATCAGGGGCCTGAACCTAGATTTGGGAGGGTAGTGCGCATTCATTGTTCATAGAACTTTAGCTGAGGTAGTAGAGAAGGCCTACATTACAGAGAGAGACCATGTGGGGGAAAACATAGTAGGATAGGAGATAGAGTGAGGAGAGCCATATTTAACAGATGCAGAAAAATTGGTCGAGGGGATCAACTCCTCCTCCTCGTGGTGGACATGGTTCAACACAATATTCTTTCGTACACCACCATAGTAGCAACAACATCAATAGAATCATCCACCATATAGACCTCCACAGAGAGTTGATGCACAAAGGGGATGGAGTATGGGGCCTCCTCCTAGGGGACCCATCAAGACTCAGGCACCACCGAGAGCTTAGTCCACTGGAGCTTAGTAGTAGTGGCCACAATCAGTCCATGGCAAGATCATCAGGATCCATGGCACAGACCACTAGAGTACATATAGGAGCCACATCTCATTAGAGGGGACTAGGTAGTTATTACATATGCAGTGTATAGGGGCATCATTGGAGAGAGTTTCTGGAAGAACCCTAATAACAAGGGTAAGGGACCTATTTCAGAGCCTACAGTGGGTGATATGGCTAGGAGCCACAAGATTTATGTTGTGGTCGAGAACACCAGGTGAGCACCAAGGCACAATTATTGAGACTTTAGGTAGCATTGGTGGTATTTCTACCTCTATCTTATTTGATTCAGATCCTCGATTCTTTTATTTCTCCTTCATTAGTAGAGTGATGCAGGCTGGTGGTAGTTAGGAAGGGCCTTAGTTGGGATGTTGAGATGGCTTCTAGAGCAAGCTCTCAGTGGACTCCTTAGTCAAGGAGTGTGTAGTTGACCTAGGACCCTTTACCATGAACTTTGGATCTTCGTATCCTTCCCTTGGGTTTGTATGGAGTTATCTTGGGCATGGACTAGTTATCTACCCACAAAGCTAGAGTAGATTGTTACAGTAAGGTTATATCTTGTGTTGATGATCTAGGAGTTGAGTTAGTGATTGTTGGAGTTAGGAGACCTGTATCCATTCACACCATATCTGCTATGCAGCTTAAGTGGTGTGCATGATGAGGTTGTTAGTTGTATGCTATCACTTTTAGTGACAAGTCAGAGGATGAGTCTAGTGGGCCATCACTTGATGATCACCCTATTTTGAGGGAGTTTTCTGATGTTTTTCCAAGGAGTTTCTAGGTCTACCTCCCCACGTGAGATAGACTTTCATATTGATTTGGTTCCTGGAGCGGAGCCTATCTCACGCGTGCCATATAGGATGACTACCCCTGAGCTTTGTGAGCTCAAGTTGTAGCTGGAGGGCCTTCTTGAGAAAGGCCTAATTTTTCCTAGTGTATCTCCTTGGGGTGCACCAGTGATTTTTGTGAAGAAGGAGGATGATCCTTGAGATTGTGTATTGATTACCACCAGATGAACAAAGTAATGATCAAGAATCATTACCCCCTTCCATGCATTGATGACTTGTTTGATTAGATGAAGGGGGCCACAATATTTTCCAAGATAGATCTTAAGTCTGGTTACCATCAGCTGAGGATCACGGAGGAAGATATTCATAAGACAACCTTCCGTACTCGATATGGCCACTATGAGTTCACAGTTGTGCCATTTGGTTTGACAAATGCCCCCACAATGTTCATGAGTTTGATGAACGGGGTATTCAAGAATTTTTAGATTGCTTCGTGTTCATATTCCTTGATGACATATTGATATACTCACGCACACGTGAGGAGCACGAGGAGCACCTTCGAATAGGTTCTTCTACAATGTCTTCATGAGCATAAACTTTATGGGAACCTAGAGAAGTGTGCATTCTTTCAGTTTGAGGTTTAGTATCTTGGCCACATTATTTTTGGGGAAGGTATCACAGTCAATCCTTCCAAGATTAGAGCTATTATGGATTTCTAGATCGACTAGTGTGACCGAGGTGCGTAGCTTCATGGGGTTGGCATGCTATTACAAGAGATTTGTTTAGGATTTATCTCATATTGTGCATCCCATCACTTCCCTTTAGAGGAAAGGGAAGAATTTTTTTGGTTAGAAAGATGTGAGTAGGCCTTCAGGATACTGAAGGAATGCCTTACGAAAACACATATTCTAGTAGTTTCGGATCCATAAAGGGATTTCTTTGTGTGTACAAATGCTTCTTTGGCAGGATTAAGAGGTGTTTTGATGTAGGATGGCTGTGTAGTTGCCTTTGAGTCCCAAAAATCAAGGATTATGAGCTCAATTATCCAACTCATGACCTTGAGCTTAGATAGTGGTGCACGCTTTGGTGCGTTGGTGACATTTCCTATTAGGCAGGAGATTCATTCTCAAGACTAATCATTTGAGCCTACGACATCTCTTCACACAACCCAATCTCAATGCCCTCAATGGCGTTGGATGGAGCTTATTTGTGAGTATGACATGGAGATTGAGCATGTGAAAGGGAAGGAGAATGTGGTTGCAGATGCTTTGAGTCATCGGAGGCATTTGGTTATGGCTACTTTAGTGGACATAGATTTACGGAGTAGGATATTGTAGCAGCTTCCACATGATAAATTCTACCTTTCAGCTAGAGAGGATATTGAGTCTCAAAGATCCTTGAGGGGAAGTTTGATGGATTTACATTAGAGATAGATGGAATTCTCAGACATAGAGGCCGGATCTATGTACCTAGGGATGGAGGTTTGAGACATGATATATTGACAGAGGCTCATCATGCACCTTATTCCATCCCATCTAGGGGTGAAGAAGATGCACACCACTTTGAGACAGTTATACCACTAGAGAGGAATTCAGAGAGATGTAGCTTATTTTATTTCATTGTTTGGAGGGCTAGAGGGTGAAGGTCGAACATCAACATCCACTGGTCTTCTTTACCTGCATGCCATACCAGAGTGGAAATGAGATACCATTTTCATGGATTTTATAGTAGGGCTACCTACATTGAGATACCACCACGATGTCATCATGGTCATGGTGGATAGATTGACGAAAGTGGCTCATTTTTCTCTGGTAAAGACCACATATATAGCTAGTGCAAGTGGCTAGAGTGTACTTGGATGATATTGTTAGACATGCACGAGATTCCATGGAAGATCATTTGTGACTGTGATCCCTTATATACATCACACTTATGGACTACCATGCATTAATCCCTTGGGATGAGCATTAAGTTTAGTACATCCTATCACCCAAAGATAGATGAAAAGACTGAGCGGGTGAACTAGATTTTAGAGGACATGCTTCAAATGTACATCATGGATCATCAATCAAGATGGGAGGAGTATTTGTGCTTGGTGATTTCACATACAACAAAAACTTTCAGAGTTCTATTGGTATGTATTCTTTTATAGCATTATATGGTAGGGAGTGCATGATACCTTTGAGTTGGGATAAAATAGAGGACAAAGTATCTCTTGGGCTAGCTATGTTATAGGATATAGAACAGGTTGTTTTGATCTAGCAGAGATTACATGAGGCACATGATAGACAAAATAAGTATGTAGATCGAGGAGGAGATTAACCATGATTATGAGGTGGGAACGAAGGTGTTTCTTTGTGTCAGACCTCATAAGAGCCCTATCTATTATGGGAAAGGCTCTAAGCTAGCTCCTAGATTTGTGGGTCCATTCGAGATCTTGGAGCAGATTGGTCCTTTAGCCTACCATCTAGCCTTGCCACCCATATTGTCTCATGTGCATGATGTGTTCCATGTTTATGTTCTTAGGAGATACATTCCATATCCTTATCATGTATTAGATTGGACCACATTGCAGGTGCATGAGCAGGGGCAGGTGACTGTGGAGCCATTGCACATCATAGAGCGCATGACTTTGGGCTTTCGAGGCCACGATATTGATCATGTGTGATTCTAATGGGATAATTATGATGAGACTGCAGCTACATGGGAGGACGATACTTTGTTACGGGCCCATTTTCAACACCTATTTTAGTGACTTTAAGGAGGAAGTTGTGTCTAAGGGAGGGGGATGTAGTGCCCACTCATCTTGACACTTATCATATTTTGATTTTGATTACTATGGACTATAGACATGGAATTTACTATGTTATTTTGGTTTAGCATGATGATATATGGTAGAGATATTCTGACTATTGATATGTTGTGATTCATATTATGGTTGCATGGATTCTTAGAGGCATGGATAGACATTTTGCATTGATGATGATGATGATGTGTTGATTATCTTATATATATATACTGACATTGTGAATTTCCATGTCGTGTTCACTATGTTTTTGTGTTTGAACTAATATTGTGATCTCACTGATATTGATGAAATGGTAGAATTGAGATGTTTTTGAAATGATAAAAAATGATAGCATTTCTTAGCTTAGATGATGACTTCATGATATGATGATTTTTATTGATGGATGTGCATGTATTTTATTATTGATGTATTTGATGCGGCCACAAGGCCAAAGGAGGTATTGTTGATTTTGCAGGTGATTATATCAAAACAAACAAAAGGGGGATAGGATACCACCCATAATGGAATATTGGATGGACACAACGAAGGTCACCATGACATCTTTATGTTTAGTTTTATTGTTGTGTGTTGTTGGATCGTTAGGAGGCCCCATGGAGGGGATGACCTCAAATTGTGACCATGGGATTTGTGTTTTTCCCTTTCCTTTTTATTATTTGTGGAGTATGTGATTTATTTTGTAATGTAATTCACTTTATTATTGTTAGTTAATGTACTCTTATTTAAGCTAATTAATCTTGTTAATTAAAGTAAATTGAGATGTGACCAAGGGGTATTTAATTTTGGTAGATTGTCCTTGATTTTATTTTGGATTTGAAAGGATTTTTATTGGTTTAAGTGTTGTGTACTCAACCTTGCATGTCAAATTCGGATTTGGGCTTAAGGGCTATTTTTGGAGGCTTGTGGGACAAGTTAAGCTTGTCCCACACCTCTTAAATTCATCTACCAACTATACCTATGGGTTAAGGGGTCAAAAATAGACCCCATTATGTGATTTGTAAGGTAAAAGGTGATATTTATTGCACTTTCTTACATGAGTTTTTAATTGTGTCCTTTAGAGGTGTGGGTAAGAGTTTGTGTGTGTAAGAGGTTTTTCATTTCCTCAACCACCAATTTATTAACCTTGGGTTTGATGTTTGACTTGGTGATGTGGAGTTGAGGATAAGTGATGTGGCATCCTACATGGAGCCACCTCACCCTCTCCTCTTTTTTATATATGCAAGTTAATTTGATGGTTTTGGGGTTACTTCATTTTGTTGTGCATGGTTATTTTGGAGTTTTTAGCTTGAGTTACTTGCTTGGGAGTCTTGGAGCTTGCTTGGATTTGGGCTTGAGCTTGGAAGGATCTTAGAGTTGTGATTTTGGATCAAGTTCTTACAATGGCAAGGTAGGAACTTCACCCATGAAATTTATTTTTATATATGTGTGTGTATGTAAATAAATGAATGTTGTGTGTGCATATTTTTGGGCTTGGGTAGTATGGCCTTAAGTATGGTGTAGGATTTAGTGCTCACTTCCCTTGAATCCTTTTTTTGGTTATTGATTTCGATACTGTCAACTATATTTATGGATATTATTGTAACTTTTGATTTAGCATGATGTTAGATGTTAGAAATATTGGACTGTTGTTGATTTTGATTCAAATATGATGTGTTGGATCATTAGAGACATTTTGATATTGATGATGATATGCTATTGACATGGTTATATATATTTCTAACATGCGATTTTTTCGTCACACTGAGTAGGCCTTGATAATTGAACTAATGTTGTGATCATTTTGACATGGATGTAATGTAGAATAGAGATGTTGTGAGAAATTATAAATGATATCATAATTTCCTAGATGATGATTTGATGCATATATAGATAAGTGTGGATTTATATTACACATTTTATTTTGCATCTTTTCATAGGGCCGCGAGGCCGAAGGAGGTGTTATGTGTTTTACAGGTAAATATATTCACAACAAACATTAGGGGGATTGGAGACCAACCACATTGGAATTCTAGGTGAATTAAACAAGGGTCACCATGGCAACTTGTATTTGTGTGTGTGGGTGTGTGCTTGAATTATTGTTAGGGGAAATTGTGAACAAGGGGTTATGTGTTGTCTTTTTTAGTTTTCCTTTAATTGATGTTAGTCTGCAATTTTTTGTTGATGAAATTCATTGTATTAATTATTTGGAATTTTGGTGTATGTATTTTTCCCCTTTATTATTAATGGGTTGTAGTGTCTTAATTAACACTAATTTAATCTTGTCCTAAACTAATTATAGATGTGACCAAAAAGAAGATCATTTATTAGACTAGATTTCTCTTGGATTTTGTCCTTAGGGGGTGTGGGCTTGGCTTTTGTGTGTAAGTAACTTGTCATTCCTCTCACCCACCATTGTATGATGCATTGGGGTTGAAGTTTGACTTGTGAGTTGGAGTTGAGGATGAGTGATGTGGCATCCTACACAGAGCCACCTCACCCTCCTCTCTCCCTTTTCTATTTATTCAAGTTCTTTTACTTGTTTGGGGGTTACTTAATTCTTTAGTGCTCTTGAATTTTTGGGATTTACAGGATTTTGGGAGCTTGTGGTCTTTATGGGAGCTTGTTGGTGATTTCTTGGGTTTTAAGGAGCTTGGAGATTGACTCTTGGAACAAGATCTATTATGGAAAGGTAGGAGCTTTACTTTTGTTTATGTTATTCCATTATTTTGTGTTTGTGTGCTTGGTTGTTTTTTTGAGTGTTTGGAATGCTTGTTGGGTGCTTGTGTAGATATCCTAAGTGTGGTGTAGGAGGAGACTATGGGGAGAATTCATGTAGGGAGTCATACTAGTTATTTCATGTTTTTGAGGGAATTTGGGTTGGGTCCCCACCTTGGACAAGAAATACTTGCATTTCTTACTTGTTCTTGTATGAGGAGGCATAATAGAATGAGAGAAGAATAAGAGTATACGAGAGGCATAAGAGTATGTAGGGGATTTGAGATATGTATTGAAAGTTTTAAGGTGGGCACCCATTTTCCATTTGGAGGCATAAGTGGCCTCCCATAGGTTCTTGATCCTTTGGCTTTCACTTTAAGCCTTGTTTATTTTGTTGTTCTTCCTTCTTGTGTTTATAGTTTGAGTTGTATGTGCATTTGGAATGGTTGTGAAGTACTTGGTTTATTATGTGGAAGCTTGTTGTTGCCATGTGTTGGAATCACCTCTCATTGTAATGTGGTTGGGGCTCGGGAGCTAATGAGGAGGATGGTTTCTCCTCCTCATTGGATATTTTGGTTGGGTGGAGAGTGTTGCCTCTCCTCCCATTTTTGATCAAGAAAATCATGAAAGAGCTCTCTTGTTGGTGTTGTGAAGTTTGGAGGTTTTGTTGGAGTCCCTAAGAAATTTCTTCTTGTGAGAAGCCTTTTTTTTGTTTTCCCACTCAAGGTGGAAGATTGTAATATTGCATTTTGTTTTAAAGGAATTGTTGTATTATAAGTTGTAATATTATTTGAAGAATTTCATTGAAGAGTTGTAAAATTTTCCTTCTTCTTAGATTTTAGTATGGAAAGAAAAGAATCAAAATGGAAATCTTGTGTAAAATTTTAGTTGAAAGTTGTAGTGTGAGAAAGAAAGTTTACTTTCATTGTGAAGTTGTATTATTGTTAATAAGGAAGAAGAAAGGTTGAAATTTGTAAGATGTTAAAAATGTATGTATAGTAAACTTGAATATAGAGCAAAGTTGAGTTTAGATACTTTTGTATATATGTAAATTGTAGTGAAAATAAAAGAGGCAACAAATTTGAGGTGTATTGTTATTTGGGAATATTGCTTTTGTAGTAAGAAAATAACAATGTAGAAGTAGATATAAATGTTTTATTTTACTCTTGGAATTTAAAGAAAATTAGTTGAACAAAATGGAAAATGATCTTGTAAGTTGATTGTAATTTATTGGAATAGAAAATGCTTTAAAATGAGTAGCCTTACCTAAGAAATGAATAAATGGAACTAAACCTTGCAATGAAAAACTTAGACATGTAAAATTGGGTTCGAGAATGTATTTTGAAAATTTTTAATAACTTTTGATTTTGTGAAAATATCAGATTTAAGGTTATGTTTTTGAGAAACAGGACCGCCGTCCTATCTGAGTGGTGGTCTCGTAACCACCGCTTAGGTAAGGTGTGGTTTGAGAACAAATCGCTTAATAGGGCGGCGGTTCATGGTTTGTCATCTAGGTAGGGCGGCGGTCCCAAGATCACCGACATGCTGGGTGGCAATTCTATCACTTTCGACGGAAATATCCGGTCCCGTGTCTACGTGCAAACTTTAACTTGATTTTATTACAAATTTAGGCTTGCAAATTTACTAAGAACACCTCCAAGCAAATGAATAATGGATAAATCCTATTAGTTAAAGCAAATGATCTACAAATGGTAAATTAAAAACACTCTTTCTCATTTATATTGATGAGGGTAGGGTTTTCCCCAAATAGAGAACCCAAATACACATACCTTTGAAACAAACCAGTTGGTGAACGCCCCCGCCCCCCAATCCTTGAATGAAAGTAATAAAAACAATATTTCTACAATCTAAACTAATCGAAGCTAGATCTCTTTGTAGACTCCTCCATAGTTCTTCCTCTTTTGCTCCCATGGCTTCCTTCTCTCCAACGTAATTTTTTTTTAACAAAGTAAAATAGATCAAATGAGGAGAATAGGGTAAGAAGAGGTTTTAATAAGAATGCTTAAGGATTTTAAGGTTAGTTTGGGAACCTTAGGATCTAGTGGTCAAGATTGATTTGATCTAAGGGTGGAGGATTAACCCTCCTTTTGTTTAGTAGGAATGTTTTTTTTTAATATTTTAAATATAATTGAGGGTATGTATAAATGGGTGAATGGGACAATTAATTTCCTTAGGATGTAAATTATTTATTACTTCTTAGTATGTTTTAGGAATGTAATAAAAAGGACTTTAAGCTATTAGGATAATGGAACTAAATTAATTAAGCACGAGGTTAACCATATTAGGATTGAACATTAACTAAAGAGGAGAAAACATTTAACTAAGTAAATTAAATTATGGCACCTTCCTAGTTGAATGTTGATTAATGGACCTTAGAGATGAATTAAGAATATTTAAATCTTTTAACTAGACCTGGTTCTTCAATCGTAAAGTTGAGATTAGTGGTGTAAGTTAATTTGATGTACCCTAGGGGATTAACACCCTTGTAACCTCTTTTATCTTAACTTAAAAAAATTAGTCACAATTTTTGGGATAAGTGTTAGGTGTTAGCGTGTTCCTAGAATGTCATTTTTATGGGCGTTACACTTGGTATCGAGCCTAGGGTTCAAAGCTTGGATCCTTTGGCACACTAGAAAGTACGAGTAATGAAATTTTAACCTAGTGAAAATTTGTTTTCTTTTAAACCTAGAGAACTACATTGTCTGATAATTGTATAATGTAGAAAACCTAGAAAACTGGAATAGAACCTATTATGATGAACTAACTCTTGACTTGGTCTATGCGGAGGTGAGATCGACGAGGGGTCCTTTCACATAAACCTAGATATACCAACTCCGAGTAGGCCTGGAGCAGCTATTTTACCTCAGATTTTACAGACACTTCAGGATGTCAATGCCACTATACGCGGAGGGTCCTTGGGAGGATGACTTGCTATACATGACATGGAGCCATCAGTGGAGGCCCATGCATCCCCTCAACACAACAAGGAGTATAGGGTAGAAAAATTCTACGTGGAGTCGAATAGCCCAGATTCACCATCGAGAGGGCATGAAGACAAGATTTTAGGACATAGGGAGAGATCTTAGAGCCCTAGATAGAGGGAAGAATGTACAGAGAGACCTAGGGGTTGTCAGACATCAGCTACGATGACCATATCAGGGAGATCCTAAAGCTACGACCATCTCAATATTCCTGAGATACAAGTGGGTTTCAAGCAGAGGATTGGTTGGTGAGCTTGAGCAGATGCTTCAAGCTATGCCCTTGCACTAGCAACACGAAATATCATGTTACGATAAATCTTTTGAGGGATGGAGCAGGAGTCTAGTGGAGGACCGAGGAGAAGAAGCTCCATGTTGACTCGGAGAGACAGATACTCCGGGAGCTATTTGAGGAGCATTTTAGGAGAAGGTATTTTCTTAGAAGGTTTATTTAGCAAAGGATGATGAGTTTCACGACCTCTGCCAGTGCATCTATGACTGTAGCTGAGTATGAGAGTCAATTTTGGATCTACTCCAGTATGTCAAATATATGCAGGATGAGGAGGTATGGATTCATAGGTTCATCAAGGGCCTGAACTTGGATTTGGGTGGTGTGGTGCGCATTCACTGCCCACAGATATTAGTAGAGGCCATGGAGAAGGCCTATATTACAGAGGAAACATGGGGAAGATGTAACAGGATAGAGACAAAGATTGGAACCGCATCCAAAAGAGATTTAAGATGGTAGATCGAGGGGTTCAGTTCCTCCTCGTCGTGGTGGAAAAAGTTCATGACGAGCCTTCATTCAGCCACCACATCAACCACCTCAAGCAGTGCACCGCCCACCTTATAGACCTCCTCAAAGATTTGATGCACAAAAGGGGGCAGAGTATGGGGCCTCCTCCTAGGGGTCCCATTAGGAAACCATGTGCACCGAGAGATCAATAAGTAGGAGCTCATCCACAGAGACCTTAATAGTCCATAGCTGGGTCATCATGATCCACAACTTAGACCTCTAAAGTACCAGCTGGAGCTGCATCCCACTAGAGAGGACCAAGATGATGTTATGGTTATGGTGTTGCTGGACATAATTAGAGAGAGTGCCCACAAAACCCTAGCAACAAGGGTAAGATGGCTCCTATGGATATGTGAGCATACCTTATGTCGAGTGCAAAACCCCCTGTACCATGCCTAAGCACACATGGCATCTCGGCCAACCCTGTATAGATCGATGATATAGCTCGATCGCCAAGGACAAAATGCTCTACTATGCAAACACTAAGCTCTACGACATCCTCTCGGCCCGAATGTGCCCGTATGGTCTCCATATGATATCTCTCTCTGAAACTCATCAAACTCTCACCGGTACCTGTATAAGCTACCTAGGTGGCCTTGTACATCACCACCTCTTGATACCCATGCCATGTAAGATGGCTCCTCTAGATCTCGGGCATGAAGAGTGCCACAGGTGCTGATAGCAATGTGGTCCCATGACCAAATATGTAGTAGAGAGGCAGCCCCATGGTCTTTCGAGAATGGTAAGTAATAAGATGCAAGTCCCAGACAAGTGCACTAGTATACACTGTCCCCAAATAGCACTCACCACTAAAGATCCCTGCACCAATGTCATCAACCCTCGTGGAAAATATGTCCCAGTCTTATCAGTGAGTAAAAACCCACTGATAAGTGCCATAACATATAGGGGCCCTCGGTGCAGTGTAGGGTTGGTGATGCACTCATGGAATGTAATAGTCATACCATCATGAGGTATGTCATCTCGATTAGAAGTGTACTCAATCAGTGTACCCAGGATGGGCATGCGGAGAATCCACCACACATCCTCCAAAGTAATGGTCATCTCTCCCGTAGGGAGTCGGAAGCACTGACTCTCACTGTGCCTTGCTTGCCGGTGTAGTAAGCAGACCATGGTCCAGTGTGATGGAAGGCATCCGAGACACGGGGCCTAGGCCCACTACCTCCAAAAGAATGGCTACTACGTGATGATCTTGAGGATGAATGCTCCCCTCTTACTTGGCGACCCATGAATGACGCTCTCGTGTTTGAAGCACTCATGCAATCATCTCAGCAAAAATCAATCCACTCATCAGTCACTAACATTTCTTCTAAGGATGTATCTATCTTTTTTTTAGGGTTAACCCAAAAATCCTAAATTTTCCTTGAGGTGCCATATTTTTGGCATTTTCTTGTCTATCCTTCGTTAGACTAGTGCACCTCACGTGCCCTTTTAGGCATGTGTGCCCTTTTTGGCACATGCACGTGCGCACAACTATCTCGGGGAGCTTATGCCATCAATCATGCACTCCGCACTCCCTTTTGGGCGTGTGCGCCACTCTTTCGGTGCTTGCGCCATTAGTCGTATCCCTACATGTTTGCGCATACATAAACCCTATGTGTGCGCGCTACCCCTATGTGTTTTGCGCTTACCCTTTTAGTGTGTGCTTTTAGTGTGTGTGCATGCGCACACATATGTGGTGCATGCACTTGTACGTGTGTGCGTTTGAGTGTACATGCGCATGCACACATGCACCCTAAGGCACCTACACCCCCAATGAGGCACCTGCACCACCTTTAGCATGCCTGCGCACTTTATGCACGCATGCGTGCCGCATGCGTCCTAGCCATAATTCCTAATTCTAAGGAGTTAATTACAAAATTTAACAAGAAGGGTTTGAGAACTCAAAAAGACGCCATCATAGGCATGCCGCTAGTACCCTCGGACTGTGTTGGCCCTTCTTTATTGGTCTCATGCGATCACCATCATCCTCGTCGCTGTCAGAGCCTCGCGGTAAAAACTTAATAGTGGTCGGCAAGAAATGAACTAGTCGGGTGATTTACCCCCCCCCAAGTGGGTTATATCAA
Organism: Taxus wallichiana var. yunnanensis; assembly: GCA_018340775.1. NCBI lineage: Eukaryota > Viridiplantae > Streptophyta > Pinopsida > Cupressales > Taxaceae > Taxus > Taxus wallichiana. The sequence goes on along the minus strand of CM031235.1, from coordinate 791,300,284 downwards.
CCTGTTTTTCACCGCCGTGAGCGCTTGGAGGCTCGTTTGGACCACTGTTTTCTCCTCTGTTCATCGTTGAATAATTATTTTAATTAAATACATTTTTTTCTTTTATTTTTTACCGTGTTGGGGAATTTTTTCCGTCCAATACCCCTTTCTTCTTCCTAGGACAATTTTATTGCTCCTAAGTGATTTTTCTTCTTATCCACACTCTCGTAAATAATTATTTTTTTAAAATAATTATTTTATTAATTTTTCCACTATACAGGGACATTATTTGTCACTTGTTGCTTCTTTCATCCATCTGGGCATTTTCTATTGCGCCTAGGCTCTTCATTCTATTTCTTCTATTTTCTTCTATTATCCACCGCATTTCAGAAAATAGAAAACCAAAAATATATATATATCACTTCAAAAATCCAAAATTTCAAAAACATGGCAAATTTTTTTCACAAAATCCTAAAAAGTAAAAAAAAACCTTACAAAAATACCTTACTTTCTCACAAAGTTTGGTTAACATATCTTGGTGACATTGTTGTGTCACTCAAAAATTATAACTGACACTTTTGGGATATAGGTCTTAATTGAATTTGAGCTCGCTTCTAGTATACCTAGTTAGGAGGTCACATTAACTTCTTGTAGTTACTTACGTCTTGTTCATTCTTTTGAACTTGGCATAAGTGAGAACATCTTGTTAATTATCTTGCGATACCAAACTACTTTGTTGAAACACAATTTAGGAAGTACTTCATTCATTTGACAGGCTTAGATACCAAACATTTGTGTCACTGTTGATTTATCACTCTATCACATTGGTATTCTCACATTGTTATTCATTCATATTCTTGGCATTCATCTTGCATTTCACTTAGGTGTGAATACAAATTTTTGAGCACATTTATAACTTACCCTAGTGAAACTAATACAAATCATGGCTCCCAAAACATGATTAGGACTCAAGAAACAAACATACGAGGAACAACAAGCGCAAGCTTGGGAAGCCTCAAATAGACAAGGGTCAAACCCTTTCATTAGATATGTTCTAGGATTCTTTTTCTCGTGAAAAAAAGAGATAGAAGATATGGTCAATCATAGTGGTGATGAATTAGAATCCCCACACATAGAGTTTGACTTTGACCCTACTTTATTAGATGAGTTTCTTTTTAGAAATAAGGATAGGGTGCTAGCGCGGGTTGTAGAATTAGGGGCCAAAATGCCCACTGAAAATGAGACAATCCCACCTGCGAACAATGCTAACGAAGAAGAGCAACCCCTTATCAACATGGAGGATATTTTGACACATGGACATGCTTCTACCTCCAACACAGGAAATGATAAAGTGGTGGGACATAGGATACCCTTTATCAAATTTCCACATAAAAACAGGTCAGGACATGAGAATGTTGAAGAACCTCCACAATACAAGGAAGAGGAGGAACCTTTAGAAGAAGAATCCACCATTCAACAACATATTAGTAACCTAAGCTAAAAATTAGCTTTGTAAACCTCACATGTACAAAAGGAAGCAAGAAAAAATGTTCAAAAGTCAAGGCCTAAGGTCAAAATCGGTGAGCTCTATAGAGAAAATCAAGGAGAAGACGATACATAGTATCATCGAGTATATATCCCCACTTCTCCCACTAAAGAACAATTATTCACACAAGAGGTGTATTCTATGAAAGCATCATTCGCAAGCATTCAAGAGAGTAATATGGGGAGCATTAGAAAGTATCAATATGAAGAATTATGTCCTTATCCTTTTGACAAGACTATGACCCTTCAACCTTTTCCTAAGAAATTCGACATGCCAAAATTCAAAAAATATAAAGGGAAGGGAGATCCACGGGATCATGTCAAAGATTTCTATATGGCATGTCAAGAGGTGTCCTATAGTGATAATTATCTCATACAAATATTTCCCAAGAGTCTAGGAGGTCAAGCCTTGGAGTGGTTTACACATTTACCTCGGGATCAATTTTCACTTGGCCAGAATTGGTAGAAAGGTTTGTGTGTCACTTCTCATACAATATAGAGAGTGATGTCACCATGGTAGATTTATGTGGCACCAAACAATGCCCTAATGAGACTTTCACCAGCTTCCTACAATGGTGGAGAGGGATAGCTAGCCGCTTCCCTTGTGTTTTCCCTGAAAAATAGCTGGTAAGTATTTTTGTGCCCAACCTAAATCTGGACATAGCTTTCCACCTCCAAATGCATTGTGTTCGCACTTTTGAGGAGGTCATTGAAAAAGGGGTTCAAATAGAGAAAGCTCTCATTTCCAAAGGAAATCTCAAGTCCCAATCTAAATATAATCAAAATGTTAAACCCACAGAGAAGCCGAAGGTATTTAACAAAAACAAAAACATGGTAGGAGATGGGATCACTGATTCCAAACGTGTACAAGTGGTTCAAACTGGTCAACCTTTTAAACTGACCAAAGGACCCATTCAACCACCACCCAAGTGGAGAATGTTCACCCCCCTCAATGAACCTTTGTCGGTTATATTAAAACAATTAGATGTGGCTCACATGGTGACATATCCTACGACACAACCATTTGATGACAATGCTCCAAAACCGTCATGGTACAAGGAGCATGAATATTGCATGAAATGCATCATGTCAAGGGACATAAGATAGACAAATGTTTGTGAATTCGTCACTATATCCAAGACCTCATCGACAATGGGGAGATAGAGGTGGACAACCCAGAGAAAAATTAGACACCCAACGAAAATATGGGGATATATAAAGAGCCATTCCCCAAACATGATAAATTAGAAAAGTCAAAGCCGGATCGGGGAGAGTCATCCCAAGGTTATAAAGTAGTGAATTACTTATACACCAAGAAAGACAAAAATCATTATGATTCACTTATTGGATGTATTCACTCTCCTAATGACCATGTCAACACCATCCGAATCAAGGGAAAGGATTGTGCCATGGTAACAAGGCGTGCCCGCCTCATGATTCCAGAAACCTTCTCCATCAACCCCAAAAATGGTAAATACAACCTCTTAGAGAAACTTGAGAAGACATTTGCTAAGATTTCGATCTTATATATTCTTAAAATATCAAATGTACATAAAGACATTCTATACCAAACTCTTTAGGGGTCAGGAGTGCCATTAGAGGTAGATCCTACACATCTTCAAGCTGCAGTAGCAAACATCATACCAAATGAACATATTACCTTCAATCATAGGGAGATCCCTACTGAAAATCCAACGCATAATCTTCCTTTGTATATTGAGGTAGTAGTTACCCACAAGGAAGATCAAACGAGTGCTTGTGGACAACGGATTAGGGTTGAACATATGCACACTAAAGTTGGTTAAGTAGCTAGGACATACTGAGGCAGATCTTGAGTCAAATATCATCACTATCACCGCTATGACAACACAAAGGGAGTCAGTGGGCATAATCACGTTGCCCATAGAGGTGGGTCCCACTTGCCATCAAACAAAGTTTCATGTCCTAGACCTGGAACTTCCAGTATAATATGCTTCTAGGCCGACCATGGATTCATGCCATACAGGCCATGCCATTGACGTTCCATCAGTGCATTAAATTGAAGCATGAGGGACACACCATTACAATACAAGGAGATTCAGAGCCCTTCACTCACTGCAGAGCTCTCAATAGTTTTACACGTAAGGGTACATATGCATGTCCCTCCACTGATATAGCTATCCCTCTCCAATTTGAAGCCATGGAATCTCAGATAGATTTAGATTCTCTCAGTTCTTGTGCCCATGGTGCGTCTACATCAACCTCTCCTTTTGATTCATGGGAGATGAAGGTTCTAGAATATGGCTGTGGAGAATATAATGTGCAACAAGCCCTCTTGGTTTCAGACCTCTCATTGTCACCCAAGACTAGAGGTCGACCCAACTATCGCTTTAGAAGACCTAGAAATGAACACACTATTGGGTCATTCTTACCTGGAGGCTTGCTAGCTAAAGAAAAATTATTGGATCCACCTACAACTTGGGTCCCAGAGGATACTCAGCCAACCTGTTATCAAACCCCTGAATACGAGAAATCCAGTAAAATGATGTACTCCATGGGCTACAAGGGCCTAGGATGTGGAAGAAATGAGCAAGGACAACGGGACTAAGTACTCTCCCACATTTTAAAATAGAAAGATATGGCATTGGAATTTTCCCTTATGGGGCACACCCCAATGATCAAGACACTACTTTCTCTAAACATGAGGATAGCTCTGACTATCTAGACAACGATATAGATTCCCATTGTAGCCAATATGAGGATCTTGCCTCCATGAACCTATTCATGAATACCGTTGTCCTAACCATAACCCCCACAGAACCAACCCTTGACCTTGTTTACCCTTCCCTTGTTGAATGGGACCAACAACGTCATATGTCACTAGATCTATTTGAGAATGATGAAGCTATTGCAGAGTTCATGGGCATTCGGATACAATTCCCATTGGAGACCACAAAAGGGCTTCTATATTGACTTGGATACCTGCGCCTACTTCAGTGAGGAGGCTAAGCTTCATGGTCAACAAAACTTAAGAAAAAGTGAGGGAAAAAGTTCCAATGTAAAGCCTTGGCAAAATCAAAGTCCAAGTCGCACAGTGAAAACCTCTTTGAGGCGTTGGTTGACAAACAAGTGCAAAAATCAAAGGACAATAAAAGTGACCACACCAAGGATGAAAATATCATGGAGACATCCTTGGATGAAGATCTCAACCTTCCTCCCGATCCTACGCGTATGGAGGACTTGTCAAAATTGCTAGTAGAGGAAACTATCGATGTCAACATTGGTATAGAAGAGGACCCAAAAATAGTCAAATTGGGAGCATCACTCTCGGCATGGGAACAGAAAACATTCACTATGCTACTACAGGAGTTTATAGATGTATTTACATGGTCCTATAAGGACATGCCAGGCTTAGATCCAACTTTGGTCGTGCACAACTTAGTTGTACATGCAGATGCGAAGCCTATTAAATAGAAGCTCAAAAAGATGCACCCAAGGGTGGCCCTACTGGTTAAAGAAGAATTAGAAAGATTTCTTGCAGCAGGATTCATTTGGCCTATTGATTATTTTGAATGGATATCCAACATCATCCCTATCCGAAAAAGCCTATCGGGATCAGAATCTGCATGGATTTTAGAGACATTAATAAGGCTTGCCCTAAGGATGATTTTCCACTACCAAATATTGATATGATTATGGATTCAACAAGCAGGATATGAGATGCTATCTCTTATGGATGGATTTTTAGGATACAACCAAATCAAGATAGCTGATGAAGATCAGCACAAGATGACTTTTACAACTCCTTGGGGTACCTTCTGTTATCAGGTAATGCCGTTTGGGCTGAAAAATGTAGGAGCTACTTATCAAAGGGAAATGACGGTAATTTTCCATGATATGATCCATGATATCATGGAAGACTATGTGGATGACATCCTCGAGAAAATATAAGACAAGAGAGGATCACCCTATTATTTTACGGCGTATCTTTGAGCACCTACGAGAGTACAAAGTCCGGCTAAACCCAAAGAAATGTGTTTTCGGCGTGCTATCGGGAAAATTGTTGGGTTTCATTGTATCAAGAAGGGGAATTGAGGTAGACCCTGCTAAAGTATCTGCTATTACTGAGATGCCTCCTCCTAAGAACATTAAGCAACTATGCAGCTTGCAAGGAAAAATACAAGCTATTCACCGCTTCATCTCCCAACTTGCAGATAAGTGTCATTCATTCACCCACCTGCTTAAAAAGGATGTCGCCTTCATTTGGGGACCAAAGCAACAACAAGACTTTTCCTTGCTTAAATAATACTTGGCCAATCCACCTATCCTCATGCCTCCAACTCCTGGTGAGCCACTCCTACTTTATATCTTTGCTACGTAATTTGCTATTGGTGCGCTGCTCGCCCAATACGACCTTGGTCACAAAGAAAAAGTGGTTTACTACCTCAGTCACACTCTCATCGCTTATGATCTCAACTATCCCCAAATTGAAAAAGCTTGTTTGGTCTGTTGTCTTTACTTTTCAAAAACTTCACCATTATCTATTGAATACCAAAACCAAGCTTATATCTAAAGTGGACCCGCTCAAGTACTTGCTATCAAAACCCACCCTCACAAGTAGAATGGCTAATTGGATCATCCTACTAAGTGAATTTGACATAGAATTTGTGCATCAGAAGTCGGTTAAGGGACAAGTACTCGCGATCAATTAGCAGAAGCACCTTTGCAAGGCACTGAACCTTTGAATCTGGATCTGCCAGATGCCTCATTACTATACATTAAAGAATCTGTCATATGGCAGATACACTTTGATGGGTCCTTTACTTTTCATGGTTCAGGAGTAGGTGTGGTCCTCATTACTCCTTCCTGGTAACCCTATACCGTAGGATTTTCACCGGGTTTTCCTTACACAAACAATATCACAAAGTATGAGGCACTTATCGTAGGGATGAAGCTCACTATCAAATGGGACATCCATCATGTCAAGGTTGTGGGTGATTCTCAGTTAATTATCAAGCAAGTTAATGATGAATACAAGGTTAAGGATGAAAATCTCATACCTTACAAAAAGTTGGTAGAAAATCTAAAGGAGTACTTTGTGCGCATCACATTTGAACAGATCCCAAGAGCGTAAAATAGATCGGTAGATGCTATGGCAATAGTGGGTTCTATGCTCCGTATTCTACTAGGGAATAATGACATGCCATTCTTTGTGGAAAATTTACGCCAACCCATACGACATGCCAGAATCTTGTTTGGCTTGTGATGTTGTTGGTCCCAATTCCCCATGGTATGAGCCCATCTTTACCTATCTCAAGGACAACATGTTCCCTCCTAACATCTCTCGTTCGAGAAACAAATCCTAATTCACCAAATATCCCGCTATACCCTTTTAGGAGGTACGCTTTATCATCATGGCTACGATGGGAATTTGTTACATTGTCTCGATATGACAGAGTCGATCCAAGTGATCAAAGAAGTACATGAAGGGGTGTGTGGAGAACATACTAATGGAATGGTTTTGGCCAAGAAATTGTTAAGAGTAGGCTACTATTGGCCTACCATGGAAACCGACTATTGCAACTATGTCAGAAAATGTGTACTTTGTCAGAAGTATGGAAATTTCATCCATGCTCCATCACAGCCATTGCAACCCATCACTACCCCATGACCATTTTCTAAATGGGGACTTGACTTGATAGGGAAGCTTATCCCTACCTCATCTGATGGTCATACCCACATCATCACAACTACTAAATACTTTACCAAGTGGGTGGAAGCTATCCCCTTAACCTATGTAACAAGAGCTCAAATTTCCAAATTCATCATGAATCATATTATTTGCCAGATATGGCATTCTGCAGCCATTTTTACTGATAATGGAAAGTCATTCAAGAATAAAACTGTAAAGGGTCTCTGTTAGCGGTTCCAAATTAGGTTAAAATGGTCTACACCATATTATCCCCAAGGTAATGGATGGACGAGGCCACAAATAAGACTTTGGTGTGAATAATGGAGAAAATGGTAAGTAAAATAGGTTGTAATTGGCATTTGTAAATCCACCTAGCTCTTTGGGCTTACAGGACCTCTATTCGCACTCCTACGGGTGTGACACCATATTCTCTAGTATTTGGGATGGAATCTATCATCCCACTAGAAATTGAGCTTCCTTCCCTAAGAATCTCTCTTAGGGATTATCTGGATAAAGATGAAGATTACCAGGTGGCTAGACTGGCTGAGTTAGAGCTCCTAGATGAGAAGCGCATCCGCACCCTTAATCACCTCAAAGTGTATCAGAACAAAGTCTCCAGAAATTACAACAAGAGAATCATACCTCATCAATTTGAGGTTGGTGATTTGGTCATGAAGGAGAATCAATTCAACACAAGGGTAGAATGAGAAAAGAAAGGAAAGTTCGAACCACATTGGTTAGGACCCTATGTTATTATGGCCAAATACGACATAGGAGCATACAAACTTGCTCACCCCAATGGTGATGAGATCCGTGAGCCCATGAATGCCATGCATCTTAAGCGGTTCTATGCTTAAACATGGCACAAAATCGAAAAGAAAAAAATCAAAAACATGGTAAAATAATCAAAATAAAAAAAAATCAGAAAAGAGAAAAAGAAAAAGAGAAAAACAGGTCATCCATAAGTGAAAACCACACAATTGTGGTGCTTTGGATAATTCCTTAGGTGAAAACCAGTTTCCGGTGCCTTGGGAGGATTCGTTATTCACAAGCATCTTGCATCTGAAGGGTATTTCTACTTAGCCTAGGGCTAGTTCCACGTCTACCTCTGAGATTCCCTGTGGGCCCAATCCTGTCAAGCCTTGATCCGACTTTGTCTCCTTTTATTCGTCTGTGAGGGGCATGGTCTTTGTCTATTCCCCATCTTACACTCGGGGAATTCTCGTGACTTCACCTTCCTCGTGCATAAGCAATGATAGTGATGATACTTGACTCAAGATTTGCCTCAAAAGCATGTCCTATCTACTTAACCAATTTTAGTGTGCATATGTTCAACCCTAATTCATTGTCCACAAGCACTTGTTTGATCTTTCGTCAGGTAACAACTACCTTAATATACAAAGGAAGATTATGCGTTGGATTTTCAGTAGGGATCTCCCTATGATTGAAGGCAATATGTTCATTTGGTATGATGTTTGCTACTGCAGCTTGAAGATGTGTAGGATCTACCTCTATTGCACTCCTGACCCCTGAAGAGTTTGGTATAGAATGTCTTTGTGTACATTTGATATTTTAAGAAGATATAAGATCGAAATATTAGCAAATGTCTTCTCAAGTTTCTCTAAGAGGTTATATTTACCATTTTTGGGGTTGATGGAGAAGGTTCTAGAATCATGAGGCGGGCATGCCTTGTTACCATGGCACAATCCTTTCCCTTGATTCGGATGGTGTTGACATGGTTAGTAGGAGAGTGAATACATCCAATAAGTGAATCATAATGATTTTTGTCTTTCTTGGTGTATAAGTAATTCACTGCTTTATAACCTTGGGATGACTCTCCCAATCCGGCTTTGACTTTTTTGATTTATCATGTTTAGGGAATGGCTCTTTATATATCCCCATATTTTCGTTGGGTGTCTAAGTTTTCTCTGGGTTGTCCACCTCTATCTCCCCATTGTCGATGAGGTCTTGGATATAATGACGAATTCACAGACATTTGTCTATCTTATGTCCCTTGACATGATGCATTTGCAATATTCATGCTTCTTTGTACCATAACGGTTATGGAGCATTGTCATCAAATGGTTGTCTTAGGATATGTCACCATGTGAGCCACATATAATTGTTTTAATATAACCAACAAAGGTTCATTGAGGGTGAACATTCTCCACTTAGGTGGTGGTTAAATGGTCATATGTATATACATGTGTCCTTTGGTCGCTTTAAAAGGTTGACCGGTTTGAACCACTTGTACACGTTTGGAATCAGTGATCCCATCTCCTACCATGTTTTTATTTTTGTTAAATACCTTCGGCTTCTCTGTGGGTTTAACATTTTGATTATCTTTAGATTGGGACTTGAGAGTTCCTTTGGAAATGAGAGCTTTCTCTATTTAAACCCCTTTTTCAATGACCTCCTCAAAAGTGCGAACACAATGCATTTGGAGGTGGAAGGCTATGTCCGATTTAGGTTGGGCACAAAAATACTTACCAGCTATTTTTCAGGGAAAGCACAAGGGAAGCGGCTAGCTATCCCTCTCCACCGTTGTAGGAAGCTGGTGAAAGTCTCATTAGGGCATTGTTTGGTGCCACATAAATCTGCCATGGTGACATCACTCTCTATATTGTATGAGAAGTGACACACAAACCTTTCTACCAATTCTGGCCAAGTGAAAATTGATCCCGAGGTAAATGTGTAAACCACTCCAAGGCTTGACCTCCTAGACTCTTGGGAAATAGTCGTATGAGATAATTATCACTATAGGACACCTCTTGACATGCCATATAGAAATCTTTGACATGATCCCGTGGATCTCCCTTCCCTTTATATTTTTGAATTTTGGCATGTCGAATTTCTTAGGAAAAGGTTGAAGGGTCATAGTCTTGTCAAAAGGATAGGGACATAATTCTTCATATTGATACTTTCTAATGCTCCCCATATTGCTCTCTTGAAGGCTTGCAAGTGTTGCTTTCATAGACTATACCTCTTGTGTGAGCAATTGTTCTTTAGTGGGAGAAGTGGGGATATATACTCGATGATACTCTGTATCGTCTTCTCCTTGATTTTCTCTATGGAGTTCACTGATTTTGACCTTAGGCCTTGACTTTTGAACATTTTTTCTTGCTTCCTTTTGTACATGAGAGGTTAGCAAAGCTAATTTTTAGCTTAGGTTACTAATTTGTTGTTGAATGGTGGTTTCTTCTTCTAAAGGTTCCTCCTCTTCCTCGTATTGTGGAGGTTCTTCAACATTCTCATGTCCTGACTGTTTTTACGTGGCACTTTGATAAAGGGTATTCTATGTCCCACTACTTTATCATTTCGTGTTGGAGGTAGAAGCATGTCCATGCGTCAAAATATCCTCCATGTTGATAAGGGGTTGCTCTTCTTCGTTAGCATTGTTCGCAGGTGGGATTGTCTCATTTTTAGTGGGCATTTTGGCCCCTAATTCTACAACCCAATGCTAGCACCCTATCCTTATTTCTAAAAAGAAACTCATCTAATAAAGTAGGGTCAAAGTCAAACTCTATGTGTGGGGATTCTAATTCATCACCACTATGATCGACCATATCTTCTATCTCTTTTTACAAAAAAAGAGGCCCTAGATCATGTCCAATGAAAGGGTTTGACCCTTGTCTATTTGAGGCTTCCCAAGCTTGCGCTTGTTGTTCCTCGTATGTTTGTTTCTTGAGTCCTAATCATGTTTTGGGAGCCATGATTTGTAGTAGTTTCACTAGGGTAAGTTATAAATGTGCTCAAAAATTGTATTCACACCTAAGTGAAATGCAAGATGAATGCCAAGAATATGAATGAATAACAATGTGAGAATACCAATGTGATAGAGTGATAAATCAATAGTGACACAAATGTTTGGTATCTAAAATGTGTCAAATGAATGAAGTACTTCCTAGACTGTGTTTCAACAAAGCAGTTTGGTATCGCAAGATAATTAACAAGATGTTCTCACTTATGCCAAGTTCAAAAGAATGAACAAGACGTAAGTAACTACAAGAAGTTAATGTGACCTCCTAACTAGGTATACTAGAAGCAAGCTCAAATTCAATTAAGACCTATATCCCAAAAAGTGCCAGTTACAATTTTTGAGTGACACAACAATGTCACCAAGATATGTTAACCAAACTTTGTGAGAAAGTAAGGTATTGATATCAAGATGATATTGATATAACACGCACAAGTGGTAACACGTAGCACTCTTCAAAATCGAGGTAATAATAGAGTCAAACTAAAATCTTAGAGTATAACTAGGAATTGTTAAAATGTGTGTAGTGTAACCTTACAATATAGATATTTAGGTCAAGTTCACAAGAAACAAGATGTAAATACCAAAATTGTAGTGATACGATACAAACAAGGTAACCTTTCTAAGGAAGTTCAAGATGAAGAACCATGCCTAACTACAATGATGATCCTGACATGGGTATCAAGATCACAAAGGCCACCAATGATATGAATACACCTCTCGCACACTTTAGACATTTAACTTACCCACCACAAACATGGATGGGCATAAACGGACAAAAAAGTGGCAGAAATAATCGATTGGTAACACAAAGGTAATCACCTTTATTTTGATCAACAAAGTGTCAAAATAACGTGAAGGAAGTAGATCAAAAATGGGGATGAAAATACTAGCTTCACTTTTGGCATATTTTTGCCTCACCTTAAGGTAAGTAAAAAAACTAAGCAAAAGTAACGCATCACATGTTTCGTGATGAAAATATGGCTCACAACTCAACACTATTTTGAAGTGGTCAAAGTGGGCTCTTGGTCAAATTATATCTTCCTAGGTGGTTCTCTCGTCCTAGGTGTTATAAAGTTGTCATAAGTGAACTCGATTTACCCAAAAAGTCACACTGACTAGTTTGGGAGTATCTCGGCTTTACTTTACCCCCTTCAAGAATAGTAGGTAACTAGTGTGTGTCTACATGAACTATCACTAGGGTTGCCATATGGAAAACTAGTAACGCTATCTCACAAAGGAATCACTAGTCAAGTAGGTAGTGCAGAGCACTTCCCATTTTGTCCACAAGGTTCCCTCTTGCATTGACTACTTTGGGGTTCCTAGAACCACCCCCATTGTTGTAGCTTAAGGTGTTATGCCAAAGGGGTTATGTTCCAGTTGAGCGGATAGGGACGTACCCTTTTCTAAAACCTGTAATACAGTGTTTTGAATATGTTGTTCTTTTTATCTTGTTTAATTAGGTGTGGTTTGCTTGAACACCTTTTGGCAACCTGTATGACAACTGTATTAGTAGTTTTTGACTTCGTTTCGATTCCTTCTTTCTTTGACAAGTGTGGTGTTTTGGTCCTATACGACGAGTTTAGTAGTTTTCCATCAAAAGAGTAAACATCATTTCTGATTCTCAAGATCGTCCAAGGATGCAAGAGAAGAGCATACGTGATGTTTCCAAAATCTAAGAAGATATCAAATGGAAAAACACTTTAATTCAAACACACCAAGTTAACCCATTCCAATTCAAATATTCCTAACAATTTCAAAGCATCAAAAAGACTTAAGAATCATTTATGATTCCCAAGATCACCCCAAGGGACGCGAGGGAAGAGCATATGTGATCTTATTCTTATAAGAAAGCATGCAAAGTTTATCTAATCAAGTAAAAGCATGTAAAAACACCCTGTAAAAATGAGTATTTAATTAGATAAAACCTATAAGAAAGTTAGCACCTTAACACATTAATCTCAAGAAAACAAAAAGACACCTACGCCCCTGTTTTGGCGTCTACACGTGGGTTAGGGTGGATGCACCACTCTGTGTTTTTCCAACTTACAGTGTACCTGTGCCACCCGAGAGATGTGTGCACCACCAGAAAGATGTATGCACCACCTTAGATAAAAATAGGATTAGATTTATATAAAGTGATTGCTTATTTGCACTCACTATAAAAGCGTGTGCGCCACCGCTAATTAAAATAGTATCAGATTTTGACAGAATGCTTGCACCACCAAGAAATGTGTCTATGCCACCAAAAAATTGTGTATGATGGGGTTATGTGTATGCGTTGTCTGACGAGGTTTGCTAACATGTTTGCGTATAAGTCAGTGAAGGTACAAAGACGAAATGACGTCTACACTCGGGTTAGCGCACCTACGCTCTAGTTAGGGTACGTGCATCGGGGTTAGTGCACTTGTGCCAAGGTCAATAGATAGAGATTTAGACTTCGACAGTGTGCTCTGTGCCACCCGAGAGGTGCCTGCGCCACCATAAATGTGCACGTGCCACTCCTGCAACCAAAACACAACAAAACACAAAAATCTCACAATACTTCAAATTTTAGCAAGTTAGTTTTAAAATGGAAACAACCCATTAAAATGATGGCTATGAACAAGAACCTACACATATAATATTAGCAAAAATTCCAAGAAAATGGACATTAATTACTACATGTGCATATCAAAAGTTAGCCAAAACAATAGAATTTAAACTAAAATGCCAAGGGACTAGGTCCCACAGGTGTGCCAAATGTGTGCATAGTTTTTTTCTTAAGCTAAGTTAATGAAAATAAAGACTAACACCTAGTAGTCTTAATTAACAAAGTTAAAGCAAAGTCTAAAGCACCATCAAGATAAGAGCTAAACAAGGTTAGACAATAACATTATTTGCATTTAAAACTTCAAAGCATAAATCAAATTAAGCATGCAAATTTGTCAAGAACCTCTACTCTTTTGATTAACAACAAAATTAAATGGACCTATGTAGGCTCCATGGCAATCAAAGTGGTTGTTTTTGATATCCAAGAACCTAGGAATGAGAGCTTATCAAAGTTGGGCTACAAGACCCTTTTGACAACTCCCATATGACCCAAGCACTTTGGCTAGAAAAAGAGGCTTAACTCTTCAAGTGGTGAATTCTCAAGAATAACAAAGGAAAGCTTTTAGTCTATTTGCTATATGCTTTGCTTTTGTCTTCTCAAGGAATTTAGGTGTAAGTGTAAAGGTAGGAGGAGGGCTCTTTATATAGCCCAATGGATAAAGGAAACACTACATCCCTTTGCATGTGGGATAATAGGGATGTTGAGTTAGTTATGGATAAGGGGGGTTTAGATAGGGTTGAGTTAACTTTAGGAGGGTTTGTTTGTCCTTTAGTGACTCATGTGGATAAAGGGGGCCTTTTAATTAATCAAGGTGATTTAATTAATAGATGTGTAAGCTTATAAAAGCTTTTAGAGGAATATTAGCATGATTTAGACTATAGAAGGGGATTAAATCAATTGAATATTGATTTATTGGTTAAATGAAAGGGGATGCTAATTAATTAATAATAATTAATTAGTCTAGATAGTAAGGGAGATTAATTAATGGAAGGTCGTTAATTTAGATTTATGTTGGATAGTCGACTTAATTAATTAGCGTAGTGTAATTAATTAACGATGATAGGAGAGAAGATGAGCACCTTTGACGATATGTCACCAATTTGCAAGAAAGGAGATAATTAGCGCAATTTAAGTATTTAAATTGCTCGGGCGTAATTATGGGTGTCTACATTTTCCCCTCTTTGGGGTGGCATAAGTGACGCCACTTCAAAGATAGTGGATGAATTAAATTTTGAAGAGGTAGAAGAAAAATTAGTAGAAGTGAGAGATGCCCCCTCAAGTGTCAATGGGGTGATGAAGGAAGATGATCGACGATCGAAAAAGGTGAGAAATAGATTGAAGAATGGGGAGGGCAGAATGCCCCATGTGAAGCAAAAGGAAAGTGGTGAGAGGAAAGTGATGTAGAAGAAATATGGAGGAGTGGAGAGAAGATCTTAGCCTCTAGCCTCTAGCCTCTGTATTGGAACAATTTCAATGTCATCATATTGCCAAGAGATCTACGTCATCGGTCCTTATGAAAAATATAAGCATACGAAAAAATTAGAATGACATGAAAAGCCATACTACGAATGATTTTCCATTGCTAAAAACACAAAATCCATGCAACATACAACAATGCAATGCAATACGAGAAGGAAACAAGCTCATTTAACAAGGAAAACAAGTACGAACGCACATATCCAACCCAATAACGGTCAAGATAGTTATACAAATGTTTTGTTATCAAGCTGAAGAGATCCACATGTTCATGATTGACAAAAAGGGTTAAAAATGATGCCCCAAGCAAGGATATATGCAAGGGGAAATGATAATGGACACTGGGTCCAAGTAAAAAGCGTTGTGCACAATGAAACAACACCAGGAAACAAACGTGCCCCAGAGTACAGATAAAGCAAGCAACTAGCTTTGTGAATGGTTGTGAATTCGGTGATCCGTGAGTCGTATTAATTGGGGAAGATGTGAAACAAACTAGTAGGATATGGAGAGAATACCATGCATAAGACACAAGTTTCAGCCGTAATAAGCAGGTTACCTATTTTTGTAAGTTTTTTTACTTTTTAGGATTTTGTGAAAAAAATTTGCCCTGTTTTTGAATTTTTGGATTTTTGAAGTGATATATATATATTTTGGTTTTCTATTTTCCGAAATGCGGTGGATAATAGAAGAAAATAGAAGAAATAGAATGAAGGGCCTAGGCGCAATAGAAAATGCCCTGTGGATGAAAGAAGCAACAAGTGACAAATAATGTCCCCTGTATAGTGGAAAAATTAATAAAATAATTATTTTAAAAAAAATTATTATTTACGAGAGTGTGGATAAGAAGAAAAATCACCTAGGAGCAATAAAATTGTCCTAGGGAGAAGAAAGGGGTATTGGACGGAAAAAAATTCCCCAACACGGTGAAAAATAAAAGAAAAATAATTATTTAATTAAAATAATTATTCAACGGTGAACAGAGGAGAAAATAGTGGTCGAAACGAGCCTCAAGCGCTCACGGCAGTGAAAAATAGGTTGATATACCCCACCTGGGGGGGGGGTAAATCACCGCGACTAGTTCATTTCTTACCGACCACTATTAAGTTTTTACCGCGAGGCTCTAAAAATGACGAGGATGATGGTGATCACATGAGACCGATTGAGAAGGGCAGCCAACACACCGAGGGTACCAGCCGGCATGCCGATGATGGCGTCTTTCTTCGAGTTCTTAAACCCTTCTTTTTAAATTTTGTAATTAACTCCTTAGAATTAGGAATTATGGCTAGGACGCATGCAACACGCATGCGTGCATAAATGCTTGAAGCGCATGCTAAAGGAGGCGCAGTGCCTCATTGGGCGCGCAGTGCCTTAGGGTGCCTGTGTGCATGCGCAGGTACACTCAAATGCACACACGTACATGTGCATGCACCACATATGTGTGCACAC
Source organism: Taxus wallichiana var. yunnanensis (assembly GCA_018340775.1). Taxonomy (NCBI): domain Eukaryota; kingdom Viridiplantae; phylum Streptophyta; class Pinopsida; order Cupressales; family Taxaceae; genus Taxus; species Taxus wallichiana. Next base: position 791,283,817 of record CM031235.1, on the reverse strand, counting down.
ACACACACACTAAAAGCACACACTAAAAGGGTAGCGCAAACACATAGGGGGTAGCGCGCACACATAGGGTTTATGTATGCGCAAACGTGTAGGGATATGACTAATGGGCAAGCAAACTGAAAGAGTGGCGCACACGCCCAAAAGGGAGTGCAGTGCATGATTGATGGCATAAGCTCCCGAGATAGTTGTGCGCACGTGCATGTGCAAAAAGAGGGCACACATGCCTAAAAGGGCACGTAGGTGCACTAGTCTAACGAAGGATAGACAAGAAAATGCCAAAAATATGGCACCTCAAGGAAAATTTAGGATTTTTGGGTTAACCCTAGAAAAAGATAGATAGATCCTTAGAAGAAATGTTAGTGACTGACGAGTGGATTGATTTTTCTTTGAGACGATTCGAGTGCTTGAGACACGAGAGTGTCATTCACGGTCGCCAAGTAAGAGGGGAGCATTCATCCTCAAGATCATCACGTAGTAGCCATTATTTTTAGGTAGTGGGCCTAGGCCCTGTGTCTCGGACGCCTTCCATCACACTAGACCATGGTCTTCTTACTGCATTGGTCGAGCGGTGGCACAATGAGAGTTAGTGCTTGACTCCCTACTGGGAGAGATGACCGTTACTTTGGAGGATGTGTGGTGGATTCTCTGCGCATGCCCATCTTGGGTATGCGATTGAGTACACTTCTAATCGAGATGACATATCTCAAGACGGTATGACTATTACATTCCATGAGTGCATCACCAATCCTACACTTCACCGAGGGCCCCTATATGTTATGGCACTTATTAGTGGGTTTTTACTCACTAATAATACTGGGACATATTTTCCACGAGGGTTGATGACATTGGTGCAGGGGATCTTTAGTGGGGAGCGCCACTTTTGTTTGGGATAGTGTATACTAGCGCACTTGTACTGGGACTTGCATCTTATTACTTACCATTGTCAAAAGACGGTGGGGCCTGCCTCTCTACTACATATTTGGTCATGGGACCACATTGCTATCAGGCACCCTGTGGGCACTCTTCATGCCCGAGATCTAGAGGAGCCATCTTACATGGCATGGGTATCAGTAGGTGGTGATGTACAAGGCCACCTAGGTAGCTTATATAGGAACTAGTGAGAGTTTGATGATTTTTCTAGAGAGAGATATCATATGGAGACCCTACAGGCACATTCAGTGGCCAAGAGGATGTCGTAGAGCTTAGTGTTTGCATAGTAGAGCATTTTCTCCTTGGCAGTCGGAGCTATATCATCGATCTATACAGGGTTGACACATGCCAAAGCGTGTGATTAGGCATGGTACATGGGGGTTTTGCGGCCCAAGATATGGTATGCCCGCATATCCATGGGAGCCATCTTACCCTTGTTGCTAGGGTTTTGTGGGCACTCTCTCTAATTATGTCCAGAACACCATAACCATAACATCATCTTGGTCCTCTCTAGTGGGATGCAGCCCAATTTGGTACTTTAGAGGTCTAAGTTGTGGATCATGATGACCAAATATGGACTATTAAGGTCTCGTGGATGAGCTCCTACTTATTGATCTCTCGGTGCACATGGTTTCCTAATGGGACCCCTAGGAGGAGGCCCCATACTCGACCCTTTTGTGCATCAAATCTTTGAGGAGGTCGCAAGGTGGGCGGAGTGCACCTCTGCGAGGTGGTTGATGTGGTGGCCGAATGAAGAGTGTCATGAACTTTTTCAAAGCACGAGGAGGAGGAACTGAACCCTCGATCTACCATCTTAAATCTACTTGGATGCGGTTCCAAACTTTGTCTCTATCCTGTTGCATCTTCCCCATGTTTCCTCCGTAATATAGGCCTTCTCCATGGCCTCTACTATTATCTCGTGAGCGGTGAATGCGCACCACACCACCCAAATCCAAGTTCAGGCCCTTGATGAACCTATGAATCCATACCTCCTCATCATGCATATATTTGACATCTTCACTGATTTTGGAGTAGATCCAAAATTGACTCTCATACTCGCTTCTGATCATAGATACTTTTGACAGAGGTCGTGAAACTCATCTATCCACCGCTAAATAAACCTTCTAAGAAAATACCTTCCTAAAACGCTCCTCAAATAGCTCCAGGAGTAAGCTGTCTCCGAGTCAACATGGAGCTTCTTCTCCTCGGTCCTCCACTAGACTCCTGCTCCATCCCTCAAAAGATTTATCAGTAACATGATCTTTCGTGCTAGTGCTAAGGGCGAGCTTGAAGCATCTGCTCAAGCTCACCAACCAATCCTCGCTTGAAACCCACATGTATCTCAAGAATAGTGAGATGGTCGTAGCTTTAGGATCTCCCTGATATGGTCTCGTAGCTGATGTCCTGACAACCCCTAGGACTCTCTGTACATTCTTCCCTCCTGTCTAGGGCTCTAAGATCTCTCCCTATGTCCTAAAATCTTGTCTTCATGCCCTCTCGATGGTGAATCTGGGCTATTCGACTCCACGTAGAATTTTCTACCCTATACTCCTTGTTGTGTTGAGGGGATGCATGGGCCTCCACTGATGGCTCCATGTCATGATATAGCAAGTCATCCTCCCTAAGGACCCTTCGCGTATAGTGGCATTGACATCCGAAGTGTCCGTAAAACCCGAGGTAAAATAGCTGCTCCACCTACTCGGAGTTGGTATATCTAGGTCTATGTGAAAGGACCCCTCGTCTGATCTGCACCTCCTGCATAGACCAAGTCAAGAGTTAGTTCATCATAATAGGTTCTATTCCAGTTTTCTAGGTTTTCTACATTATACAATTATCAGACAATGTAGTTTTCTAGGTTTAAAAGAAAACAAATTTTCACTAGGTTAAAATTTCATTACTCGTACTTTCTAGTGTGCGAAGGATCCAAGCTTTGAACCCTAGGCTCGATACCAAGTGTAACGCCCATAAAAATGACGTTCTAGGAACACGCTAACACCTAACACTTATCCCGAAAAAAATTGTGAATAATTTTTTTAAGTTAAGATAAAAGAGGTTACAAGGGTGTTAATCCCTAGGTACATCAAATTAACTTACACCACTAATCTCAACTTTACGATTGAAGAACCAGGTCTAGTTAAAATATTTAAATATTCTTAATTCATCTCTAAGGTTCATTAATCAACATTCAACTAGGAAGGTGCCATAATTTAATTTACTTAGTTAAATGTTTTTCTCCTCTTTAGTTAATATACAATCCTAATATGGTTAACCTCGTGCTTAATTAATTTAGTTCCTTTATCCTAATAGCTTAAAATCCTTTTTATTACATTCCTAAAACATACTAAGAACTAATAAATAATTTACATCCTAAGGAAATTAATTGTCCCATTCACCCATTTATACATACCCTCAATTTTATTTAAAATATTAAAAAAAAAAAACATTCCTACTAAACAAAAGGAGGGTTAATCCTCCACCCTTAGATCAAATCAATCTTGACCACTAGATCCTAAGGTTCCCAAACTAACCTTAAAAATCCTTAAGCATTCTTATTAAAACCTCTTCTTACCCTATTCTCCTCATTTGATCTATTTTACTTTGTTAAAAAAAAATTACGAGAGTTGAAGAGAAGGAAGCCATGGGAGCAAAAGAGGAAGAACTATGGAGGAGTCTACAAAGAGATCTAGCTTCGATTAGTTTAGATTGTAGCTTTATTGTTTTTATTACTTTCATTCAAGGATTGAGGGGGTTCACCAATCTGGTTTGTTTCAAAGCTATGTGTATTTGGGTTCTCTATTTAGGAAAACCCTACCCTCATCAATATAATTGAGAAAGAGTGTTTTTAATTTACCATTTGTAGATCATTTGCTTTAACTAATAGGATTTATCCATTATTCATTTGCTGGGGGTGTTCTTAGTAAATTTGCAAGCCTAAATTTGTAATAAAATCAAGTTAAAGTTTTGAGCATTGACATGGGGCTGGATATTTCCGTCGAAAGTGATAGAATTGCCACCCAGAGCATGTCGGTGATCTTGGGACCGCCACCATACCTAGATGACAAACCATGAACCGCCGCCCCTATTAGCGACGGTTCGAAATGAGCCTTGCACCGAGCGGTGGTTACGAGACCACCACTCTGCATAGGACGGCGGTCCTGTTTCTCAAAAAACATAACCTTAAATATGATATTTTCACAAAATCAAAAGTTATTAAAAAATTTCAAAATACATTCGAACCCAATTTTACATGTCTAAGTTTTTTCATTGCAAGGTTTAGTTCCATTTATTCATTTCTTAGGTAAGGCTACTCATTTTAAAGCATTTTCTCTTCCAATAAATTACAACCTTACAAGATCATTTTCCATTTTTTCAACTAATTTTCTTTAAATTCCAAGAGTAAAATAAAACATTTATATCTACTTCTACATTGTTATTTTCTTACTACAAAAGCAATATTCCCAAATAACAATACACCTCAAATTTGTTGCCTCTTTTATTTTCACTACAATTTACATATATACAAAAGTATCTAAACTCAACTTTGCTCTATATTCAAGTTTATTATACATACATTTTTAACATCTTACAAATTTCGACCTTTCTTGTTCCTTATGAACCATAATATAACTTCAAATGAAAGTAAACTTTCTTTCTCACAATACAACTTTCAACTAAACTTTTACACAAGATTTCCATTTTGATTCTTTTCTTTCCATACTACAATCTAAGAAGAAGGAAAATTTTACAACTCTTCAATGAACTTCTTCAAATAATATTACAACTTATAATACAACAATTCCTTTAAAACAAAATGCAATATTACAATCTTCCACCTTGAGTGGGAAAACAAAAAAGGCTTCTCACAAGAAGGAATTTCTTAGGGACTCCAACAAAAGCTCCAAGCTTCACAACACCAACAAGAGAGCTCCTTCATGATTTTCTTGATCCACAAAAAAATGGGGGGAGAGGCAACACTCTCCACCCAACCAAAATATCCAATGAGGAGGAGAAGCCATCCTCCTCATTGGCCCCCGAGCCCCAACCACATTACAATGAGAGGTGATTCCAACACATGGCAACAACAAGCTTCCACATCACAAACCAAGTATTTCACAACCATTCCAAATGCACATTCAACTCAAACTACAAACACAAGAAGGAAGAACAACAAAATAAACAAGGCTTAAAATGAAAGCCAAAGGATCAAGAACCTATGGGAGGCCACTTATGCCTCCCAATGGAAAATGGGTGCCCACCTTAAAACTTTCAATACATATCTCAAATCCCCTACATACTCTTATGCCTCTCGCATACTCTTATTCTTCTCTCATTCTATTATGCCTCCCTCATACAAGAACAAGTAAGAAATAAAAGTATTTCTTGTCCAAGTGGGGGACCCAACCCAAATTCCCTCAAAAACATGAAATAACTAGGATGACTCCCTACATGAATTCTCCCCATAGTCTCCTCCTACACCACACTTAGGATATCTACACAAGCACCCAACAAGCATTCCAAACACTCAAAAAAACAACCAAGCACACAAACACAAAATAATGGAATAACATAAACAAAAGTAAAGCTCCTACCTTTCCATAATAGATCTTGTTCCAAGAGTCAATCTCCAAGCTCCTTAAAACCCAAGAAATCACCAACAAGCTCCCATAAAGACCACAAGTTCCCCAAAATCCCTGTAACTCCCAAAAATGCAAGAGCACTAAAGAATTAAGTAACCCCAAACAAGTAAAAGAACTTGAATAAATAGAAAAGGGAGAGAGGAGGGTGAGGTGGCTCGTGTAGGATGCCACATCACTCATCCTCAACTCCAACTCACAAGTCAAACTTCAACCCCAATGCATCATACAATGGTGGGTGAGAGGAATGACAAGTTACTTACACACAAAAGCCAAGCCCACACCCCTAAGGACAAAATCCAAGAGAAATCTAGTCTAATAAATGATCTTCTTTTGGTCACATCTATAATTAGTTTAGGACAAGATTAAATTAGTGTTAATTAAGACACTACAACCCATTAATAATAAAGGGAAAAAATACATACACCAAAATTCCAAATAATTAATACAATGAATTTCATCAACAAAAAAATTGCAGACTAACATCAATTAAAGGAAAACTAAAAAAAGACAACACATAACCCCTTGTTCACAATTTCCCCCTAACAATAATTCAAGCACACACCCACACACACAAATACATGTTGACATGGTGACCCTTGTTGAATTCACCTAGAATTCCAATGTGGTTGGTCTCAATCCCCCTAATGTTTGTTGTGAATATATTTACCTGCAAAACACATAACACCTCCTTCGGCCTCGCGGCCGCATCAAAACATCCAAAATAAAATGTGTAATATAAATCCACAATCATCTATATATGCATCAAATCATCATCTAGGAAATTATGATATCATTTACAATTTCTAACAACATCTCTATTCTACATTTCATCCATGTCAAAATGATCACAACATTAGTTCAATTATCAAGGCCTACTCAGTGTGACGAAAATATCGCATGTTAGAAATATATATAACCATGTCAATAGCATATCATCATCAATATCAAAATGTCTCTAATGATCCAACACATCATATATGAATCGAAATCAACAACAGTCCAATATTTCTAACATCTAACATCATGCTAAATCAAAAAGTTACAATAATATCCATAAGTATAGTTGTGATGTCGAAATCAATAACCAAAAAAAGGATTCGAAGGGAAGTGAGCACTAAATCCTACACCATACTTAAGGCCATACTACCCAAGCTCAAAAATATGCACACACAACATTCATTTATTTACATACACACACATATATAAAAATAAATTTCATGGGTGAATTTCCTACCTTTTCATTGTAAGAACTTGATCTAAAATCACAAATCTAAGCTCCTTCCAAGCTCAAGCTCAAATCCAAACAAGCTCCAAAACTCCCAAGCAAGTAACTCAAGCTAAAAACTCCAAAATAACCATGCACAACTAAATGAATTAACCCCAAAACCATCAAATTAACTTGCATATATAAAAAAAGAGGAGAGGAGGGTGAGGTAGCTCCATGTAGGATGCCATGTCACTTATCATCAACTCCACATCACCAATTCAAACATCAAACCCTAGGTTAATAAATTAGTGGTTGAGGAAATGAAAAACCTATTACACACACAAAATCTTACCCACACCTCTAAAGGACACAATTAAAAACTCATGTAAGAAAGTGCAATAAATATCGCCTTTTACCTTACAAATCACATAATGGGGTCTATTTTTTACCCCTTAACCCATAGGTATAGTTGGTAGATGAATTTAAGAGGTATAGGACAAGCTTAAATTGTTCCACAAGACTCTAAAAATATCCCTTAAGCCTAAATCCGAATTATAGATGTATGTAGTCCAGTGAGAGGGACCAAATCAGAGAGGCCTTAGGGAACATCCTTGGTCACCTGGATGTCTTCGTGGCTACATCTATCTATCCCTTTGGACTACTAATTTGTAGGAGGGCACTCGCCACTCAGTTGGAACTACCTCAAAATATAAGGACCTATAATAAGAGGCTCTACCCTCTGTTGTAGCCAGATCTCTATGTGTCCAGGTAGTCACCATTGTACCATTTATGCATCGGTAAGATGCTATCTCTATTGAAGCTTGGGCAAGCTCAACCTGGCCCACTACGCACTCTTCCCTGAGCCTATCTCACTCTAATATCATAGGCTGTAGCTGGGCTTGTGTCTACTAACATAGGCTCGTCATCTGAGCCATCTACGAGGCCATCTGTCATATCTGTTGAAAGTGCACAACACTATCATCTCCTAGGGCTAGCTTGGGCAGAGCCTAATCTCACTCTACGGATACTGTCAAAATCTGAGTCTGAGCCTAATCTCACTCTGCTGATACTATCAAAATCTAAGTCTGAGCCTGATCTCACTCGGCTATCACTATCACACTTAGGGCTCGGGCCTCATCTCTCTCTGCTCTAGCTTAGTCTCTCTCTGTTAGAGCTGTTGTGCCCGAATCTTGTAGGGTGGTATGCCTATGCCACTCGGCATTTGTTCCACTAAGATCGGTCCTGTAGCACTCGGGACGATTGTCCCTGCTCTAATACTCTAGCTCTAGAAAAATTTCTTGGTGCACTGTCACAGACCTCGTGGCCTCGATCCATGTACCTATGCGGTACCCTACTCATCATGGGGTAATCCATCAAATGGATCCTCTGGGTCATGGCTGCTTGCACCCTCTCTGATCACCACCATGCCAAATCTCTCTTGGTGGTTTGGTACCTACTGCCTAAGCCTCCTTTGGGATAGTCAGACATTAAGGTAAAATAGTCACATACGATGTCAAGTAATCCGCGGTAGTCCCTAAATCTCTAGTCTGTAGTGCTGGGTCCCATACCTATGGAGCCATCTGTAAGAAACTCGCCTCGACTAGGTCACATGTATATGCGGCCCCATGGTCTGCCTCTCGAGTCTCTACGGGCATACCATATGCCAGGCTGCAGAATCTCCTGTACCATGCCTAACTATCACTAGCATCTTTCGACCATGTATAGCTCGATGATATAGCTTTTCTGCCAAGGAGAAAATTCTCTAATGTGCAAACACTAAGCTCTATGGCATCCTCTGGCCACTAAATGTGCCTGTAGGGTCTCCATATGATATCTCTCTCTGGAAACTCATCAAACTCTCGCCGGTACCTGTATAAGCTACCTAGGTGGCCTCGTACATCACCACCTACTAATACCCATGCCATGTAAGATGGATCCTCTAGATCTCGGGCATGAAGAGTGCCCACGGGGCACCCGATAGCAATATGGTCCCATGACCAAATATGTAGTAGAGAGGCAGGCCCCACCGTCTTCTGATGGTGGTAAGTAATAAGATGCAAGTCCTAGTATAAGTGCGCTAGTATACATTGTCCCCAATAGTAGCGCTCCCCACTAAATATCCCCTGTACCAATGTCATCAACCCTCGTGGAAAAGACATCCTAGTCTTATCAGTGAGTAAAAACCCACTGATAAGTGCCATAACATATAGGGGTCCTCGGTGTAGTGTAGGGTTGATGATGCACTCATGGAATGCAACAGTCATACCATCATGAGGTATGTCATCTCGATCAAATAAATCCTAGACAACTGCCTTGATCTGCCCGGCATCAAAAGTGTACTCAATTAGTGTACCCAAGATGGGCATGCGGAGAATCCACCACACATCCTCCAAAGTAATGGTCATCTCTCTCGTAGGGAGTCAGAAGCACTGACTCTCACTGTGCCACCGCTCGGCCAGTGTAGTAAGCAGACCATGGTCTAGTGTGATGGAAGGCATCTAGGACACGAGGCCTAGGCCCACTGCCTCCAGAAGAATGGCTACTATGCGATGATCTTGCCGACGCATGCTCCCCTCTTGCTCGGTGATATGTGAATGACACTCCCGCACATGAAGCACCGTAATCGTCTCTCAAAAATCAATCCACTCGTCAGTCACTAACATTTCTTCTAAAAATCTATCTATCTTTTTTAGGGTTAACCCAAAAATCCTAAATTTTCTTCTAAGTGCCATCTTTTTGGCATTTTCTTATCTATCCTCCATCGGACTGGTGCGCCTACGTGCCCTTTCAGGTGTGTGCACCCTCCTTTTGGCACATGTGCATACGTAATCTGTCTCGGAGTGCTTGCGCCATCAATCGTGTGCCTGCATGCCCTTTTGGGCGTGTGCGCCACTCTTTCGGCACTTACACCATCAGTCGTATCCCACGCGCATGCATACGTGCATAAACCCTATGTGTGTGCACTACCCCCTATGTGTGTGCGCTACCATTTTAGTGTGTGCACTACCCTTTTAGTGTGTGTGCATGCACGCACATATGTGGTGCATGCGCATGCGCATGTGTGCATTTGAGTGTACATGCGCGTGCGAAACATGCACCCTAAGGCGTCTGCACCCCCAATGAGGCACTTGCGCCCACCTTTAACGTTCCTCGCACCTATGCATGCGTGTACCCTGCATACCTCCTAGCCCTAATTCCTAATTCTAGGGCATTAATTACAAAATTTGACAAGAAGGGTTTGAGTACTCACAAAGACGCCATCGTCGGCTTCGGCATTGGTACCCTCAAAGGTGTGTCGACCCTTCTCAATCGGTCTCGTGCTATCACCATCATCCTCATCGCTATCAGAGCCTCACGGTAAAAACTCAATAGTGGTCGGTAAGAAATGAATTGGTCGCAGTGATTTACCCCCCCCCCCCCTTAGGTGGGGTATATCAACTTGTTTTTCACTGCCGTGAGTGCTTGGAGGCTCATTTTGACCATTTATTTTCTTGTTGAATAATTATTTTTTTTTCTTTTATTTTTACCTTGTTGGGGCATTTTTTTCCGTCAATACCCCTTTCTTCTCCTTAGGACAATTTTGTTGCTCCTAAGCAATTTTTATTCTTATCCACACTCGTAAATAATTTTTTAAAAATAATTATTTTATTAATTTTTCCACTATACAGGACATTATTTGTCGCTTGTTGCTTCTTTCGTCCACCTGGGGCATTTTCTGTTGTGCCTAGGCTCTTCATTCTATTTCTTCTATTTTCTTCTATTGTCCACCGCATTTCGGAAAATAGAAAACTAAATATATATATATATATATATATATATATATATATATATATATATATATATATATATATATATATATATATATATCACTTCAAAAATCCAAAAATTCAAAAAACAGGGGCAAATTTTTTCACAAAATCCTAAAAAGTAAAAAACCTACAAAAATAGGTAACCTGCTTATTACGGCTGAAACTTGTGTCTTGCGCATGGTATTCTCTCCATATCCTACTGGTTTGTTTCACATCTTCCCTGATTAATACGACTCGCGGATCACCGAATTCACAACCATTCACAAAGCTAGCTGCTTGCTTCGTCTATACTCTGGGGCACATTTGTTGCCTAGTGCTATTTCATTCAAGGTAATACTTTTACTTGGACCATGTGTCCATAATCATTTCCCCCTTGCGTATATCCTTTCTCGGGCATCATTTTTAACCTTGTCATCGATCACAAACATGTGGATCTCTTTAGCTTAGTAACAAAACATTTATACAAGCTGGCTTGACCGTTGTTGGGTTGGATATGTGCATGCGTACTTGTTTTCCCTATTAAATGAGCTTGTTTCCTTCTCGTATTGCATTACATTGTTATATGTTGCATGGAGTTGGTGTTTTCAGCAATGGACAATCGTTCATAGTATGGCTTTTCATGTCATTCTACTTTTGTCGTATGCTTATATTTTTCATAAGGACCGATGACGTAGATCTCTTGGCAATATGATGACACCAAAATTGTTCCAATATAGAGGCTAGAGGCTAAGATCTTCTCTCCACTCCTCCATATTTCTTCTACATCACTTTCCTCTCACCACATTCTACGGAAGATTACACGGGATTCATGAGTGTATCTTGGTGATATTTTCAGATTACACTGGATTCTATGAAAGATCATTTTGCGATCGCGATCCTTTGTACACTTCCCACTTTTGGACCACCATGTAGCATGCTCTTAGGCCGAAGATCAATTTTGAACAACATTTCACCATGAGATAGATGGACGACCGAGCGGGTGAATCATATGTTAGAGGACATGCTTAGGATGTACATTATGGATCATCAGTCGAGATGGGAGGAGTATTTGTAATTGGTGGAGTTTCCCTACAATAATAGTTTCCAGAGTTTGATAGTCATGGATCCTTTTCAAGTATTATATGACAGGAGTGCAAGACACCTTTGAGTTGGGATAGGTTAGAGGAAAGGGTTTATCTTGGGCCACCTTATTGCAAGACATGGAGTAGCAGGTGTTTATGATTAGGCAAAGATCAGTAAGAGGTGAAAGACAGGTAGAAGAAGTATGCAGACTAGCATATGAAAAATCGTAGTTTTGAGGTGGGCACGAATGTGTTTCTTCATGTTAGACCACATAAGATCCCTATCCGTTCTGAGAGTAAAAGGTTCTAAGCTTGCTCCTAGGTTGTGGATCCCTTTGAGATCTTGGATCGCATTGGTCCCTCGGCCTATCATCTAGCGTTGTCACCTAGCTTGTCTCGCATCCATGATGTGTTTCACGTTTTGTGCTTAGAAGGTATATTTTTGATCCTTCTCATGTATTAGATTGGACCTGAATTGTAGGTGCAGGTGATGGTGGAGCCCATCTTCATTATAGAGCGCAGGACCCTGGGCCTTTGAGGTAGAGAGATTGACCAGGTTTGGGTCTAGTGGGATAGATATGATGAGGCTACGACTACATGAGAGGATGCTACACTACTACGAGTTCAGTTTCCACACATGTTCCAGTGACTTCCAGGAAGAAGTCGAGTCTAAGGGGAGGGGGATGTAGTGCCCACTTCCCTTTGACACCTTTTTTGTTATTGATTTTGATACTGTCGAATATACTTATGGATATTATTGTAACTTTTTGATTTAGCATGATGTTAGATGTTAAAAATCTTTGGACTATTGTTGATTTTGATTCATATATGATGTGTTAGATCATTAGAGACATTTTGATATTGATGATGATATGCTACTAACATGGTTATATATATTTCTAACATGAGATATTTTTGTCACACTGAGTAGGCCTTGAAAATTGAACTAATGTTGTGATCATTTTGACATGCATGAAATGTAGAATAGAGATGTTGTTAGGAATTGTAAATGATATTGTAATTGCCTAGATAATGATTTAATGCATATATAGATGAGTGTGGATTTATATTACACATTTTATTTTAGATGTTTTGATGCGGCCATGAGGCTGAAGGAGGTTTTATGTGTTTTACAGGTAAATATATTCACAACAAACATCAAGGGGATTGGAGACCAACCACCTTGGAATTCTAGGTGAATTAAACAAGGGTCACCATGATAACATGTATTTGTGTGTGTGTGTTTGAATTATTGTTAGGGGAAATTGTGACCAAGGGGTTATGTGTTGTCTTTTATTTAGTTTCCTTTAATTGGTGTTAGTATGTGATTTTTTTAGTGATGAAATTCATTGTATTAATTATTTGGAATTTTGGTGCATGTATTTTTTCCCTTTATTATCAATGGGTTGTGTCTTAATTAAAAGCTAATTTAATCTTATCGTAAACTAATTATAGATGTGACCAAAAGAAGTTAATTTATTAGACTAGATTTCCCTTGGATTTTGTGTTGTTTGTTGAGTGCTTGGGATCTTGAGTGTTGTACACTCTACCCCTACAAGGAAATTAGAATTTGGCCTTTAGGAAAATTTTGAGACTTGTGGGACAAGTCAAACTTGTCCCATGCCTCTTAATTTCTATGCCAACCCTACTTATGGGTTGGGGTAAAAATGGACCCCATTATGTGTTTTTGAAAGATAAAAGGTAAAATTTTATTGCAGTTTCTTTCTTGTAATTAATTTTGTCCTTAGGGGGTGTGGGCTTGGCTTTTGTGTGTAAGTAACTTGTCATTCCTCTCACCCACCATTGTATGGTGCATTGGGGTTGAAGTTTGACTTATGAGGTGGAGTTGAGGATGAGTGATGTGGCATCCTACACAAAGCCACCTCACCCTCCTCTCTCCCTTTTCTATTTATTCAAGTTCTTTTGCTTGTTTGGGGGTTACTTAATTCTTTAGTGCTCTTGAATTTTTAGGAGTTACATGATTTTGGGGAGCTTGTGGTATTTATGGGAGCTTGTTGGTGATTTCTTGGGTTTTAACGAGCTTGGAGATTGACTCTTGGAATAAAATTTAATTTTTCTTATGTTATTCCTTTATTTTGTGTTTGTGTGCTTGGTTTTTTTAAGTGTTTGGAATTATTTTTGGGTTCTTGGGTAGATTGCCTAAGTGTGGTGTGTAGGAGGGGACTATGGGGATAATTCATGTAGGGATGCATAATAGTTATTTCATGTTTTGGAGGGAGTTTGGGTTGGGTGCCCCACCTTGGACAAGGAATGCTTGCATTTCTTACTTGTTCTTGTATGAGGGAGGTATAAGAGAATGAGGGAGGCATAAGAGTATGTGGGAGGCATAAGAGTATGTAGGGGATTTGAGATATGTATTGGAGGTTTTAAGGTGGGCACCCATTTCCCATTGGGAGGCATAAGTGGCCTCCCCATAGGTTCTTGCTCCTTTGGATTTCATTTTTAAGCCTTGTTTATTTTGTTGTTCTTCCTTCTTGTGTTTGTAGTTTGAGTTGAATGTGCATTTGGAATGGTTGTGAAATACTTGGTTTTTGATGTGGAAGCTTGTTGTTTCCATGTGTTAGAATCACCTCTCATTGTAATGTGGTTGGGGCTCAAGGGCCAATGAGGAGGATGGCTTCTCCTCCTCATTGGATATTTTGGTTGGGTGGAGAGTGTTGCCTCTCCCCATTTTTGTGGATCAAGAAAATCATGAAGGATCTCTCTTGTTGGTGTTGTGAAGCTTGGAGATTTTGTTGGAGTCCTTAAGAAATTCCTTCTTGTGAGAATCCTTTTTTTGTTTTCCCACTCAAGGTGGAAGATTGTAATATTGCATTTTATTGTAAAGGAATTGTTGTATTATAAGTTGTAATATTATTTGAAGAAGTTCGTTGAAGAGTTGTAAAATTTTCCTTCTTCTTAGATTGTAGTATGGAAAGAAAAGAATCAAAATGGAAATCTTGTGTAAAAGTTTATTTGAAAGTTGTAGCGTGAGAAAGAAAGTTTATTTTCATTGTGAAGTTATATTATGGTAAATAAGGAATAAGAAAGGTAAAAATTTGTAAGATGTTAAAAATGTGTGCATAGTAAACTTGAATGTAGAGCAAAGCTGATTTTAGATACTTTTGTATATATATAAATTGTAGTGAAAATGAAAGAGACAACAAATTTTAGGTGTATTGTTATTTGGGAATGTTGCTTTTGTAGTAAGAAAAATAACAATGTGGAAGTAGATATAAATATTTTATTTTACTCTTGGAATTCAAAGAAAATTAGTTGAACAAAATGGAAAATGATCTTGTAAGTAGTTGTACTTTTATTGGAATAGATGATGCTTTAAAATGAGTAGCTTTACCTAAGAAATGAATAAATGGAACTAAACCTTGCAAATGAAAAACTTAGACATGTAAAATTTGGTTCAAAATGTATTTTGGAATATTTTAGTAACTTTTGATTTTGTGAAAATCTCGATTTTAGGTTATGTTTTTAAGAAACAGGACCACCGCCTTTCGCAGAGCAATGGTCTCGTAACCACCGCTCGGGTAAGACGGTGGTCTCGGAACCATCGCTAAATAGGGCGATGGTTCATAGTTTGTCACCTAGGTAGGGTAGTAGCCCCAGGACTCGGCCGGCTGCTCCGGGTAGTGGTTTTGTCACTTTCGATAGAAATATCTAGTTGTGCTTGTGCAAACTTTAACTTGCTCTTATTAAAAATTTAGGTTTGCAAATTTACTAAGGACACCTCCAACAAATGAATAATGGCTAAATCCTATTAGTTAAAGTAAATTATCTACAAATGGTAAATTAAAAGCACTCTTTCTCATTTATATTGATGGGGGTAGGGTTTTCCCCAAATAGAGAACCCAAATACACATAGCTTTGAAACAAACGTAATTGGTGAAGGAAACCCCCAATCCTTGAATGAAATTAATAACAACAATAAAGCTACAATCTAAAATAATTTAAGTTGGATCTGTTTGTAGACTCCTCCATAGTTCTTCCTCTCTTGCTCCCATGGCTTCCTTCTCCAACCCGTAATTTTTTTAACAAAGGAAAATAAACCAAGTGAGGAGAATAGAGTAAGAAGAGGTTTTAATAAGAATGATTGAGGATTTTTAAGGTTAGTTTGGGAACCCTAGGATCTAGTGGTCAAGATTGATTTGATGTAAGGGTGGAGGATTAACCCTACTTTTGTTTGGTAGGAATGTTTAAAAAATATATTTTAAATAAAATTGAGGGTATGTATAGATGGGTGAATGGGGCCAATTAATTGCCTTATGATGTAAAATCTTTGTTAGTTCTTAGTATGTTTTAGGAATGTAATAAAAAGGACTTTAAGCTATTAGGATAATGAAACTAAATTAATTAAGCATGATGTTAACCATATTAGGATTGAAATTAACTAAAGAGAATAAAACATTTAACTAAGTAAATTAAATTAGAGCACCTTCCTAGTTGAATGTTGATTAATGGACCTTAGAGATGAGTAAAAAATATTTAAATATTATAAATAGACTCGGTTCTTCAATCGTAAAGTTGAGATTAGTGGTGTAAGTTAATTTGATGTACCCTATGGGGATTAACACCCTTGTAACCTCTTTTATCTTAACATAAAAAAATTAGTCACAATTTTCGGGATAAGCGTTAGGTGTTAGCGTGTTCATAGAACATCGCTTTTGTAGGTATTCTTGTTATCGCCGAATCACAGCACCCCTGTGCATATACTTGAACTCACAGTGTGATTGGATAACATGGGTACTATCTCCAAGTTGTGGGACTTGCTACTTGAGATAGACCTCCAGAGGAAGCTGGTTCTTGCTCCTAAACTACTTGCCACAATTTACTCTAATGCGGGATAAGCTAAGCATTTCTAATCTAAATTTCCAAGGGACCAGGGAAAGAGGATGCATAAAATGAAAGCCTACACTAAAGCGGTGATACACCTTAAAAGGAGGATGTGAGAGTAGTCTCCAAATGTGTGAAATACAGAGGCAAAGTGCACACTAGAAGAGGTGATGACAGCTTCTCCATAATCTAGCAAAAATGCATTCACAAAGAATATTCCAAGCACACACAATGATAATGAATTCTGCAAGAACATAAAAATAGACACAATATTCTTGTAGAAAGATAAAAGGGGCAAGAAGAATGCAAGAAAACACAACGGGGAAGATACATCCACAAACTTGTATTTTATTGCTTCTGGTATGCATAGTTCAGTCTATTACAAGATAAGGGCATGGATCACCATGCAAGGAGTCCACTACAAGGGCCTACAACACACTTTGGCTTCACAAAGAAATTTTGGCAAAGCTTTGCTACCCAAAACTCTCTCCTTTACAATGAGCCCAACACTCCAATTTATAGAAAATCAAAAGGAAAAGAGAAGGGAAAAATGGAAATCCCGAAATCTGTCCTTCAACCACTGTAAGAGGCATTAAATTGAGTGAAATGGTTATAAATTACTTGCAAAAGGCTCCCATATTGTCCCATGTGCTGCAAATGAGAGAAAGAATGATGACCATGCCTCTTAATTGCACTCCAAAGCTACCAAATAAAACACTGTTCTGAACCCGGCCACGTTTTATTAAAAAACTCAATCAATTTCTGATCAAATATGGAATTTCTTGATTACTGTGCATCGGGATCGGAACCACGATTCCAACGGTACCAATTTTGTGCAATTTCATTGAGAAATGCAAAAGTTATGGCCTTCGAGTGCGAGCATGCTATTTTGGGTCCGCAAGCGTTTTTGTCATTGTGACGGGAATGAATGAGCATTGACTGAATGGAGCCGAATATGTTTCTTTTATTTAAATATATCTACCCTCATCAAAAATAAGAAATCCAGTTTTTGTGGCGTAGAGGACGTCGTGTTTCGTTCGTAAAGTCCAATTTTATGAAAATCGGAGCTCGGAGTCAAAAGTTATGGTGTTTGAAGTTCCACAGTTAAACGTTGAATTTTCTTCTCTGCCTTCGGCCGCTTCGGCTTTTCACACCCTTCGCGTCCTTTTGTCCCAAATGTCCCAATGTTGAATGGGACAAATTCTTCCGAACCGCCTGAAATGGGCTTCCATGTCCCTTTTCTGCCGGTGACACGTGGCGTGATCTCGATTGGCTTTCGGCTCGCCTTATCCCGCGTCTGCGCGTCCCTTTGTCCCACTTGGCACAGTGCTGAAATTTCCCATTTCGGCCGAACCGGCCGGTTCGCGTACTTTCGGCCCAGATGTCCCATTTGCTTTCGGACCGTGCAGGGAAATTTTTCCGGTTCGGCCGGTTCGCGCCCTTTTGTCCCAATTGTTCGGGACAAAGTTCTCATTTCGGCCGAACCCGGCATTGTTCTGCATTTTCGCCCCGCGTCCCAGGCCCCAGCATTTCTGGGCTGCCTTGACTTATTTCGGCCGATCCGGCCATCCAGCGTACTAATTGCCCGGAGATGTCCCAAAGCTGCTGTTTGTTTCAAGTTAGTCAAATTTTTCCATTTTTTCGGCGAGTCAGATTTAGTGTCCCATGGCGTCCCTTTGTTCCAAATGTCCCAAATCTTTGCCGCAGATCGCCTTTGCGGACCTTTTCGGCCGGTTCGCGTCCTTTTGTCCCAACTGTCCCAAATGCTGCGAGGACTAGGACTTAGCCATTTTTCATGATTTTTTCTGGCCCGAGCTTGTTTTTGCAATTTTTTCACATTTTCTCAGAACTTGCTCTCTTCTTCTTGGACAGGGGAGTTAGAAAAAATCTGAGGGGACCCTAGAAACATGACTTTTTGCCGGACTCAATATAATTGCTTGGGACTAAAGAATTTGATGCATGTTATCAAAATTACCTTGAGGGGTGAATTTTGGATAACAATTTTGGCGACTTCAATGGGGACATCTCTGCCGGATGAAGAACGACCAGTGCTTGTAGCAATCCATTGGGCATGAGTCTGTTTGATAGCCTCTCGGTGATCTCGATATTTGAAAACTGTGTCCTTGACCATCGAAACATCCGTTGAATTTGGTTTTCCGTGGTGCAAATTCTTTTTAGGAACTCGATGAAGCTGTAAACATGCACATACTAGAAGCAATAGGACATGTGCACAAGCACTTAGGAAATAAAAACTACTCTAATGAAGCGTGACAATGTGCACAAGCACTTAGAGGAATGGAAATTCTAAATTAATATTTACAAGGGTGAAAATCTTTCTTTCTAGTAAGCGTTTGAGATGGATCCCATTGGAATGGAATCTGCGATTCTTCACCATCCAACTTAGCCGGTCGGAAAGCATTCTATACCTTTTGCATTCAATGATCATGTATGGGCCACTCCGGATGGCATCAAACTTGGAGTGCTTTCTTGGTTTTGCACGATCAAGCATCCCATTTCAGTACCAAATCTCCAGGTTTGCAATATCATGGCCTTAGCTTTCTTGTCAAAACTCTTTTTGACCAATGCTTTATCCTTTT
The DNA here is from genome assembly GCA_018340775.1 of Taxus wallichiana var. yunnanensis. Lineage (NCBI taxonomy): Eukaryota > Viridiplantae > Streptophyta > Pinopsida > Cupressales > Taxaceae > Taxus > Taxus wallichiana. The sequence goes on along the minus strand of CM031235.1, from coordinate 791,264,731 downwards.
CTATGGTGCATTGCGTGCTCTCTTGTCTCTTCTAATTCCATCACTCTCTGCATACCGATTTCCATAGGTTCAACCTCAAATTAGTTCCAATGTTTCATGAGCTCCATTTGCGGCAACTCAAGTGATATAGGTAGAACCGCTTCTTTCCCGTACACAAGCTTGTATGGAGAGCTTCTTTGAGATCTCTTGGGTGTGATCCTATCGGCCCATTGGGCTGATTTGAGCTTCGAGTGCCAAGTCCTCGATTCTCATCAAGAGTCCTCGATGATTCTTAGTAGATTCTTGTTCGTAGACTCAGCTTGGCCATTACCTTGAGGGTAATAGTTCGATGAAGTGTTAAGATACACACGGTTCTTAACAGCCCATTCGGTGATCTTTGTGCGAGGAATGCCAATGCATTTATGCGATATGATAGTGGCGGGGGCACCAAACCTCGTGACTATCCCTTCATGCTAGAAATCTAAGATATTAGATTCATTTGCCTCCTTGAGTGCCTTTGCCTCGAGTCCACTTAGTGAAATAGTCATTCTTTGTAAGTATCCAATTGTGACCTTGACTCGGGTGGGATTGATGACTCCAATGAAGTCCGGTCCCCATTGCATGAATGGTGATCCACCGAAATTGGACGAAGGGGCAGCGCCGCTTAACCTTTCTTTCCCTGTGAAGAATGCACATTTCTTGCATTCTTCTTGCCCCTTTATCTTTCTACAAGAATATTGTGTCTATTGTTATGTTCTTGCAGGAATTCATTATCATTGTGTGTGCTTGGAATATTCTTTGTGAATGCATTTTTGCTAGATTATGGAGAAGCTGTCATCACCTCTTCTAGTGTGCACTTTGCCTCTGTATTTCACACATTTGGAGACTACTCTCACATCCTCCTTTTTTGGTGTATCACCGCTTTAGTGTAGGCTTTCATTTTATGCATCCTCTTTCCCTGGTCCTGGAAATTTATATTAGAAACAGTTAGCTTATCCTGCATTAGAGTAGATTGTGGCGGGTAGTTTAGGAGCAAGAACCAGCTTCTTCGGAGGTCTATCTCAAGTAGCAAGTCTCACAACTTGGAGATAGTACCCATGTTATCCAATCACACTTGTGAGTTCAAGTATATGCATGGGGTGCTTGTGATTCGGCGATAACGAGTTACATAGGAGAAGGTTTATGGGGATCTTTTGGAGGAGGCATAAGAATATTGTTTCACATTTTTGGAGGGAGTTGGGTTGGGTGCCCTACCTTATAGATAAGAAAAATGCTTATTATCTTATATGTTTTTAGGGAGGCATAAGAGAGATTCCGGGAGGCATAAAAGAATTTGAGGAAGACATGAGAGCCTTGTTTTGGGTTTTTTTGTGTTTTGGAGGCTTTAAGGTGGGCACTGATCCCATTGGTAGGCATAAGTGATTTCCCATAGTTCCTTGCTCTATTGGCTTAGATATTTCAAGCCTTGTTTAGAGAAGTTGTATTCTTTGATATTGCTATTGTTGTGCTTGTGTGTGTGTTGAAATATTGTTGGCATGTGTGTTGTATTTGTGAAAGTTGTCATTGGTTGTATCCATTTCTTATTGCTCTATGGTTGGGGCTCGAGGGCCAATGAGGAGAATAAATTCTTCTCCTCATTGGATTATTGGTTGGGCAGAGAGTGTTGCCTACTCCCCCTTCCTTGTTTTTGTGCTTGAAGAGAAGAAAATGGTGAAGCTCAAGTTGAAGTCTTGGACATAGTGCATCTTTTAGAAGAAAAAAATGAATCCTACATTTTTAAAATTTAGCCATGTTGTTTCCACTTAGAGTGGAAGGCTTGTAATTTTTGCATTTTAAAAGAAAGCCTTGTAAATTCTATTTATCAAGTTACAATGTTGTAGTTGAAAGGAATAAGCTTAAGTTGTATTCTTGGTTGGAAATGAAACTCTCCAAATTCTATATTTTATTCAAGTTGTAATATGTATTCTTTGGAAAGGAATGATATTATTGTAAAGAAATTATTGTTGAGTTCTTTTGTTGTATTGTTGTAAATTTGAAATGAAAAAGGAGTTTATTTAAGTGTGTTGTATCTTATTCTTCTCTCCAAAATTTATATGTGAAAAAGAATGATTTAGAGTTGATATTATACTCAAGTTTTATACCTTATTGCAAAGGAAAGAATGCCACAAACTTAGTGTTTTAATCCAAAAATGAATTTGGCTCCTTTTCATAGTTGTTTTCTATCTTAAAATAGTTGATTGAACTCTATTCTTGATATATATCACTTGACACACACACACACACACACACACACACACACACACACACACACACACACACACACACACACACACACACACACACACACACACACACACACACACACACACACACACACACCTTTTTATAGCATTTTGTGTTCCAAAGTGACCGATACCAATCGACTTAACCGACATCGGCAGAACCTATACCGACATCGGTCCACCGTACATTATTACTATTTTGTAAAATTCGATCTTCAACTCAAGTTTAATGATTTATTTCTTAGAAAACATGACAAAACATCTATGGAAACCTTGCTTATTTGTTTTAGATTCACCTAGATGAATATAATGGAAAATCTCTATAACTTCCCTTATGATATTTTAAATATATCAAATCTATAGTGAATCTGGAGTGGGCTACTATATCACCGTCATCGACATGCCTCGTGGATCGACACCGATACCTTTGGAATCAATACACAAACCACACTTTTAACTTTAAACGTAGAAATGTTTACTTTCTGTGCAAACCAATGAATGTAAATCCTGCAATAGACTTAAAATAGTATAAGGAGGTATACAGATGAATATATATGAGGATATATGCATTTGTATACCTCATTATTTAAAATTTACCATATTTTCCGAGGCTGGTGTGAGTGGAACCGATGTCGTAGCAAGTGAGTACCGTGGTTGGTCAAGAGATCACCATTGGTCACCTGTGCATAGAAACAATTTTATAAAAATGTGATTACCGCCAAACCAAAGGGTTTAAAAAAATGAAACTTGAATAGAATGTATATCTAATGACCTACAAGCACATATACACTCATGTATAGATGTATATAAATGTGTATACACTTAGATCCTTGAAATGGGTTTTTGCCAAATGTAACTCAAAAAAATTAGAACTATTAAACAACTTCAACCATATTTGTGGATGAATGCTTCCAATAAAATGGATGAAAATAACTACACCCTACAAGATCTATGTAAACAAATAAGTGAGCCAAGTGGGGAAAGATCTTCCTTCCATTGCTATACTAAAACCTAGAGGAAATTCCTCCATGGTTTCTCTCATACTTTCATGGCTTCCTCTCCTCCAACTTGCAAAACGAAGAAAAAAAAAAGAGAACAAATGAGGAAACTATGACAAGAAAAAGGTTAAAGGGAATTCATAAGGATTACTAGGGTTAGAATGAAAACCTAAGATCTAAGGACCAAACACGAAAAGATCTAAGGGTAGGGAATCAATCCTACAACTTTTAGGTGAGGATATTTTATGGGAACATATGTTTTAATTAAATGTATGTGTAATTTGTGAATGGGGCTACTTAGGGCCTTATTTTTAAAGTTGAAATGTAACCCTCTTTTATAGTTTAGTAAATAATTAAATGGAATTAAAACTATAGTAATTAAATAATGGTATTGTGAATAAACATTAAAGTTAATGAATTAAGGGGATTAATTTAACCAAGGGTAAATGTATAAGTGTGGAATATGGATATTAATTGCCTAAAGGAATTAAAATTAGACTAAACAAAGGAATTAATGGATGCATTGCTAGAAGATTATAACCGAGAAATAACTTTAGAAATAGATTAATAATATTTAATTATTAATCTAGGCTTGGATCAACCTAATGTAATGTAGGAAATTATTGGTAGGAGTTAATTAAATGTACGTTAGGGTTAACACATTTACAACCCTTTAAATGATTTGTTTCCCACAATTTCCTAAGTATTTATTTAAGATTTAATGTGGTTTGGGAACGTCGAAAATGTGGACATTACAAATAGGGTTTGAGATACTACTATATAATGATAATAATATTGACAATACATTGTATACATTAATAAGAATAAATATAATTACTTATTGAATGTGAATTTCCTTGAGTAATGATCTTCACACTTCTTCACTTATTATTTATTCCACACTAATGATCTTCCACAATTTTAAAATAAATTACATTTGCGTGTATAAATATATAATTATATATTTTATTTTATGCATTAAACATGAGTCGGCATTATACTATTATATATATCATTTTAACCATCAAACATTAGTCATTAACTAAATAATTTTTTTGAACAACGCACACCATAATCCATTAAGTCCTTGCTTGCCACGATTGAGGAAGACCTCTCGGTGTAATAAAGATATGTACATGTTTAGAAGTAAAGATTTGAAAGGAAAAATCAATGTTTACCTTGAAATGGTAGAAAATTTATCGAGTAAAGAAGGAAAATGTAAAATACTAATGGTAGATTGGTAAGAATGTTTGATGGTCCTTCCAAAAATTTCAATTTCATTTCATTCAAAGAAACTTCATCTCGTATAAATTGTTGCGTATCTTTTATTTACTACTATTTATTATTATTTTTATTATTATCAACAAAATAATATTATTTAGAATCACAATTTTTCTTACATAATAAGGATTAATTGTATTGTATTCTTTTTGGAGCGTTAAGATTTTATAAAACCTATTATTTTAAAGATTTTATTCAAGTATGTTAGTCATTCATCTCAAAAAGAAGTTTCACACATTTTGCAATAATTTTAAGATTGACTATTAACATACGTGTGTATCGTCAGATATTTACTTGGGATATATAGAATGGAACATTTGTGTGCCACATAAATATTATATTGGCTCACCTCTATTTCAAATACTTTGAATTACTCTAAATCATTAAACAATTAATTTTAGTAGTTAATAAAAACTAAAAACATATAAAAATAAGATCTTTCATTAAATATTTCACATTTAAATATGTTTAATCTCAATTATTAAAACATTAATATATCTCCCACTTAACTCTAAATACACACCCAAAATTAAATACACTTTTAAAACACATCTCAAACTTACTTCTACTAAACTGAAAATTAAATACACTTGTTGAACTTACTTCATTAATATTCAACCAAAATTTCAAATCTTAAAAGGAAGTTTGGCCAAATCAATGAATACACAAGACATTATACAATACCTCGGTTATTTTAAGAAAATTTGACGGCACCCTATCTTTTGATATGGACTAAAACTGATTGTCCTTCATGGTAAAAGACAATCAAATATGACAGCTAAAGCGAACACATCGTGTCTTCAAATAGCCGGCCTACCCGTTAAGAAACGGCTATATTATCTTAAATCTCCAATGCAAATTCCGACACAGAAAGTCTCGTGAATCGTGTAAGACAGCTCATTACCCGCTCCCGACCGCCTGGGTTGCATTCGTGACGTCATTTTATCATAATATGTTGGAAATCTAAACTAGTTTTGGATGTTGGGGAAGCCGGGAAGGCTTTGTAAAGCCGATAAATATGTGTATTAACTATTCATTATGTATGAGAGAGGTGAAAAAGATCTTATCGGGGGTGGTGCTTGGATACTATAAATACAACGGAAAGCTTAGTAAACGGGGAAAAAAACCAGTGACCCTCGCTGCAACAATGGTCGGGTTCAGCAGCAAAATGTATTTTACATTGGTCGTCTTGGTGTTTCTCCGTCACAATAATTTCGGTGAGTATTGTATTCTTCACAAGTAAAACTTCTGCAATTTGTTTTCCTTCTAATGAATGTTGTTATGCAGCGATGTCGTCCAAGGTGCCTGCGAGCGTTGGAATAAACTACGGGCGGCTGGGCGATGACCTGCCGGCGCCGCCGCAAGCAGTGGCGGTGATAAGGTCTCTGGGATTCCGGCAAGTGAAGATCTATGATTCCGATCCGGCCGTTCTTGGCGCTCTGTCAAACAGCGGACTGCGGGTGGTGATGGCAGCCACCAACGAAGAGGTGGCGCCGCTGGCTGCGTCTCCCTCAGCCGCCGACAAGTGGGTGTCTGAGCGCGTGCAGCCCTTCTTCCCTGCGACGCGCATCCGTCTAATCACTGTTGGGAACGAGCTGCTCAGCCACCCTGAGCTGCGCAACCTGTGGGTTCACCTTTACCCGGCAATGCAGAACCTCCAAACCGCCCTGCAAACCGCCGGACTCCACCGCTACATCAAGGTCTCCACCTGCATTGCCATGGACGCCCTCAACGCCTCCTATCCTCCCTCCGCCGGAATATTCAGGCCCGACATCGCCGACGGCATCCTCCGCCCCGTCTTGAAGCTGCTCTACTCCACGAGATCTTATCTCTTCGTCAATGCCTACCCTTACTTCGCCTGGTCGGGAAACAGCGACGAGATACCGCTGGAATATGCCCTGCTTCAGGGAGACGCTGCCCCTGTTTCAGACGGAGATCTCAAGTACGGTAACTTGTTGGATGCCCAGATGGATGCTTTCGTGGCGGCCATGGAAACCGTGGGATTCCCTGATGTTAAGATCGCCATTAGCGAGACGGGGTGGCCGACGGGCGGAGGAGTTGGCGCCACCGTGGGCAATGCGGCAGTGTATAACGGGAGGCTTCTGAAAAGAATGGCGATGAAGCTGGGCACTCCTGAGAAGACCCGGTGTGTTCATACCCACTTTCATATTTGCTCTGTTTAATGAAAATCAGAAGTCTGGTGTGGAGACAGAAAGAAATTGGGGCATTCTTTATCCCAATACTTCCCATGTTTATGCTCTTTGATTCATTACACCTTTCCGTTCTTTTATTCATTACAGACACAGCCTTCTGTTCTTTCATTGATTTAGCTGTGTCTACTGTACATCAATAAGTGCTGTACTCGTCGAAAATAATAATTGGTTTCGTATTTCTATTGAACGATCAACGGACTGTCACCGTTCTAATTTCCTTGATGAATTCGATTTGACACCAAATTTCTCTAAGTTTTCTTCACTAAATCCAAACACCCCTACCCTCGGCCTCATCTGTAATAATTAAGGAAGACCTTTAATTTTAAACTTTACTTGTTTTCAACTATCTTTTGTGGCATATTTAAAAAATAAAAATTAAAGTTTTCTTTCTCTAAATGACACTTGAATTTGTAATATTTTGGTCAAATATGTCACGTTTAAAGATGTCACATCCTTAGTCTAATCCAGTTGTCTTATACTCTTCTAATACGGCGCTAGTTGTCTTATTCACTCGGAAATTTCTTACGAGTTGTTTGCACTTTGCACATCCAAGGCTTTCTAAATTGTCTTCATGGTTTACTATTCATCCAAGCTTTGTATATTGTTTTCATGAATTAGATATTTCTATCTTCAAAGCTTTGGGTAATGCAGCGCTCTTTAGTTTCCTTCAAGGTTTTCCCTTTTAACTCTACTTTTTGGACACTTCGGGTGTCATATCGACAAATTACAGAATTTTATCTTCAAAATTTTGGGATATAAGTTCTTGTAGTTGTCACATATGTCCTTGCAGTGTGTTTGAGATTTGTATTGTAATATGTATTTTTATGCCCGAAGGCATACTACCGTGAAACAATTCTTCCTGATTCTGACAGCATTTTCAAATTAGACGGCATATATTTAATTTACAAATTTATGTTGAAATCTGAGGGCATACACAGTTCTACTTGTCGCTGCATGCATGTATTATTGTGTAGGAAAATGACAGGTCTGCAGGTGGGTTTGTTGACGTGGGTCTATCCTTCCCCACTCAACATTTATTATGTTGTCAAATACATGCAGAAGCAAACATCAGATACGGTACTTTTGAAGCTGCCCAAAATTTGCTGGTGCTATACGGTACAACTGTGAAAGTACGCGGTGATAGGTTGTGAAAGTACAAATTTCGTACAGGGTTAAACTGTCAATTCAAAAAAGCCGGCTGATAAGACAGAGCTATTGGTAAGTAGAATATATGGTAGGCGACAATATCTAAAATCCAGTCGAATACGGTCATCTCATGGTTTTTCCCCACTTCCAATTCCAGATCTTTGCTCTTTCATTCCAACTTTTGTACCATCGCTTGTTAGCATTTTGTCCTCCTTTTTTCCTTGTCGCTCGAAGAAACTGGATTTTTAATTTATGACGTGAAACTTCGCCGGAAATGCTAGATTTTTGACGTTCAATATTACATGTCATGGAAATGCTGGATTTTTGACGTTCAATATTACATGTCACACACTCATAGTAAACTTCAAAATTAGGTTCCAAAAATTATACAGACGTCAAAATTTAATCCAAATCAATTTTTATATTAATTATGAAAATAATAATAAAGAAATTAACAATTTACAAGATTCAAAATATAAAAATATTATACATTTAATTTAAATATCTTTTCAACCTAGGAATCTTATCACTCTAAGGATTCAATTGACAGGGTGTAGGCTGTTTATTTTTATTTTAACTATGTAAACAATGACAAGATGAAACTTTAACTAAAAGTTTTTAAAGTGGTTTATATAAAATATAACACACACGCACACACGCACGCACGCACGCACGCACCTTACGCACGCACACACACACACACACACACACACACACACACACACACACGCACAAGCACGCGCACGCACACACACGCACACATGCACGCACACGCACACACACGCACACTAAAACACACACACACACACTAAACACACACTAAAACACACACACACACACACACACACACACACACACACACACACACACACACACACACACACACTCTTGTGATTGTAGTGCCCATATCAAACAAAAATATAAAAATAATAAAATAATAAAAATTAAGTACGCGAGTCCACGGTGGTTGGAGGAAGTGACTCTGTGAAAGAGAAGGTATGACGTGTGAAGGGATATGTCGAGAAGGTTGAGTGTGCCGGTTGGAAAGCATGGGTACCCTCACTCATGTTCACTCCAACTAGGTCAAGTCACCTTGTTAGAGAACCTGCAAAATTGGGGAGACACATGATTTCCAACATCATTCAAGACATGTTACATTTCTTGCATAGTAAAGACAAGCACTTTATTGGAGATCCAACGGTGTTACTAGGTGAGACCCAATTCAATGTGTAAATTTAGCAGTATTTGGAAGGTTGCAGCTGGAAGTGTTTAAAAAAATGAAAGAATGTGACAAATTCTCACGAGATAATAATTTAGGCATGACAGTTCAAAATATTTTGGTTTCCTCATGGAACAGTTTACCTTGTTTCAACTATGCAACAAAAAGGTCTCCAATTTGATCGGTTTACTCTACCTACACACTCCCGACTGTGCCATAATGTGAGCTCTGGAGAAGGGTATGGACGCTATCATCAAGCATACGAGATAGAATAATTTTGTCGAGATGTTGTAGTTCAAGTGTTATAGTAGGTATGTACGAAAAATGTGGAAGCATACGATTGGCATGTGGACTGTTTGACTATATGCTTGAAATGTGATCTCATGGACAATAATGAGAGTAAGATATGTACAAAATGGGTTTGTTGAAAAGTCTTAGAAACTTTCAAGAAAATGCAAATTAAGGCTTCATGGCCTTTTGCAAGCATCCTCCACCACATTACTTGCCAAAATAAAGGATTTAAAATGGGAAATGGACATCCATCCCAACATAATGAAAAGGGCTTTTTGGTCGGATGTTGAAACCGCAAGTGCCTTGGTTAACATGGATGCCATGCCTTAGCAAGAGCAAGAGGAGTGGAAGCACAAGAGAAAAATAGAAGGAAAATGCATGCATGTGGGCATGATGCACATGTCACAATGCTTCTTGGGGTTGCCAGAATTCCTCCACCAACAGAGGGACAAGATCAAGGGCACTGTGAGACTTATTTTCCAACCCGAAGTAGAAGGGAAAAGCGGTGCAGATCTTATGATCAAGGAAGGTGCACTTGCAGATGCTGAGGCTATTTCTGGAATGCATGTTGATCATTTATTGCCAACTGGCACCATTTTCCTCAAGACTAGGGCCATTATGTGTTCTGCTACAACTATGTTTAAAGCAACAATACATGGAAAAGGTGGGCATGCAACATTTCCGCATATGAATGCATACCTTATTATTGTTGTGTCATTTATAATTTATAGGCTATGCAATGAGATAATTTCTTGAGAAATACATCCTCTTCTAAACTACTAGTGTTCATCTATAAAATACCCTTCATTCTTCTTATTACGGATTCTCATGTATATACATGCCCAGAATCAAGGAAATGTAACTTCATGAGTTTTGAGCTAGCTTTTGTAACTTCATGATTCTAGACATGTGGATAATACTCAAATCATTTTGCAGAAAAAGTATTGAAGCGTTGGAGAAAATACAAAATGGTGGAATTGTGGATGCGTGCAAACTACTTGACTTGAAATTGCTATTAGAGATGCATAACCAAATCCCACAATTTTGAATAGCTTCAGTCCATATGCATGGTTAATCTCACCTTGTCCTTCATAATTCTCATACTTTAGTTTTCCATTTGCAGAGTAATAAATTTAAAAACCTTTGGTTTATCATACATTTGACTATTTTATATAAACTTGTTTTGGAAAAATGGTAAAATGTCATCTGGTACTTATGTAACTTGAATAACACTTGGTAGTCAAGCACAAAACTTAAACCCTCCTTCAGACATGATTTGGAAAACTTCGTAACCATATTAGATAGCTGTGACACCCTTTTATTGACCAGCTGAGTTTTTTCCCTCGTAAACCCACCGTAACGCCCATCTAAAACAACCACTCGAAACCACAGAATAACCTAGGTTTAGTTAGGAAAAGTTATGGAATAATTTTTCTTGTTTAAAAGTGTCTCCACAACCCTCCTACAATACCGAAGTTGACACAAACAAGTTTCGAGGTCAATTAAAATCAATAGTTTATAGTTTTCCCACTACAACAATTATTAAAGTTCTCGAGGTCAAAGATTAGGTTAGAATAATCATTTAAAATTAAAAGGAAATTTCTCACTTATCCACTCCAGAACTCTCTTACAAGATTCATTTGGATGTTTCTTATAATTAACACACTAAAAATTCCTAAAAAACCTCCCATTAGATAGGAAATTTCCTCCCCTTTCCGGTGATATAAAGAAGTCCTCCTAACTCCTCATATTTCCCAAGTTATGGGCCGGCAGGCCTTGGGAGGAAATTTTTCCCAAAGGCGGGCTGTGGGCCTAGGGAAGAAATTTTGCCCTTAGCGCTCTTGGGTGAAAAGCACATTTCACCTCCGCACACCCACGGTGGGGCTTCATGCCCGAAAGGAAAATTTTGAACTTGGGGTCCACTAAGGACACGTGTCCAAAATCCATGCCTAGGTAGGAAGGCGGGTCGCGGAGGTAAAACAAGATTTTTGACTTAATTTAAAAAGGGCGAAAAGGAACATTTCAACCCGCTCCTCTGCCGATGTGTTGAGACGCCACATGCTAACCAATGATTGGTCATGTGGGCCTAAGGGTAAACATTTTCCCGAGCGGGCGTGTGGATGCGGGGAGAATTTAGCACTTTTGCCCTTTGGGCGAAACGTGAAGTTTACTCCCACGCCTCCGCCGACGCCTAAAGGGGCCACATGTCAACTCCTTATTGGTTGCGGGTCAGTGGGCTAGCGGGGATCATTGGGAAGGTTTGACCTTTGAAGCACAAATTTTAAATTACTTTTGCGCCTCCGCCGTGGCATCGTAGAGCCACGTGGTAGCCATCCATTGGCTGTGGGCTGGTGGGGCCGCGGAGAAAACTTTTCCAAATTTACTTTTCAAACTTAGTACTTTCCCGCAAAATGGGAATATACGGGCTTGCGGAGTCATGGGAATTTTGTGACTTTTGCCAAAGTGTTGTAAGTCAAATTTGGGCCGCGCAGTTTGATTAACAAATTTTTCCCTTAGCTAAATTTAAATTTTGAGCCCGAGATGAAGTAAAATCTTCAGAAGGTCATAACATTTGATCGGGAACTTAGTTTTGGAAGTGAGGACTTTTTGGAAAGCTCTCAAAGTCATCTTTGCACAGAAATTTAAAATTTTGATTTTGATAAACTTTGAAGGGTCAATTTTAAGAAAATGATCTGTCAGGCTTCTAAAATGTGAACTAGACTTTTAACTTATAAATTTTATTCAAATCGACATTCTTTCTTTCACAACATGCCATACAGACCTGGGGAATTGCACTTGGGAGAATTGAGGATGGATTGTAAGGGTTAAATTGTTTGATTGATTATCAATTTGAAATTCCCCAAATCGACAACAAAACGACTATAAATTTTGACTATGCCCGATTTTGAAAAGTTTTATAAATTTTTCTTAAGTTGTAAAGTCTATTTAGGATCATTTTGGATCATACAAGTTCAATTTAATGTTTCATTTCATTTTCCAAGGTTGCAGGGTTGTTCTGTACATTTTTGATAAAAAGAATATTTTCCAGTTTAAAAATTATCTAACAAAGGTCTACAACTTCTAACTCAAATTGATCCATTTACATTCATCAAACTATAAAATATGAATACATTCTAAACCGATATTACAATGTTATATTTCCTTCAATCCAACAACGTGAAAAGAGAATGCAGTACCACTTTCCGAAATCAACGTTTCAAATGAAGTAGAGTAATATGTTTTCTTCATTTGTGTTTCCTTTTTCAATTTTCAATGAGATTTCATCTTGCATTTCAAACACAAATTTCTCATGAAAACAATATCATATGAACAAGGCAAACCCTTATATTAATTCAAAGGAAATCTCTTACAACTTCTTTCCCATTTATTTTCAAAATACAACATACCAAATGCATATCTTTCTTTTCTATTCACATGACTAAATACAAGATATATTATTCCATAATCAATTTCAACTTTCATAGCTTAAATAGAGTAGTCTTTCCAACACAATAATATACAAGATCATCCACTTCAAAGTGGAAAAAGGTTACAATAAGAAATAATCTCAACAAGGACTATCAAACTTGTCTTTTTTCTCTACTCTAGAACAACAACATGAATATCCTCCATTTTCTTTATTTCAATTTGATCACAATAGAACAGGGGGAAAGGAAATGCTCTCCACCCAACCAAGACATCCAATGAAAAGGAGAATCCGTCCTTCTTCATTGGCCTCGAGCCCTAACCACATTGCAATAGAAGGTGTGTTTTCAACACATGGCAACAATAGGCTTCCACAACACAAAGACAAATTTCTCATTCAAAACACACTCCAAACAAAACTACGTTTACAACCACAAAAAAACTAAAAAATACTCGGGGTTCTCCATGCAAGCCAAAGGAGCAAGAAACTATGGGGGATGCTACTTATGCCTCTCGAGGGGAAATGGGTATCACCACGTGAGAACAAACAACCAAAATATACACATCATATCAAATCTCCGACACACCCTTATGCCTCCCCAACTACCCCTTATTCCTCCCATTTCCTTATGCCTCCTCAACCTTTTATGGCACCCCATAATGAGTAAAGAAATGCAAGCTATTTCTTTGTAAGGTGGAACCCAAATCCCAACTCCCCACACTTATACTTCCCAAAACACTTATGCCTCTCATAAAATACCCCATAGTCTTCTCCTCCACCATTCCTAGGCCATCCACCCAAACAACCAACAAATAAAACAACACATTCAAACATTCTACCATTCACATATGCATAAAAATGAAAGGAGAGCATTTCCAAGAGCTAAGCTCTTACCTTTCCATGATGGAGATTGTTCCAAGTTCAAAACAAAAAGCTCTCCAATACAAAAAAATTCAAGAGATAAACAATCAACAAGTATGCAACCATGTCCAAATTTCTCCCAATTTGCAAGAGCTCCAAAAAATAACCCCAAAGCAAGTCGTAAAAAATGAAGTGATAAAAGTGAAGCAACCTAAAACAAGGTAAGAAATTCGAATTTTATAGAAGAGGAAAGAGAAGAGAATGAGGTGGATCCATGTAGGATGCCACTTCACACATCCTCAACCCCAACACAAAATTTAACTTCATTCTCCAAGGCACTGATAAATAAGTAGGTGAATAATATGGCAGTTTTATTTACACACTCCAATCAAGCCCACACCCCATAAGGACTAAAATTAAAACATGTAAGAAAAATGCAAGTACAACAGTCAACTTGACTTACAAAAATGCATAAAGAAGGGCTAAATTTAACTCTCCAACCATAGGTAAGGTTGGTATATAAATTTAAGAGGTATGGGACAAGTTTAACTTATTCCACAAGCCTCCAAAATCAGCCTCCAAGGACAAATTCGAATTTCAAAGAAGATGAAGTGTTTCTTACTCCAAAATCAGCTTACATATCTCTTACACATTTCTTACAACCCTTTAATTTTAGGCCAACAACTCTAATAATTACTTTCTTATGACATATTTTAATTAACTAACTTAACAACATGATTACTCACAATATTAACACACCATTTAGTAAATAATGAAAAGGGTCAATGCACCACAAAATAAACACATGTAAACATTAACAAAGGGACAAAATAAAAGAAAATACATAAAATCCCTTGGTCACATTTAAAGGTGATCCCCATGGGAATCCCTAACACAATCAAACACACACAAACAAATACAGTTGCCATGGTGACCTTGTTGAATTCATCTAGAATTCCAATGTGGTTGGTCTCCAATACCCGATGTGTGTTGTTATATTTTAACCTGCAAAATACAAATATCTCCTTCGGCCTCGTGGCTGCATCAAAACATCCAAATGAATATAATATACCTCCAAACTCATATGTGTGTGTGTGTGTGTGTGTGTGTGTGTGTGTGTGTGTGTGTGTGTGTGTGTGTGTGTGTGAATCACAACAATCATCAAGCCAATCAATAGTGTCACTTAAAATTTCATCAACTATATCATCATCAATTTTAATTCAATTTTCATTTATGTCCAAACAACATTTATAATGTAACCATGTATGACAAAGTATATCAACATTAATATATAAAGGGTCTCTACTAATCATCATGCATCATATATGAATCGAGTCGATGATAATCCATGATTTGACATCTATCACCATACTAAATCAAAACTATAATATTGTTCATAATATAGTCGTGATGATCAAGATCAATAACAAAAGTGTCAAAGGGAAGTGGGCACTACGCCCACCAACTATTCTATTATAAAAGTTGGTAAATAATGATATTCATATACCTACAAAGAAACCTTCGAAAACTCGAAAGGGGATGTAAAGTGTCGTTCGTGTTCCTTGTTATGAGGAGATTTGCCTCAAGCTTTAAGTTCGACCCCAATTGACCATTTATACTCTCTTTGTCCCTCCTCTAGGAGCCCTATTACCCTATTTGAACTTTTAGGAAGTTGTTAAAATTCAAAAGTTGGGTTTTGTATTGGCTCACCGTTTGAACCCTGGACAACGAAATGCTTATCGCCTTTAAAAACCTCTAGTATTTTTACTAGACAATTTCTGGAACCTTCAGTTTGGGGAAAAATACTCTTCTTGATAGTTTGGAAAAGGCATTTTGTAGGTCTCTGGTCATAGTTTGATTAAATCAAATTGGACCAATTATAACTAGTGGCTCCAGAACACCCATCACCGTTTGAATTTTTTTTCCAGTTCTCAGTCCCGTTGACTCTGGTGAATTCTCCATATACGGGGAACTTTTAGGAAATTTCTCGTTGTGTATTCTTCGATTGAATGTCAATTTTGGATGTGGTTTTCGAGCCCTCAAGCTAACTTTTGATCATTTACAACTAGGTCAATTACGATTGATGGCCTTGGAAAATTGGTCGCTAATCATAAACAGTTTGCTAGTTTTGAATGCGGTTCTATGAATTTTGGTGTATAAGAAGACACGTAGAAACTTACCCGTGGTGTGTTTTCTCACTAGAAGATAATGTTTGAAAGTGGTTTCTTAGCCTCCAAGCCTAAATTGAATGTTTTTGCAACTAGCAGGAAAATGTACGGGAAAATGTAAAGAAAGAGAGTTGTAGGACCCTCGTCGGATTACCAAACCCCGTGGAAACTTGTTGACACTCGGAACTAACCGTTTGAAACTATGTCATGTGACTTGTTGGGTGAAATCAAACTTTTGGCAAAATAGTGGTTCTCTCTCTCGCTATCTCTTTCTCTCTCCTTGGTTAGGAAAAGAAGTGAAATGAAATGAAATAAATATATGTCTCTAACCCTCTCCTTTCGAATGAAAATTATTATTATTATGTAAATGGGAAACTAAAAAAAATGTTAATTATGCTAGATCTAGGTAGATGCGACCATGCCAATGATTTATCACCGATTTCATGCTCACATGATTTTGCAGGATGCATGTAGGATGACGAAATGATTTAGTAGTAACTCATTGTGTATTATTGTAATTTATGTATTTTAATGAAATATATATCTTATCGGGGGTAGTGCTTGGATACTATAAATACAACAGAAAGCTTAGTAAACAGGAAAAAAACCGGTGACCCTCGCTGCAACAATGGTCGGGTTTAGCAAAATGTATTTTACATTGGTCATCTTGGTGTTTCTCCGCCACAATAATTTCGGTGAGTATTGTATTCTTCACAAGTAAAACTTCTGCAATTTGTTTTCCTTCTAATGAATGTTGTTATGCGCGATGGCATCCAAGGTGCTCGTGAGCGTTGGAATAAACTACGGGCAGCTTGGCGATGACTGCTGGCGCCACCGCAAGTAGTGGCGGTAATAAGGTCTCTAGGATTCCGGCTAGTGAAGATCTATGATTCCGATCCGGCCGTTCTTGGCGCTCTGTCAAGCAATGGATGCGGGTGGTGATGGCAGCCACCAACGAAGAGGTGGCACGCTGGCCGCGTCTCCTCGGCCTGGCCGACAAGTGGGTGTCGGCGCGTGCAGCCCTTCTTCCCGTGTGACGCGCATCCGTCTAATCACTATTGGGAAGGAGCTACTCGGCCACCCTAAGTGCGCTAAGAACCCGTGGGTTCACCTTTACTCGGTAATGCTTGAACCTCCAAACCGCCCCGTATACCACCGGACTCCACCACTACATCAAGGTCTCCACCTTCATTGCCATGGATGACCTCAACGCCTCCTATACTCCCTCCGCCGGAATATTCGGGCTGACATCGCCGATGGCATCCTCTCGCCCCGTCTTCAAGCTGCTCTCCTCCACGAGATCTTATCTCTTTGTCAATGCCTACCCTTACTTCACCTAGTCGGGAAACAACGACGAGATACCGCTGGAATATGCCCACCTTGAGGAGACACTCGCCCTGTTTGAGATGGAGATCTCAAGTACAAGTAACTTGTTGGATGCCCAGATGGATGCTTTCGTGGCGGCCATGGAAACTGTGGGATTCCACGATGTTAAGATTGCCATTAGCGAGGCGGGGTGGCCGGCGGGCGGAGGAGGTTGCGCCACCGTGGGCAATGCGGAAGTGTATAACGGGAGGCTTCGAAAAGAATGGCGATGAAGGTGGGCACTCCGAGAAGACCCGGTGTGTTCATACCCACTTTCATATTTTCTCTGTTTAATGAAAATCAAGTCCGGTGTGGAGACGAGTAAAGAAATTGGGGCATTCTTTATCCCAATACTTCTCATGTTTATGCTCTTTGATTCATTACATCTTTCCGTTCTTTTATTCATTACTGAGACATAGCCTTCTGTTCTTTCATTGATTTAGCTATGTCTCTTGTACATCAATAAGTGATGTACTCGTCGAAAATAATAATTGGTTTCGTATTTCTATCAAGCGATCAACGAGCTGTCACCGTTCTAATTTCCTTGATGGATTCGATTTGACACCAAATTTCTCTAAGTTTTATTCACTAAATCCAAACACCCCTACCCTCGGCCTCATCCGTATTAATTAAGGAAGACCTTTAATTTTAAACTTTACTTGTTTTCAACTATCTTTTGTGGCATATTTAAAAATAAAAATTAAAGTTTTCTTTCTATAAATGACACTTGAATTTGTAATATTTTGGTCAAATATGTCACGTTTAAAGATGTCACATCCTTAGTCTAATCCGGTTGTGTTATAGTCTTCTAATACGGCGCTAGTTGTCTTATTCACTCGAAATTTCTTACGAGTTGTTTGACTTTGCACATCCAAGGCTTTCTAAATTGTCTTCATGGTTTACTATTTATCCAAGCTTTTTATATTGTTTTCATGAATTAGATATTTCTATCTTTAAAGCTTTGGGTAATGCAGCTCTCTTTAGTTTCCTTTGAGGTTTTCCTTTTAACTCTACTTTTTGGACACTTCGGGTGTCATATCGACAAATTAGAGAATTTTATCTTCAAAATTTTGGGATATAAGTTCTTGTAGTTGTCACATATGTCCTTTGCAGTGTGTTTGAGATTTTATTGCAATATGTATTTTTACGCCCGAAGGCATACTACGGTGAAACAGTTCTTCCGATTTCGACAACATTTTCATATTAGACGACATATATTTAATTTACAAATTTACGTTGAAATCGAGGGCATACACAGCCCACTTGTCGCATTGCATGCATGTATTATTGTGTAGGAAAATGACAGTCTGCAGTGGGTTTGTTGACGTGGGTCTATCCTTCCCCACTCAACATTTATTATGTTATCAAATACATGCGAAGCAAACATCGATATGGTACTTTTGACTGCCCAAAATTTGTTAGTGCTTATACGGTACAACTATGAAAGTACGCGGTGACAAGTTGTGAAAGTACAAATTTTGACAGGTTAAAGCTCACAATTGAAAAAGACGGTGATAAGACAGAGCTATTGGTAAGTAGAATATATGGTAGGCGACAATATCTAAATTCAAATCGAATACGGTCATCTCATGGTTTTTCCCACTTCCAATTCCGGATCTTTGCTCTTTCATTCAAACTTTTGTACCATCGCTTGTTATCTTTTTGTCCTCCTTTTTCCTCGTCACTCAAGAAACCTGGATTTTTAATTTATGACGTGAAACTTCGCGGAAATGCTAGATTTTGAAGGTTCAATATTACATGTCGCGGAAATCTTTGGATTTTTGACGTTCAATATTACATGTCGCACACTCATAGTAAACTTCAAAATTAGGTTCCAAAAAATTATAGGGACGTCTAAAATTTAATCCAAATCAATTTTTTATATTAATTATAAAAATAATAATAAAGAAATTAACAATTTACAAGATTCAAAATATAATAAATATATTAAATATCTAAAAATATTATACATTTAATTTAAATATCTTTTCAACCGGAATCTTATCACTCTAAGGATTCAATTGTGAGGTTGTAGGCCGTTTATTTTTATTTTAACTATGTAAACAATGACAAGATGAAACTTTAAAAACTAAAAGTTTTTAAAGTGGTTTATATAAAAATATAACACACACACACACACACACACACACACACACACACACACACACACACGCACCCACGCACGCACGCACGCGCTTGCCTTGCGCACGCACGCACACGCACGCACACACACATGCACTTGCACATGCACGCATGCACAAACGCACGCGTGCACACACACAAGCGTGCACACACACACACACACACACACACACACACTAAACACACTAAACACACACTAAACACACTAAACACACACTCACCTTTGTGATTGTAGTGCCCATATCAAACAAAAATATAAAAATAATAAAATAATAAAATAATAAAAATTAAGTACGTGGTCCATGGTGGTTGGAGGAAGTGACTCTGTGAAAGAGAAGGTATGACGTGTGCGGGGATATGTCGAGAAGATTGAGTGTGCTAGTTGGAAAGCATGGGTGCCCTCACTCATGTTCACTCCAACTCGGGCAAGTCACCTTGTTAGAGAATTGCAAAATTGGGGAGATACATGATTTCCAACATCATTCAAGACATGTTACATTTCTTGCGTAGTAATACAAGCACTTTATTGGAGATCTAACAATGTTACTGGTGAGACCCAATTTAATGTGTAAATTTAGCAAGATTTGGAAGGTTCAGCTAGAAGTGTTTAAACAAATGAAAGAACGGGAAAAATTATCACGAGATAATAATTTAGGCATGGCAGTTCAAAATATTTTGGTTTCCTCATGGAATAGTTACACTTTGTAGCGCCGCGAAAACGCATTTAGCGGCGACGATGAGCCAAGGACTTGCTTCCACGAACATAAAACCCAAAAAAAGCAACTAATTTTTTTGGTTACAATACAAGAATAATGCGGGGTCTTCCAAACTTTATAATTCACTAATTTACTCGCATTACTTAACTTAGGTAATTGATTGATAAACTAGATTCCAGGTAAGGAGTAAGCATTAACACAATGCTTCAGGGTTCATTATTCAACCATTCCAAGACAGATAGCCAGGCTCGAAAAATTTAACAGATGTTTTCTATTCTTTCCAATAAGCTTAGTCTTGAACTATATTGAAATTTATATATATATATATATTTTTCTATTTAAGGTGTATAATTAGAAATCGATTCTTTTATACTAAACTAAGTGTACTAAGCGTTAGTGAAAAGGAATAGAAAAGAACCTTGATTTATATTTAATCATATGAATGTATATAATGTAAGTTTATTTAAAATACATGTTTCATTGTTAGCTATGAAGTTCAAATCCATCTTTCATACTAGGTTAAAAGTACTAAGGATGTGAAAATGTTTACAATATTGTAATCATCCAAATTTATTTTCTTTAATGTAGGTTAAACATATTTGAAAACCGCACAAAAAGTCCAGAGATTTAAAAGGGGGTACGCATTCGAATTAAGTTTGAAAGGATATGTTTGGGGGTGGGTGGCTTTAATAGCCACCTGCCATAAAATAATAACACCATTCCTTGACGTGTAGTCTAACCTAACCGCCGCTTATCAAAGCATTTATTCCACTTGGATTTTGTAAATCGAAAACCTTACATCAACATTTGCCGTTTGGTTCTGTCGTGGCCGCAAGAATTCAATGTGGTCATTGAAGATGAAGCTACAAACCAAATGTAGCGGGCGTGCTGTTCCACTCGGCCCACGACGCGCGAGCAAGAAGGGAGGGAGAAGAAGAAGCTACGGGCGAGGGGCGGGTTACCTCCATTGTGATCGGTGTTGCGAGGTGTGATCTTGCCAGATCCAATAGCCGCGGCTCGCGCGGGAGGACAACGGGCGGCAGCGAGCGCAAAGAAAGGAGACGTCTTTTGGACGCTTCCAACAAGCAGGATGCCCAACCAAGGGAGATGTCTTTTTCGTTCTTTTTTAAAAACTAAATTCTCGAGCAAGACGGGAGCACAGGAAGCCCGGATTATAGCGCCAAGAGTCTTTTAAATACTTTGGTAGAGGATAAAAGGGATCTATCCGTAGTTATTATAAATTTTCGGTTCTAGGGTAAAAAGAAGCTAACATGGACAAGAAGAAAGTTGTGGTGCCGCTTGTCTGCCATGGTCATTCGAGGCCCATTGTGGATTTGTTTTATAGCCCGGCTACCCCTGAAGACCGGGTGAATGTTACCAGAAGACAGTGAGAGTATTACCAGAAGACCTGGTGAAAGTTATTACACAGATCTTCTATTGAGATCTTACCTGTCTTACGAGGTAGCTCGTGGAAGAGAGTCTCACAGAGGTGGATCTGTTTCATATCAGCGTACTCAAGAAATGTAGTTTGCTTTGCAATTATGTGAACGGTTCGGTGTAGAGGTGGGTCTATTTCACATCAGAATATTCATGAAGCACAGGCTGCTTTGCAAATTAGTGTGAAAAACTATAAAACGCCTGTAGAGATTGCAACTGTACAGCTAATTGTTTTGATTTCCATACTTTCAAACGTTTTTCTTTGCTAACAAATAAAATAATCATTTGGATGTATAAGTAACCAAAATCTAAAGCATGTATATCCATTAAATACTATTCCAAAGTTTTATTTTCCAAATATTTAAGTTTGTATCTATTTTAGTAGTAATGAATACTTTATTGTTTATAATTTATTCTTTTAGTTTTCCACTTTTCTATATTTTCTTTCACGTGTATTATGTAGGAATGGATCTATACTAAGTATGCAAAGGAAAAGATTTTATACTATGTATGCAACCAAATATTTATAAACTATTTTTATTTATTTTACAAGAAGAGAGATTGCACTAATATTCCCACTTTTCAATACATCTCTTTTAAGCAACAAAATGAAATTTAATGTATATATTGTTTTAAAGTAAATTTCCCAACATTCCTCAAGAGGGTTTCAACCATAATTCCATTAAGTTTTTTTTTTTAGAGTAAGAACTACTAGCATTTCAACAAGATCACACATTCATAAGAGGTTCCAAGCCAAGTTAAAGGAGAATAGATAGATTGTCTTTCTTTCAACTTCTTGTTACAACATTTTCTACTTAATGTGGGAACAAATTTACAATAATGGAAGCTAAAATACAAAGCAATATTACATTTTTCCTCCACTCAAGGTGGGTAAACATACAAGGTGGTTTCACATTGTCATCAACAAGGCTCCAATGCTACAACATCAACAAGGTAGCTCCTCCAATAGTTTGCTTGATTCACAACAAAATAAGGGGAGAGGCAACACTCTCCTCCCAACCAAGATACCCAATGGAGAAGAGAAGCCATCCTCTCCATTGGCCCCCGAGCCCCAACCACATTTCAATGGGAGAAAATCCAACTCATGGCAACTACTAGCTTCCACATAACTCAACATAAAATTTCACATTCATTCCATAATCCTTCAAAACAAGATCAACAACACAACAAGAGGGAAAACAATCACAACAACAAGTCACAAGGCTTATCAAGAAAGCCATAAGAGTAAGACCTATGGGGAGGCCACTTATGCCTCCCAATGGGAATGGGTGCCACCTAAAAGCCTCCAATGCAAAACACAATACCCCTAACAACTCTTATGCCTCCCTCAAGTACCCCTTATCCCTCCATTCACTCTTATGCCTCCCTCAACTCTTATGGCTCCCTCAAAGTAAAACAAGAAGAAAATGCAAGCATTTCTCTTACTAGGTGGGCACCCAACCCAAACTCCCTCCTCAAGAAAATGATCTCTTATGCCTCCCTCAATTAAACTCCCCATAGTCTCCTCCCACTCCCAACTTAGGCATTCTACCCATTCCCAACAAGCATTTCAAACAACAATATTCAACACAACATATGTACTCATTCATATAACAAAAAGAAGAAAACATAATACAAACAAAGGTGAAGCTCCTACCTTTCCATGGTAGAGCTTGTTCCAAGTATGAAGTCTCAAATCCCTCCAAAGATCAAGCAAGCATCCACAAGCTCCAACAAAATTCCCACAAGTATCAACAAGCTCCAAAAATCCACAAACTCTTTCAAAATCCTCTCCTCTCCAAAATACAAAAGACTAAAAATGAAACTTCCAACCCCCAAAACAAACAAGAGGATCAAATAAATAGAGAAAAGAGAGGGAGGGATGATGTGGCTCCAAGTAGGATGCCACCTCCTTTTCCCTCCACTCCACATCATTTGGTCAACTTCATATTCCAATGCACCATTAATAAGTGGTTGAAAGAAAGGCAAACACCTTACACACTCCAACTAAGCCCACTTCCCCAAAGGACAAAATTAAATTTTGAAAGAAAGTGTAATTAATATTTTACCCTTTTTATCCCCCAAAACACCTAAAAGACCCTAAATTTGGCCTTCCAACCCATAGGTAGGGTTGGCATGGGGTTTTAAGAGGTGTGGGACAAGTTTGACTTGTCCCACAAGCTTTGAAATTTGGCCTCCAAGGCCAAATTCGAGTTTCCCATGTGGGGTAGAGTGTGCTACACTCAAAACTCAAACACACATCAATCCACACAAAATCCCAAGTAAATCAAATCCTAATAAATGAACTCTCTTTGGTCATATCCTTTGATTAGTTTAGGACAATTTCAAATTAGCTTAATTAAGCCACTACAACCCATGGCTAACAAAGGGGTAAACTCCAATCCAAAGAATATGAATAATAACACAAGTAAAATTTCACTTACTAAGAGCAACACATACTAACATAATAAAAAGAGAAAAATAAAACAAAACAACACATGACCCCTAGGTCACAATTTTCCCTTAACCAGATAATTCTAACACACACACAATTACTTGTTGCCATGGTGACCTTAGCTGGATTCTTCTCGAATTCCGATGTGGTTGGTCTCCACTCCCCAATATTGTTGTGAATATAATATACCCGCAGAAGAGAATACCTCTTTCATTTGTTGGCCGCATTAAAACATTCATGCCAAATATACAATATATAATCTAAAATAAACGACACATGATTTACTATCATCTATGCAAATACGATATCACTTACACTTTCTAAAGACGTTTCTATTCCACATTTCATTTATGTCAAAACGATCATCACATTAGTCCAATTATCAAGTTCTACTCAATATGATTAAACATATCACATGTCATAATTAAAGATAAATAACCCTGTCAAAAGTATACAAATATCGTCATCAAATGTCCACCAGTAAACCATATGCATCATATAAAGATCAAATCAATAACAGTCCAATGTCTATGATATCTACTAGCATGCTAAATCAAGAAGCCATAATAAATCCGTAAGTGAAGTAATCAGTCTCGAAAACAACAAAACAAAATGGTGTCGAAGGGAAGTGGGCACTACATACACTGTTTCAAGCTGTGCAACAAAAAGGTCTCCAATTTGATCGGTTTACTCTACCTACGCACTCTAGCCTGTGCCATAATGTGAGCTCACGGAGAAGGGTATGGACGTCTATCAAGCATACATATAGAATACTTTTGTCGGATCTTTGAAGTTACAAGTGTTCTAGTAGGTATGTATGAAAAATGTGGAAGCATACGATTGGCATGTGGATTTGTTTGACTATATGCTCCGAAATGTGATCTCATGGACAATAATGAGAGTAGGATATGTACAAAATGGGTTTGTTGAAAAGGCTTAGAAACTTTCAAGAAAATGCAAATTAAGGCTTCATGGCCTTTTTGCAAGCATCCTCCACCCCCGTGCCAAAATAAAGGATTTAGAATGGGAAATGGATATCCATCCCAACATAATGAAAAAGGGTTTTGGTCAGATGTTGTAATTGTAAGTGCCCTGGTTAACATGGATGCCCCGCCTTAGCAAGAGCAAGAGGAGTGGAAAAACAAGAGAAAAATAGAAGGAAAATGCATGCATGTGGGCATGATGCACATGTCACAATGCTTCTTGGGGTAGCTAAATTCCTCCACCAACAGAGAGGACTATTGGTAAGTAGAATATATGGTAGGCGGCAATATCTAAAATCCAGTTGAATATGGTCATCTCATGGTTTTTCCCCACTTCCAATTCGAGATCTTTTCTCTTTCATTCCAACTTTTGTACCATCGCTTGTTATCTTTTTGTCCTCCTTTTTCCTCGTCGCTCAAAGAAAGCTGGATTTTTAATTTATGACGTGAAACTTCACCGAAATGCTAGATTTTGAAGGTTCAATATTACATGTCGCGGAAATGTTGGATTTTTGACGTTCAATATTACATGTCGCACACTCATAGTAAACTTCAAAATTAGGTTCCAAAAAATTATAGGGACGTCAAAATTTAATCCAAATCAATTTTTTATATTAATTATAAAAATAATAATAAAGAAATTAACAATTTACAAGATTCAAAATATAATAAATATATTAAATATCTAAAAATATTATACATTTGATTTAAATATCTTTTCAACCGGAATCTTATCACTCTAAGGATTCAATTGTGAGGTTGTAGGCCATTTATTTTTATTTTAACTATGTAAACAATGACAAGATGAAACTTTAAAAAACTAAAAGTTTATAAAGTGGTTTATATAAAATATACACACACACACACACACACACACACACACACACACACACACACACACACACACACACACACACACACACACACACACACACACACACACACACGTACACACACACGCACACACCCACACGCACGCATGCGCAGCATGCACGCGCGCGTGCATGCATGCATGCACACACACACATGCACACACACACACACACATGCACACGCACACACATGCACACGCACGCACGCACACACACATGCACACACACGCACATGCACATGCACACGCACGCACACACAAACGCACGGAAACTGACACATACACACTCGCACACACACACACACTAAACACACACACACACTAAACACACTAAACACACACTAAACACACTAAACACACACTCACCGTGATTGTAGTGCCCATATCAAACAAAAATATAAAAATAATAAAATAATAAAATAATAAAAATTAAGTATGTGGTCCATGGTGGTTGGAGGAAGTGACTCTGTGAAAGAGAAGGTATGACATGTGTAGGGATATGTCAGAAGGTTGAGTGTGCCAGTTGGAAAGCATGGGTGCCCTCCTCATGTTCACTCCAACTTGGGCAAGTCACCTTGTTAGAGAATTGCAAAATTGGGGAGACACATGATTTCCAACATCATTCAAGACATGTTACATTTCTTGCATAGTAATACAAGCACTTTATTGGAGATCCAACAATGTTACTAGGCTGAGACCCAATTTAATGTGTAAATTTAGTAGTATTTGGAAGGTTGCAGCTAGAAGTGTTTAAACAAATGAAAGAACGGGAAAAATTATCACGAGATAATAATTTAGGCATGGCAGTTCAAAATAATTTGGTTTCCTCATGGAATAGTTACACTTTGTTTGTTTCAACTGTGCAACAAAAAGGTCTCCAATTTGATCGGTTTACTCTACCTACGCACTCCTGAAAAAGCTGTGCCATAATGTGAGCTCTGGAGAAGGGTATGGACGTCTATCAAGCATACATATAGAATACTTTTGTCGAGATCTTTGTGAATTCTGAAGTGTTCTAGTAGGTATGTAGGAAAAATGTGGAAGCATACGATTGGCATGTGGACTGTTTGACTATATGCCGAAATGTGATTTCATGGACAATAATGAGAGTAGGATATGTACAAAATGGGTTTGTTGAAAAGTCTTAGAGACTTTCAAGAAAATGCAAATTAAGGCTTCATGGCCTTTTGCAAGCATCCTCCACCTGTGCCAAAATAAAGGATTTAGAATGGGAAATGGACATCCATCCCAAAGGCATAATGAAAAGGGGTTTTTGGTCAGATGTTGTAATTGTAAGTTCCGTGGTTAACATGGATGCCTTAGCAAGAGAAAGAGGAGTGGAAAAACAAGAGAAAAATAGAAGGAAAATGCATGCATGTGGGCATGATGCACATGTCACAATGCTTCTTGGGGTAGCAAATTCCTCCACCAACAGAGGGACTATTGGTAAGTAGAATATATGGTAGGCGACAATATCTAAAATCTAGTCGAATACGGTCATCTCATGGTTTTCCCCACTTCCAATTCCAGATCTTTTCTCTTTCATTCCAACTTTGTACCATCGCTTGTTATCTTTTTGTCCTCCTTTTTTCCTCGTCGCTTGAAGAAACTCGGATTTTTAATTTATGACGTGAAACTTCGCTTAAATGCTAGATTTTTGACGTTGATATTACATGTCGCGGAAATGTTGGATTTTTGACGTTTAATATTACATGTCGCACACTCATAGTAAACTTCAAAATTAGGTTCCAAAAAATTATAGGGACGTCAAAATTTAATCCAAATCAATTTCTTATATTAATTATAAAAATAATAATAAAGAAATTAACAATTTACAAGATTCAAAATATAATAAATATATTAAATATCTAAAAATAGTATACATTTAATTTAAATATCTTTTCAATAGGAATCTTATCACTCTAAGATTGATTCAATCGAGGTTGTAGGCCGTTTATTTTTATTTTAACTATGTAAACAATGACAAGATGAAACTTTAAAAAACTAAAAGTTTTAAAGTGGTTTATATAAAAATATAACACACACAAACCGACGTACGCACGCACGCACAAACGCACACGCACGCACGCGCACACGCGCGCACGCATGCACGCACGCACACATGCACACACACACACACACACACACACACACACACACACACACACACGCACACACACACGTACACGCACGCACGCACACACACATGCACACGCACACACATGCACATGCACATGCACGCACGTAAAACGCACTCAAACACACACAGACACACACGCTTGCACACACACACTAAACACACACACACACTAAACACACACTAAACACACTAAAACACACACACACACACACACACACACACACACTCACTTTGTGATTGTAGTGCCCATATCAAACAAAAATATAAAAATAATAAAATAATAAAATAATAAAAATTAAGTACGTGGTCCATGGTGGTTGGAGGAAGTGACTCGTGAAAAAGAGAAGGTATGACATGTGCAGGATATGTCGAGAAGGTTGAGTGTGTGTGCGGTTGAAAAAGCATGGGTGCCCTCACTCATGTTCACTCCAACTTGGGCAAGTCACCTTGTTAGAGAAGCGCAAAATTGGGGAGACACATGATTTCCAACATCATTCAAGACATGTTACATTTCTTGCATAGTAATACAAGCACTTTATTGGAGATCCAACGGTGTTACTGGTGAGACCCAATTCAATGTGTAAATTTAGCAAAGATTTGGAAGGTTGCGGCTAGAAGTGTTTAAACAAATGAAAGAACGGGAAAAATTATCACGAGATAATAATTTAGGCATGGCGATTCAAAATAATTTGGTTTCCTCATGGAATAGTTACACTTTGTTTCAACCGTGACAAAAAGGTCTCAATTTGATCGGTTTACTCTACCTACGCACTCCGGCACTGTGCCATAATGTGAGCTCGGAGAAGGGTATGGACGTCTATCAAGCATACGAGATAGAATAATTTTGTCGGATGTTGTAGTTCTGAAGTGTTCTAGTAGGTATGTACGAAAAATGTGGAAGCATACGATTGGCATGTGGACTGTTTGACTATA
The DNA here is from genome assembly GCA_018340775.1 of Taxus wallichiana var. yunnanensis. Lineage (NCBI taxonomy): Eukaryota > Viridiplantae > Streptophyta > Pinopsida > Cupressales > Taxaceae > Taxus > Taxus wallichiana. The sequence continues at coordinate 791,235,824 of CM031235.1, read as the reverse complement.
TGCCTGAAATGTGATCTCATGGACAATAATGAGAGTAGGATATGTACAAAATGGGTTTGTTGAAAAGTCTTAGAAACTTTCAAGAAAATGCAATTAAGGCTTCATGGCCTTTTGCCAAGCATCCTCCACCCTGTGCCAAAATAAAGGATTTAGAATGGGAAATGGACATCCATCCCAGCATAATGAAAAGGGGTTTTTAGTCAGATGTTGTAATTGTAAGTGCCCTGGTTAACATGGATGCCCTGCCTCAGCAAGAGCAAGAGGAGTGGAAAAACAAGAGAAAAATAGAAGGAAAATGCATGCATGTGGGCATGATGCACATGTCACAATGCTTCTTGGGGTAGCCAAATTCCTCCACCAACAGAGGGACTATTAACATACAGTATTTTATTCAAGTATGTTAGTCATTCATCTCAAAAAGAAGTTTCACACATTTTATAATAATTTTTAGATTGACTATTAACATACAGTGTATCGTCGTATATTTACTTGGGATATATAGAGTGGAACATTTGTGTGCCACATAAATATTATATTGGCTCACCTCTATTTCAAATGCTTTGAATTACTGTAAATCATTAAACAATTAATTTTAGTAGTTAATAGAAAACTAAAAACATATAAAAATAAGATCTTTCATTAATAAATATGCTTAATCTCAATTATTAAAACATTATATCTCCCACTTAACTCTAAATACACACCCAAAATTAAATACACTTTTAAAACACATCTCAAACTTACTTCTACTAAACTGAAAATTAAATACACTTGTTGAACTTACTTCATTAATATTCAGCCAAAATTTCAAATCTTAAAAGGAAGTTTGGCCAAATCAACGAATACACAAGACATTATACAATACCTCGGTTATTTTAAGAAAATTTGACGGCACCCTATCTTTTGATATGGACTAAAACTGATTGTCCTTCATGGTAAAAGACAATCAAATATGACAGCTAAAGCGAACACATCGTGTCTTCAAATAGCCGGCCTACCCGTTAAGAAACGGCTATATTATCTTAAATCTCCACAATGCAAATTCCGACACAGAAAGTCTCGTGAATCGTGTAAGACAGCTCATTACCCGCTCCCGACCGCCTGGGTTGCATTCGTGACGTCATTTTAAATATGTTGGAAATCTAAACTAGTTTTGGATGTTGGGGATTCAGGAAGGCTTTGTAAAGCCGATAAATATGTGTATTAACTATTCATTATGTATGAGAGAGGTGAAAAAGATCTTATCGGGGTGGTGCTTGGATACTATAAATACAACGGAAAGCTTAGTAAACGGGGAAAAAACCAGTGACCCTCGCTGCAACAATGGTCGGGTTCAGCAGCAAAATGTATTTTACATTGGTCGTCTTGGTGTTTCTCCGTCACAATAATTTCGGTGAGTATTGTATTCTTCACAAGTAAAACTTCTGCAATTTGTTTTCCTTCTAATGAATGTTGTTATGCAGCGATGGCGTCCAAGGTGTCTGCGAGCGTTGGAATAAACTACGGGCGGCTGGGCGATGACCTGCCGGCGCCGCCGCAAGCAGTGGCGGTGATAAGGTCTCTGGGATTCCGGCAAGTGAAGATCTATGATTCCGATCCGGCCGTTCTTGGCGCTCTGTCAAACAGCGGACTGCGGGTGGTGATGGCAGCCACCAACGAAGAGGTGGCGCCGCTGGCTGCGTCTCCCTCAGCCGCCGACAAGTGGGTGTCTGAGCGCGTGCAGCCCTTCTTCCCTGCGACGCGCATCCGTCTAATCACTGTTGGGAACGAGCTGCTCAGCCACCCTGAGCTGTGCAACCTGTGGGTTCACCTTTACCCGGCGATGCAGAACCTCCAAACCACCCTGCAAACCGCCGGACTCCACCGCTACATCAAGGTCTCCACCTGCATTGCCATGGATGCCCTCAACGCCTCCTATCCTCCCTCCGCCGGAGTATTCAGGCCCGACATCGCCGATGACATCCTCCGCCCCATCTTGAAGCTGCTCTCCTCCACGAGCTCTTATCTCTTCGTCATCGCCTACCCTTACTATGCCTGGTCGGAAAACAACGACGAGGTACCGTTGGAATATGCCCTGCTTCAGGGAGACGCTGCCCCTGTTTCAGACGGAGATCTCAAGTACGGTAACTTGTTGGATGCCCAGATGGACGCTTTCGTGGCGGCCATGGAAGCCGTGGGATTCGCTGATGTTAAGATCGCCATTAGCGAGACGGGGTGGCCGACGGGCGGAGGAGTTGGCGCCACCGTGGGCAATGCGGCAGGGTATAACGGGAGGCTTCTGAAAAGAATGGCGATGAAGCTGGGCACTCCGAGAAGACCCGGTTTGTTCATACCCACTTTCATATTTGGTCTGTTCAATGAAAATCAGAAGCCTGGTGTGGAGACAGAAAGAAACTGGGGCATTCTTTATCCCAATACTTCTCATGTTTATGCTCTATGATTCATTACACCTTTCTGTTCTTTTATTCATTACAGACAGCCTTCTGTCCTTTTGATTGATTTAGCTGTGTCTACTGTACATCAATAAGTGCTGTACTCGTCGAAAATAATAATTGGTTTCGTATTTCTATTGAACGATCAACGGACTGTCACCGTTCTAATATCCTTGATGGATTCGATTTGACACCAAATTTCTCCAATTTTTCTTCACTAAATCCAAACACCCTTGCCCTCAGGCTTATCTGTATTAATTAAGGAAGACCTTTAATTTTATATTCTACTTGTTTTCAACTATCTTTTGTGGCATATTTAAAAACTAAAAATAAAATTTTTCGTTCTATAAATGACACTTGAATTTGTATTATTTTAGTCAAATATATCACGTTTAAAGATGTCACATCCTTAGTCTAATCCAGTTGTCTTATACTCTTCTAATATGGCGGAGTTTTCATGATTCAAAGACCAATCTCGGTAAAAGTTGAATTAGATAAGTCAGTTTCTCAGGTAGACCCACCAAACCTTATCATTCTTTGCAGTACTCTTTACTTATTTTCTGTCAAATCTGGTTTCAACAAGACATGCAAACCATGATTAAACATGAGGGTTTCAAAGACAACCCAAATATGGCACCACAAGGATCTATTATCTCAGAAACTCATACAACAATAGAAAACAAAATTTGGGGAAAGGCAGAAGTCTTCCAAAATCATACAGCGGGTATAGCTAAAAAGTTGGTATATGTGAATGCAAAACAATACAAAGGGATTTTACGGCGTAGGCAAGCTAAAAAACTAAGAAGAACCCAGAAGAAAAACCTCACTTTGATTCTACCGAAGGCAACAAACAACAAAGAGAATTTTGTTTTCAGAGAACATAAAATGGAAGAAAAACAATCAAATCAGAAGGATAATAAAAAGGAACCAAAGCTGAACAAAATCGACGCAGACTGCAGCATACAAAGAGGAAAGGGAAGACGTAGTCCAGGACTCTAAATACCTATACAGTCCGACTTAACCCCTCTTTTGTGGTCTTCAGAACTATATGTGAAGGAACTCATGAACATGAAGGAAAGGCTTGGAATTTTAGAAAACCAGAAATTGAAAGAAAACAGTGAGAGGAAAGAACTCACAGAAGTCAGATACAAGTTAGAAAGAGAAAATAAAATTCTCAAAGAACAGGTTCTAAATCTTCAAAACCTCATGGAAAGAGGGCAACAAGAGTTAACCATGATAAAACAAGATCTAGGACATATGAAAACAGGGGGAGAAAAAAGAACTGAAATGGTAAATGAGAAGGAAACAATTCAGATAGATGAGATACAATCAGCAATTAAAGACATGGAAATAAAAGAAAATCAACTAAAGGATCGGATAGAAGAAGCTAAAACTTGGTCTCAATTAGTAAGTGGATCATCAAATGAACAAAGGCAAGTCATGGAGAAACACATCAAAACACAGATAAAAGAAGAGAAAGATCAACAAAACAGAGCAGTAAATTTTATTATCAAAGGTCTAAAAGATTTTGGCGAAAATGAGAGAACTGACATATTGGCAAGAGACTTTCTTAAAGATGAATTGAAGTGGACAGGTTACATACAACAAGCAAACAGGATTGGCAGGAGAACAGAGGGAGGAAAGGACCGACACGTGCGAGTGGTTATGAGAAAAATAGAAGACAAACATGCTATCCTAAAAAACAGGGGACTTCTTAGAGGCACACACATATATCTAGATGAGGATTTGACATTCGCTCAACAAGAAGATCGAAGGAAAGAATGGGAAAAAGTGAGAAAAGCAAGGGAAGCAGGAAAATGGGCACAGATGAGAAATGGGAAAGCCCAAATCAGTGATCATTTATCAAATAGGAAATAGGAATTAGGGGCCCCACGGGAATTCATGCACATAGTAAGCTGGAATTGCAGAGGATATCCATGGAGAAGAGGACCGGGTTTGGGGCCCATAGCAGAAGGGAAAGATATTATCATTCTTACGGAAACACATGAGCACGAAGGTTGCAAGGTTCCTGAATTTGAAGGCTACAAAAAAATTTCAGTTTGGAATGAAGGGAATGAAACAGGGAAAGGCCACGGCGGAATCACAGTGTTAATCAAGGAAATATGGCTCGAAAATGTCAAAGTTGAAAAAGAAGATCCAAATAAACAATACATATGGCTGAAAATAACAGATGGCAAGACAACAATCAGATTAGCTGCCTGTTACTTTGCACCGAAAGGATCAAAGACATATAAGAGAAGAAAGCTAGATAGCGAAGATCCATACGCTTCAATAAAAAAAGACATTTCTGTTTTCAGTACATCCGGAGAAATAATTCTATTGGGTGATTTCAATGCAAGGACTGCCAATAATCAATCCCTTCAGTTGACCAGTTTAGAAGGAGGTGAAGACAATCCGTTGTGGCTTAAAGAAGAAGAGAACAAGCTTTGGGAAAGATTATCTCAGGATGGCAGTGGAGGGGTGTCACATTTTGGAGTTGAGCTTCTAGGCCTATGTAGCTTATACAACATGGTCATTTGCAATGGCATGAGAGCTTGGCCCAGGTCAGGCAACATCACTTGTAAAACATACAATGGGCAAAGTGTAGTAGACTATGTAATTTGTTCTCAAAGTTTTATCTCACGCTTCTTGAGTTTGAAATTGGAGATTGTCCTATCGAATTAAAGTCAGATCATAGTCCTCTCTTGGTAAAGCTTGGGACCGTCTTCAATCAGCAACAAAGGAATCAGAGCTCATCACATGCAAAAGGCATCTCAAAAACAGGGAAAAATCATTCTCAATAAAGAAAATCAGGGAATATTTGTTGCAGCCCTTAAGCAGCAATTGCAGATAATGAGGAAAGATATAGAGAACACGGCGTCCAAGGGATCGAGTGGTTATATTCCTAGTAGTCTGCTGATATCTTTAATCCAAAAGGCTCTAACTGTATGTGAGAGATCTAAGCCTAGAAAGAGAGTGGCAAATACTTTTCCAACAAACCCGTGGTATGATGAAGAGTGTAAAGCTGCCAAGAGAGCTTTGAAAGAAAATGGGATGAACAAAGAAAATAAAAAGATCTATGAGAGATTGGTACAACACAAAAAAGAGAGCTATGTGTGCAAGAGAAGGACGGAATTAATTTCTCTTGGAAAACACAATCCCAAAGGTTTTTGGAAGGAGTTACAACAGAAGAAAAAATACATAGAGAATAATATCACAGGTGCACATTGGTTAGAGTATGCAAGGACCCTTTATGAGCGTCCTCAACAAAAAGATGTCCCTCCCATAATTGAGACTTCAACTGAGCTTTTTTCGACAGAAGATATCAAGCAGGGCATAAAGAATCTAGCAAATGGTAAAGCCCAAGACATCGATGGTCTGCAAGCCGAATTTTTAAAATGGGGGGTTGAGGTCCTCACACCACACATCAGAAAAATATTCAATGATGTCAATCAGAATGGCTTTCCAACGGAGTGGACGACTAGTGTTGTTATTCCTCTATTTAAAAGCGGTGACATTAATAATCCGTCCAATTACCGCACCATAATGATCAACCCTCTTCTTGGTAAACTCTTTGGAGGTATGATAGAGCGGAGAATCAGCAGCTGGGCCGAAAGAGAGGGTAAAAGAGCAAAAGGGCAAGCGGGTTTTCGACCTAAACACTCAACAATTGATCATTGTATCACTCTTAGGCATCTGATTGAGAAGGTTTGGGACACCCAAGGAGAAGAAGCTTTTTGTTGTTTTGTTGATTTCAAGAAGGCTTTTGACACAGTGCCTAGAAAGAAACTTTGGGATAGGATGGAGGAGCTTGGGATTCCAGATGAGTTTAGAGCAGCAGTTCATAAATTGTATGAGCAGGTCAGAGCTAAAATTAGAACCAGAGAAGGTATGTCCGAATGTTTCGGTAGCAACATCGGTGTCAAGCAAGGATGCCCTCTTTCTCCCACATTATTTGGGTTATACATTGACAAGCTTGAAGATTGGTTAAACAAAAATGAGGGAGGAGGTATTCAGTTAGCAAGTTACGTGGTGAAGTTACTTCTATATGCTGACGACCTTATCCTAATTTCAAAAACAACCCAAGGTTTGAGGGAACAGTTAAAAGCGCTAGAGCTCTTTTGTCAAGAAGTCGGGATGCAAGTGAACACCAGCAAAACAAAAATCATGATTTTCACCTTGAAAAGGAAAGAGAGACAAAACATCTTCCTTTTTGAGGGGAGCCCTTTAGAAATAGTCACTGAATACAAATATCTTGGGATTGACTTTCACCACAAACTTAGCTGGGAGACTTGTAAAGCAAAAAGGATTCAGGGAGGTTGGAAAGCATCTTTCCTACTTCAAAACAGGTGCAGGAAAGCTGAACTTTGGGACTGGAAAACTAAAAAAACCCTTTTTGGATTGTTGGTCACGCCGGTTGTTCTATATGGCTGCGAAGTTTGGGGAAGTAGCATGTCAAATCACGGGTGGAGACAGATTGAGAGAATCCAGAAACATCTAATCACAAGCTCCCTTAAAGTCAAATCAACTGTTCCTTATGAGATCTTGTTAGCTGAAGCGGGTTCTTTCTCGTTGGAAGCTTCGGCAATATCTCGGATGATAAGCTATCTGAAAAAAGTTGAAAACATGGACAACCTTCGCTGGCCCAAAATAGTTATGAACGACACTTTAGAACGCAGAAAGAAAACCTGGATGAATCAGAATACTAAATGGATGTACAAATGGGGCATCAACATGCAGGAGTGTCCTAACAGAAACAGGGAAATAAAAAATTATGTGATAGAAAAGTTCAGGACTGCCATGTGGACGGGTCAGATTGGTCGAAAGAAAGCACATTATATTAGAGAATTCAACTACACTGGGGAACATGATGAAAAAGCTTATCTAGGGGCAACTATCAAGGGTAAAGCAAAGATTCTAGTGGCGCAGTTAAGAACTGGATCGCATCATCTTCGATGTGAAACTGGTAGATGGACTATTCCAAAGGAAGATTGGGAAAGGAGAATTTGTCTCTTCTGCAGCAAAGGGGTCGTCGAGACAGAATGGCATTTTGTCATGGAGTGTTCAGCATATGAGGATATCCGTATTCAGTACAAAAACAACCTAAAGGTGGACAGACTAGAGGAACTCTTCGAAGGAACAAAGCTCCCAGCGACGGCGGGCTTCATCCTCAAGATTCACAGCCGAAGAGCGGATATTGAGAGGAGACTGAAATCTGATTAAAATAATTGTTTCTTGTGGTCCCATAGACTCTTTAGTCTCGTGATTTTTATGCCCGAAGGCATACTACAGTGAAACAATTCTTCCTGATTCTGCCAACATTTTCAAATTAGACGGCATAAATTTAATTTACAAATTTACGTTGAAATCTGAGGGCATACACAGTTCCACTTGTCGCTGCATGCATGTATTATTGTGTAGGAAAATGACAGGTCTGTAGGTGGGTTTGTTGACATGGGTCTATCCTTCCCCACTCAACATTTATTATGTTGTCAAATACATGCAGAAGCAAACATTAGATACGCAGTACTTTTGAAGTTGCCCAAAATTTGTCGGTGCTATATGGTACAACTATGAAATTACGTGGTGGCAGCTGGGTGTGAAAGTACAAATTTTGCACAGGGTTAAACTGTCAATTGAAAAAAGTTGGATGATAAGACAGAGCTTTTTTAAACTTCAAATCCCATTCCCCGTCGATGTGAAGAAGAAGGGTATCTGTTTCGCTACTGGCAGGCGACAATCCTATGGTAGGCGACAATATCTAAAATCCAGCCGAATACAGTCATGTCATGGCTTTTTCCCACTTCCAATTCCGGATCTCTGCTCTTTCATTCCAATCAGGGGTTAAATTTGACGGCCGTTTAGACGTTTTTCATGATTTTAGCCGTAAAATACTTGCAAATATTTGAAATAACCGTCACATGCGACTTGCATATTTTAAGTATGACCGTCATTTTTATATATATTTATATGTAAAATATATAAAAATAATTAAATATATACAGAATAATCTGATTTATAGTTTGTTAATAGTATAAAAATAACATTATTTTACATTTTTGAAGGGCAATATTTAAAAATGACCGTCATCTAAAAATTGTTTGACAGGCATAGGTGGCCGTCAAATTTAACCCCTGATTCCAATTTTTGTACCATCGCTTGTTAGCTTTTTGTCCTCCTTTTTCTCGTCGCTCAAGAAAGCTGGATTTTTAATTTATGACGTGAAACTTCGCAGGAAATGCTTGATTTTTGATGTTCAATATTACATGTCGCACACTCATAGTAAACTTCAAAATTAGGTTCCACAAAATTATACGGATGTCAAAATTTAATGCAAATCAATTTTTATATTAATTATAAAAAAATTATAAAGAAATTAACAATTTACAAGATTCAAAATATAATAAATATATTAAATATCTAAAAATATTATACATTTAATTTAAATATCTTTTCAATCGGAATCTTATCACTCTAAGGATTCAATTGTGAGGTTGTAGGCGTTTATTTTTATTTTAACTATGTAAACAATGACAAGATGAAACTTTAAAAAAATGAAAGTTTTTAAAGTGGTTTATATAAAAATATAATACACACACACACATATGTTGTGATTGTAGTGCCCATATCAAACAAACATATAAAAATAATAAAATAATAAAAATTAAGTATGTGGTCCACGGTGGTTGGAGGAAGTGACTATGTGAAAGAGAAGGTATGACGTGTGCAGAGATATGCCGAGAAGGTTGAGTGTGCCAATTGGAAAGCATGGGTGCCCTCACTCATGTTCACTCCAACTTGGTCAAGTCACCTTGTCAAAGAACGCAAAATTGGGGAGACACATGATTTCCAACGTCATTCAAGACATGTTACATTTCTTGCATAGTAATACAAGCACTTTATTGGAGATCCAACAATATTACTAGGTCGAGACCCGAGTTCAATGTGTAAATTTAGCAAGATTTGGAAGGTTACTGACTAGAAGTGTTTAAACAAATGAAAGAACAGGACAAATTATCACGAGATAATAATTTAGGCATGACAGTTCAAAATATTTTGGTTTCCTCATGGAATGGTTACATTGTTTCAACTATGCAACAAAAAGGTCTCTAAGTTGATCGGTTTACTCTACCTACACACTCCCACTGTGCCATAATGTGAGCTCGGAGAAGGGTATGGACGTCTATCAAGCATATGAGATAGAATAATTTTGTCGAGATCTTTGTGTAGTTACAAGTGTTATAGTAGGTATGTACGAAAAATGTGGAAGCATACGATTGGCATGTGGTGTTTGACTATATCCGAAATGTGATCTCATGGACAATAATGAGAGCGGGATATGTACAAAATGGGTTTGTTGAAAAGTCTTAGAAACTTTCAAGAAAATGCAAATTAAGGCTTCATGGCCTTTGCAAGCATCCTCCACCCCGTGCCAAAATAAAGGATTTAGAGCGGGGAGTGGACATCCATCCCAACTTAATGAAAAGGGTTTTTTGGTCGATGTTGTAATTGCAAGTGCCCGCTTAACATGGATGCCTTGCCTTAGCAAGAGCAAGAGGAGTCGAAACACAAGAGAAAAATAGAAGGAAAATGCATGCACGTGGGCATGATGCACATCTCACAATGCTTCTTGGGGTGGCCAAATTGCTCCACCAACGAGAGGGACAAGCTCAAGGGCACTATGAGACTTATTTTCGAACCCGAGTAGAAGGGAAAAGCAGGTGCAAATCTTATAATCAAAGAAGGTGCACTTGCAGATGCTGAGGCTATTTATGGAATGCATGTTGATTATTTATTGCCAACTGGGGCCATTTTCCTCAAAACCAGGGGCCATTATGTGTTGCTTAAACCATGTTTAAAGCAACAATACATGGAAAATGTGGGCATGCAACATTTCCGCATATGAATGCATACCTTATTATTGTTGTGTCATTTATAATTTTGAGCTGCAACAGATAATTTCTCGAGAAATACATCCTCTTCTCAGCTAGTGTTCATCTATAAAATGCCCTTCATTCTTCATATTCTTGATGGTGCGGATTCTCATGTATATACATGCCCAGAATCAAGGAAATGTAACTTCATGATTTTTGAGCTCACTTTTCTAACTTCATGATTACGGACATGTAGTATTCAAATCATTTGCGTAACAAGTATTGAAGTGTTGGAGAAAATACAAAATCGTGGAATTGTGGATGCGTGCAAACTACTTGACGAAATTGCTATTAGAGATGCGAGTAACCAAATCCCAAAATTTTGAATAGCTTCGAGTCCACATGCATGGTTAATCTCACCTTGTCCTTCATAATTATCGTACTTTGGTTTTCCATGTGCCGAGTAATAGATTTAAAAACCTTTGATTTATCATACATTTGACTATTTATATAAACTTGTTCAAAGAAATGGTAAAATGTCATGTGGTACTTATGTAACTTGAATAACACTTGGTAGTCAAGCACAAACTTAAACCCTCCTTCAGATATGATTTGGAAAAATTCGTAACCATATTAGATACCTGTGACACCCTTTTAATGACCAGCTAAGTTTTATCCCTTGTAAACCCACTTGTCACGCCCATCTAAAACAACCACTCGAGACCACAGAATAACCTAGGATTAGTTAGGAAAAATTATGGAATAATTTTTCTTGTTTAAAAGTGTCTACAACCCTCCTACAATACCGAAGTTGACACAAACAAGTTTCGAGGTCAATTAAAATCAATAGTTTATAGTTTTCCCATTACAACAATTATTAAAGTTCTCGAGGTCAAAGCTTAGGTTAGAATAATCATTTAAAATTAAAAGGAAATTTCTCACTTACCCACTCCCAGAACTCTCTTAAAAGATTCAACCTGATTTTTCTCATAATTAACACACTCAAAAATTCCTAAAAACACTCCCATTAGATAGGAAATTTCCTCCCCTTTCCGGTGATATAAAGAAGTCCTCCTAACTCCTCATATTTCCCAAGTTATGGGCCGACGGGCCTTGGGAGGAAAATTTTCCCAAAGGTGGGCTTGTGGGCTGGGAAGAAATTTTGCCCTTAGCACTCTTGGGTGAAAAGCACATTTCACCTCCACATGCCCGTGGTGGGGCTTCGTGCCCAAAAGGAAAATTTTGAACTTGGGGTCCGCTAAGGACACATGTCCAAAATCCATGCCTAGGCGGGGAAGGTGGGTTGCCGGAGGTAAAACAAGATTTTGACTTAATTTAAAAAGGGTGAAAAGGAAAATTTCAACCTGCTCCTCCACCAATGTGTCGAGACACCACGTGCTAACCAATGATTGGCTGCAGGTCTAAGGGTAAAAATTTTCCCGAGCGGGTGTGCAGATCTGGGGGAGAATTTACCACTTTTACCCTTCGGGCGAAACGTGAAGTTTACTCCCACACCTCCGCCGATGCCCAAGGGGCCACATGTCAGCTCCTTATTGGTTGAGGTTAGTGGGCTAGTGGGGATCATTGGGAAGGTTTGACCTTTGAAGCGTAACTTTTAAATTACTTCCACACCTCCGCCGTGGCATCGTAGAGCCACGTGGTAGCCATCCATTGGTTGTGGGCCGGCGGGGCCGCGGAGAAAACTTTTCCAAATTTACTTTTTGGACTTAGTAATTTTTTTCTCCAAATGGGAATATATGGGCTTGCAGAGCTGTGGGAATTTTGTGACTTTTTGCCAAAGTGCTCTAAGTCAAATTCGGGCCCATGGGTTCGATTAACAAAATTTTCCCCTTAGCTAAATTTAAATTTTGAGCCGAGAAGAAGTAAAAACTTCAGAAGGTCATAATGTTTGACTGGGAACTCGAGTTTTAGAAGTGAGGACTTTTGGAAAGCTCTCGAAGTCCTATTTGCAAAGGAAGCTTAAAATTTTAATTTTGATAAACTTTGAAGGGTCAATTTTAAGAAAATGATCTGCAGGCTTCTAAAATGTGAACTAGACTTTTAACTTATATTTTTGTTCAAATCCGACATTCTTTCTTACACAACATGCCATACAGACCTAGGGAATTACACTTGGGAGAATTGAGGATGGATTGTAAGGGTTAAATTGTTTGATTGATTATCAATTTGAAATTCCCCGAATCGACAGCAAAACGAATGTAAATTTTGACTATACGATTTTGAAAAGTTTTATAAAATTTTCTTAAGTTGTAAAGTCTATTTAGGATCGTTTTGGATCATACAAGTTCAATTTAACGTTTCATTTCATTTTCCAAGGTTGCAAGGTTGTTCTGTACATTTTTTTATAAAAATAATATTTCCCAGTTTGAAAATTATCTAACAGAGGTCTACAACTTCTAACTCGAATTGATCCATTTACATTCATCAAACTATAAAATATGAATACATTCTAAACCGATATTACAATGTTATATTTCCTTCAATCCAACAACGTGAAAAGAGAATGCAGTACCACTTTCCGAAATCAATGTTTCAAATGAAGTAGAGTAATATGTTTTCTTCATACGTGTTTCCTTTTTCAATTTTCCAACTGAGATTTCATCCCACATTTCAAACACAAATTTCTAATGAAAACAATATCATATGAACAAGGAAAACCCTTATATTAATTCAAAGGAAATCTCTTACAACTTCTTTCCCATTTATTTTCAAAATACAACATACCAAATGCATATATTTCTTTTCTGTTCACAGGACTGAATACAAGATATATTATTCCATAATCAATTTCAACTTTCATAGCTTAAATAGAGTAGTCTTTCCAACTTAATAATATACAAGATCATCCACTTCAAAGTGGGAAAAGGTTACAATAAGAAATAATCTCAACAAGGACTATCAAACTTGTCTTTTTTTTCTCTACTCCAGAACAACAACATGAATATCCTCCATTTTCTTTATTTCAATTTGATCACAATAGAACAGGGGGAAAGGAAATGCTCTCCACCCAACCAAGACATCCAATGAAAAGGAGAATCCGTCCTTCTTCATTGGCCCTCGAGCCCCAACCACATTGCAATAGAAGGTGTGTTTTCAACACATGGCAACAATAGGCTTCCACAACACAAAGACAAATTTCTCATTCAAAACACAGTCCAAAACAAAACTACAATTTACAACCACAGAAACAAAATGAAAACAATACTCAGGCTTCACCATGCAAGCCAAAAGAGCAAGAAACTATGGTGGATTCTCATTATGCCTCTCGAGGGAAATGAGTATCACCACGTGAGAACAAACCGCCAAAATATACACATCATATCAAGTCTCCGCACGCCCTTATGCCTCCCCAAGTACCCCTTATTCCTCCCATTTCCTTATGCCTCCTCAACCTCTTATGGCACCCCATAACGAGTAAAGAAATGAAAGTAATTTCTTTGTAAGGTGGAACCCAAATCCCAACTCCCTCCACACTTATACCTCCCCAAAACACTTATACCTCCCAAAAAATACCCCATAGTCTTCTCCTACACCATTCCTAGGCCATCTACCCAAATAACCAACAAATAAAACAACACATTCAAACATTCTACCATTCACATATGCATAAAAATGAAAGGAGAGCATTTCCAAGAGCTAAGCTCTTACCTCTCCATGATGGAGTTTGTTCCAAGTTCAAAACAACAAGCTCTCCAATGCAAAACAATCCAAGAGATAAACAATCAACAAGTATGCAACCATGTCCAACTTTCTCCCAATTTGCAAGAGCTCCAAAAAAAAAACCCAAAGCAAGTTGCCAAAAATGAAGTGATAAAAGTGAAGCAACCTAAAACAAGGTAAGGAATTCCAATTTTATAGAAGAGGAAAGAGAAGAGAATGAGGTGGATCCATGTAGGATGCCACTTCACACATCCTCAACCCCAACACAAAATTTAACTTCATTCTCCAAGGCACAAAAAATAAGTAGATGAATAATATGATAGTTTTACTTACACACTCCAATCAAGCCCACACCCCATAAGGACTAAAATTAAAACATGTAAGAAAAATGCAATTACAACATTCAACTTGACTTACAAAAATGCATAAAGAAGGGCTAAATTTAACTCTCCAACCATAGGTAAGGTTGGTATATAAATTTAAGAGGTATGGGACAAGTTTAACTTGTCCCACAAGCCTCCAAAATCAGCCTCCAAGGACAAATTCGAATTTCAAAGAAGATGAAGTGTTTCTTACTCCAAAATCAACTTACATATCTCTTACACATTACTTACACATTTCTTACAACACTTTAATTTTAGGCCAACAACTCTAATAATTACTTTCTTATGACATATTTTAATTAACTAACTTAACAACATGATTACTCACAATATTAACACACCATTTAGTAATTAATGAAAAGGGTCAATGCACCACAAAATAAATACATGAAAACATTAACAAAGGAAAAAAAAAAAAAGAAAATACATAAAATCCCTTAGTCACATTTAAAGGTGATCCCCCATGGGAATCCCTAACACAATCAAACAAACAGAAACAAATACAAGAGCTATGGTGACCTTGTTGAATTCATCTAGAATTCCAATGTGGTTGGTCTCCAATACCCGATGTGTGTTGTTATATTTTAACCTACAAAACACAAATACCTCCTTCGGCCTCGTGGCTGCATTAGAACATACAAATGAATATAATATACTTCCAAAGTCATCAATATATATGTGAATCACAACAATCATCAAGCCAATCAATAGAGTCACTTAAAATTTCATCAACAACTATACCATCATCAATTTTAATTCAATTTTCATTTTCTAGGTCTATTGAAAATATCCAAATATCACATGTCCAAACAACATTTATAATGTAACCATGTCAGATAGTATATCAACATCAATATATAAAATGTCTCTACTAATCATCATGCATCATATATGAATTAAATTCAATAATAATCCATGATCCGACATCTAACACCATACTAAATCAAAACTATAATATTGTTCATAATATAGTTAGTAATATCAAGATCAATATCAAAAGTGTCGAAGGGAAGTGGGCACTACACCCATCAGCTATTCCATTATAAAAGTTAGTAAATCATGATATTCATATACCTACAAAGAAACATTCGATACTCGAAAATGGGATGTAAAGTCTCGTTCATGTTCCTTGTTATGAGGAGAGTTGCCTCAAGATTTAAGTTCGACCCCAATTGACCATTTATACTCTCTTTGTTGCTCCTCTAGGAGCCCTGTTACCCCATTTGTGCTTTTAGGAAGTTGTTAAAATTGAAAAGTTGGGTTTTGTATCGGCTCACCGTTTGAACCCTGGACAACGAAATGCTTATCCGCCTTCACAAACCTCTAGTATTTTTACTAGAAAATTTCCTGAAACCTTCAGTTTGGGGAAAAAAACTCTTCTTGATAGTTTGGAAATGGCATTTTGTAGGTCTCTGGTCACGTTTGATTAAGTCAAATTGGACCAATTATAACTTGTGGCTCTAACACCCATCACCATTTGAAAACTATTTTCCGGTTCGATCCGTTGACTCTGGTGAATTCTCTATATATAGAGGAATTTTTAGGAAATTTCTCGTTGCGTATTCTTCGAATGAGCGTCAATTTTGGATGTGGTTTTCTGAGCCCTCAAGCTAACTTTTGATCATTTACAACTACGTCAATTACAACTGATGGCCTTGGAAAATTGGCCGCTAATCGTAAACAGTTTGCCAATTTTGAATTCCGCCAGTTCCTATGAATTTTTGGTGTATAGGACGACATGTAGAAACTTACCTGTGGTGTGTTTTCCCACCAGAATATAATGTTTGAAAGTGGTTTCTTAGCCTCCAAGCCTAAATTGAATGTTTTTGTAACTAGTAGGAAAACATAAAGTAAGAGAGTTGTAGGATCCTCGTCGGGTTACCAAACCCCCATGGAAACTTGTTGACATTGAACTAACTGTTTTAAACTATGTCATGTGACTTGTTGGGTGAAATCAAACTTTTGGCAATATAGTGGTTCTCTCTCTCTCTATCTCTTTCTCTCTCCTTGGTTAGGAAAAGAAGTGAAATGAAATGAAATAAATATGTGTCTCTAACCCTCTCTTTCGAATGAAAATTATTATTATTAAGTAAATGGAAAACTAAAAAAAATGTTAATTATGCTAGATCTAGGTGGATAGCCATGCCAATGATTTATCGTTGATTTTCATGCTCACATGATTTTGCAGGATGCATGTAGGATGACGAAAAATGATTTAGTAAGCTCATTGTGTATTATTTTAATGAATTTATATATATATATATATATATATATATATATATATATATATATGTTACATAAAGACTTGTTACTAAAATTTTGTAATATGTATGAGATTCTAGTTTTAGGGGTGCTTTGGGAATTTTGCATTTAACTATAGGTGTTATTTTGATTCAAATTTACATATGGTAAAAATGGGGTTGGATATATATGTTAGGTGAAATGGTAGAGGATTGTTCAAATTTTGTGGAGTATTGAAGGGTGTAAAGTGATGTTTTGTAACATTTTTTTAAGATTTTAGAGTTTAAGGGAAAAGTTCATCTAAATATTGGTGTTATTTGATTCCAAGTTTAGTATTGTAAAAGTTTGATATTGTGTTAAATGAAATTGAACTTAATAGCTTATAGTGAAATTATAGTGTGTAATTGATGATTAAATAATCGGTGTTGTGTTTCTTACTTTGAAAATGTAATAAAGAAATCTAACGAACCAATCAACTCTAGTATAAAATTCATGCATAACTATTCTTCCTATGTGATCCTTGTAACATAGAAAACTAAAACCTTAGGATGAACTTAAACTATTCACACTCGATGACACCTCCTAGCTTAAGTAAATGAGATCCCTAGTTTTATTTTTGTCATCAGAACCTATATGATTAGTGGCATCGTCGTGAACCCAACGAATAGGAATGATGTGGTCAAACATTATATAAAGTATGTGGTTACCCTCCTAGGTTTTGAAATCGTGTGTGTAGTAAGGAGAATGTGATTTTCTTAAGGTAGTACTCTATGGGTAACCAAACCCAAAACATAATGTAGGATCCTCTTGGTTGGGCACACATGTAAAGTGAAGAGTGTAGGTGGCGAAGATCACTAACCTTGGAAGTCACATGTATGAGTTGGGATCATAATGAACTCGATACCCAATTTCTATTATCCTTTGGCTTCTATGATGCAATACTAAGAGTTATTTGTGAAACTTAACCACATTTTAATTTATTATTAGTTTGTGGACATGTAATTATAAGACGATGTGTTTGGGGAAGGGTGAAATTTATATCGTTCTTATAAAGCGTTCATACCATCTTGTGGTGAGAACGAAATCCTCTTTAGAATTTAATGTGAATTTTAACCTTTTAAATGAAGAACTACTCCCTCTTATTATCCCCTTATCCTATTTTACATTGAATGTATGGTGTGAAATCATGTAATCATGTTCTTGACATGAACCCCTAGGAAAGGACTAGTAGTCTCATGAGCATACCAATGTCCTATTAATAAATGGGTTACTCTACAAATTTTAAAAAGGTAATTAAATCAAATTAAATGAAACCATTTTAAGATGAATGAAAATGATTCAAGTGGATCCAAAATTTTAGCTAACCACACAAGAGAATATTGAGTGTGAGTCCCCTTAAACCCCACTCAAACAAGAGTTCTAGCTTGACAAGAAGTATCAAATGTACCTAGAGTTACATGATGATTTTGGAGATAAGGGTGTTCAATCGCTCTAGTTGTGACCATAGTAAGGTGTGTAAAATTTATAATTGAATGTCTCCTCGTAACACACATCTAATAATTAATTTTCCAGGAATCCAAACCTGGGAGTGTGAAATCATACTTGTTAGTACCTTGATGACTAAGAAATTAAGTGAAGTAGATGAGATACATGGTTAGTTTTCATAATATAAAACAAAATAGACTAACCTTAGAACTTAAATGCTAATATGAAAAGAATGTGTAATCTATCTACTCTTAAATCAATAAACTTCCTTTGCTTCATGAGAACCTCCCTTATTGCAACTAAGATAAATGGAAAATCCAATCGAACATGTAACTTAGAAAATGAATCCTTGGAACAAACACTAAAAGGATCATGTATGTACATATGTTCATACCAACAACCAAGTTACAACATTTTGTGTGATGAGGGAAATAATCTAAAATTAGATGGGATTACTACAAGTGAAATGTTAAATAAAGTAAAGATAATGGAGTCTAGTTATAAAATAATTGATAAGTGATTTCCAAGCAAATAAGGTCAATAATGAAACATGAATGTAATAAATATGTAAAGCAGAAAGTGTTTTTCATGGATGGTGCCTATACATGATTCATAATGTAGTTGAATCATTATGTTGTGTCTTTCATTTAGAAAAAAGTGGCCTTGATGTGCATCACATGTTTTCATGTTACCTATGTGGGTTAGTGTTGTGAAAGCAGATCATGTGTTGTGTGTTGGCATAAGTGATCCCTTGTAGTGTGTGAACTATAATGTGACAAAAAAAAAAATTATTCCGGTATTTTTAGTGTTGTATTGTGTGTGTAAAATGTGGGTGTTACATTTGGTATCAGAGTGAGGTTCATGCTCTCGAACCTTTGGGATGGATTGGAGTTGTGATGATTTTGCATGGTGATGGTGGAGATTGGAAGAGTAATGTGATATATGTTGTTATGTGACCAATGTTGTAATTGTGATATTATGAATGCACACATGGTGCATGTCTCTTAGTGTGTTTGTTATCATGTTGATGTGCTTGTGATGAGAGTATTCACTCTCCTTTTTTGTGGATTCAATGAGGAGTCCATGTGTGATGTTCACCTTGGTATGTGTGAGAAGAATGTTTTTATGGATGGTAGTGTGTTGGAGCATCTTATCATTTTGTGATATGTAGGTGTGTTGATGTGTTGTATATGAAAAATATTGTGTATAGTGGATTGGATTGTATAGTAATGTACCACCGTGTAGTGATGAATTGTGTGTCACCATGTTGTCCTACAATTGATTCTATGTTGTAATGTTATTCACTGTTGTTCATCATGTGTATAATTTTGTAATATGAGATGATTCATGTCATGAATTAGGGGCATATGGGGATTGTATGACCCCTATTGTGTAGTACTTGCACCTTGGGTGCATTATGTGGAAAATGTGATGTATCGTAACCCATGAAAGTAATGATTTTGTACACCCTATATATATACCATGTGTAAGATGTTATGGTTAATGTGTGTGAATCACCATTGTGTTAGTGATGTAGTTATGTGTTATGTTGTGAACCTTACACTTGATGACCCTAAGGGAGAAAATTTAAGAGTGTATGTGTGGAGAGAGGAGTGGACCAGGTTTTCATAATCTTGAGCCGAGTACGATCTGAGGAAGTGGAGTCTTATATAGATTGAAAACCCACTTCTATATTTTTTAGTATACTTTGAGCTTTCTTAGTATATTGTGGATGCACCACCTTAGGCTCAACTTATGCAAACTAGCATCCCCTGCTCTCTCCTATTGGGTTGTCCATCGAACAATCCTATGTGATTTTGACTATGTTGAGCCTTGTGGGAGTATGGAGGGATGATTCAAATAGAGATGATGACAATTGTATTATTTGATATGTTATTTTATGAGTTGAGGCTCGATGTCGAGTGCCAGCAACTCGTTGAGTACCCCTTTGGTGGTCGTATAAGGCCACATAGTTATTGTGATGTGTTATTTCTCTATACGTATTTTATTTGTAAATTGAACATTTTCTTTTTTTTTCTTGCTAGAACCAATAGTTTTCTTGATTGATGTGTTCTTATATTTTGGGCATTTTATTTGGTTGTTGCATTGCACTAACATGTGGATTTTTTGCACTAACTATGGTTATTTGGCCATTTTCTTTACTTAGATTTAAACTTATTTTCATGTTTAAAGGTTTTATAGCCTAGCCCAAGGCTTTGGATTTTTTCCACTTGGCATTTGAAACAGATTGTTATGTTGGTTCTAATGTCGTAATGTGTGGAATAGGGTCATGGGATGCACCATGGAGTGGTTGAACCTATGGACCCACTTCATTGTATGGGGGTATGCCCAAGGAGTTATAGATAACTAGTGGGTTGTTGAACCACGAGTTATTATGTCACTTGGGTTAGGGGTGTCTGGACTCTATGTGCCTAGGGCCATAGGGTGACCGACCTCTTTGAGGGAGACATAAGAGACTTGAGGGAGGCATAAGAGACTTGAGGAGGCATAAGAGACTTGAGGGAGACATAAGAGACTTGAGGGAGGCATAAGAGACTTGAGGGAGACATAAGAGACTTGTGTGTGTGTGATTAGTGCACTTGGAGTTTTATTTTTATGTTTGTGATGCTTTGGGAGGCATATGTAGTTGTTGGTGATGCTTTGGGAGGTATATGGAGTTGTTTTGTGATGTTTTGGGAGGTGTATGGTGTTGGTGTTATGATTTATGTGTACTCTTGTGAGTCCGGTTGTGTTTTGTGATGTTGAGGATTGATGCTCCTCATTTTGGTATGATGTTGTTTCCATCTTGACCATATATAGCTATAATTATGGTTTTGAGTTGTGTGAAACCCTGTATGTGTACATGTTGGGAATTCCATGTTGTTGTAGTATGCTTATGTTATGAGTACTTTGTGTGTAGGAAGCATGTGTGACAAGTACTATGTTTTGTGGTTATGTATGTTATTTCCATGGTTTGGTTGAGTTCTTGTGATGTGATATAGTCATGAGGGTACATATCATGATGTCTTGTGAACCATTAGTGTTGTGTGTGTGACCTGATGTGGTATTGTGATGTTAGTTTTATTGGGCACCCACAAACATAAGCATCAAAAATCTTAAACAATGAAATACTAAGAGTTGAGATTAATAAATACTTTTAAAGGAAAATACTAAGTAATAAAGTAAAAGAGAACTACCAATCTTCACAAGAACATTAAAATTTAAGATATTGCCAAAATTAGTTTTCTTCCTTGTGGTCATGTTTGTTGTACACAAGTTGTTTTGTTAAAATGACATGTGACATCATTATTGAATTTTTCTTGCTTATATACCCTTTGAGCTTCAGATTGTTTGTGTCACATCGAGGACATGATGCTCTTATAAGAGGAGGGAAATGTAGTGCCAACAAAAAAAAAAAAAAAAAAAAAAAAAAAAAAAATGAAGAAGGAAAATGTGTGGTTGGAAAGTGACTGAAAAGAAGGTGTGAATGAATGGAAGGTGGGAAGGATAGGGATGGACCTAAACCTAAGCATGGTTTCCAATCACATTCAATCCTTGAAATTAGTCAAGTGATATAGTTGAGCATATCAAAGATGGGAGAGACATCTCCAACGTCATTCTAGACCTATTACATTTCTTGATAATAATACAAGCAATGATTCAATTTGATGATCCACCAGATGAAACACGCCAAAAATGTGTTAAATTATAATTAACATTTAGAAGAGTTATAGTTGGAAGTTTTAAAAATGAAAAATAGTGAGGTTTCCAATGTGAAAAATTTTCAAGAGATTAATAATTTAGGGTAATTCAAAATTTTTGTTTCAGTTGTCAAGATTGGTCAACAATCACTTTTCTGGCTATGCCAACAAATTAGGTCAATTTGATTAGTTTACTCTATCTACGCACTCACATTGCCTATGCCATAATTGAGATTTGGAGAAGGGTATATTTCCCAATGCTTATCAAAAAAAAATAAAAGGGCATTTTATGATTAAGTTGATTCATGGATTTGCAAGTTTAATAGGTATGTATGATGCAAATGTGGAAGCATACGATTGGCATGTGGAGTGTTTGACTAAATATGCTTCAAAATGCCTGACCTCATGATTCATGGACAATGCAATGAGAGCAGGATATGTACAAAATGGGTTTGTTGAAAATGGCTAGAAACTTATTTTTAAAATGTGAGGGAAAATGCAAATTAAGAATTTCTTCGTAGCCTTTAGTAGCATCCTCCACCTTAACCGTGCCAAAATATGAGGATTTAGAAGGGAAATGGACATCCATCCATACATAAAGAACTCTAATTTTTGGTCGATGTTGTAGTTGCAAATGATGCTATTCAGTATCTAGTATGTATATGGAATGCCATGCCTTAGCAAGAGAAAGAGGAGTGAAAACACAAGAGAAAAATATAAGGAAAAAAATGATGCATTTGGGCATGATGTGCATGTTTCACAATGTATTCAAAATGGGTTAATTTAAAATTGCTTAGAAAATTTTAAAAGAGGGACAAGCTCAAGGAGCTTCATCCCATGACTTATTTTCCAACATGGAGAAGATTGATTCAAGATGTAGGATTAGATTATGATCAATGAAATGTGACATTTCAAATGTTGAGTCTATTTCTGGAAAATGTTTCATCATTTATTATTGAATCATTGGCATCATTTTACTCAAGACTAGGGCCATTATGTCAATGATATAACTATGTTTATGTTTTACAACTCCTTTAGAAAGGCTAACAAAATAATGGAAAAATTGCATGAAACATTTCCACATATGAATATAGACTTCTTATTATTGTTGTGTCATTTTAAATTTGAATCCACAAAAGAAATACTTTCTTGTATTTTCTCTTAATTCTCAACTAGTGTTCATTTATAAAATGCCCTTCATTCTTTATGAATTTATTTCCTCATTGGTTCTTGAAATGGATTAAATGTATATACATGCCCAAATCAAGGAAATGTAACTTCATTTTTGAGCTAGCTTTTGTAACTTCATTATTACCACATTGAATGTGGGAATACTAAATCATTATGCAGAAAATATGTATTTGGAAAGTGTTTGAGAAAACAAAAAATGGTGGAAATTGTGGATATGCAAATTGCTTGATGAAATGTCTATTAGAGATGAAAAACCAAATCCTGTAATTTTGTCTTCTTAAAGTGGCTTGAATCCACGGAAATGTTATCTCTCCTTTATCCTTCATAATTATCATACTTTAGTTTTCCATTTCAATGAAAAAATTTAAAAACCTTTTTATCTTTATTTACATTGACTATTTTATATAACTTTTTTTTTTGGCAAAAGGTAAAATGTCATATGGTACTTATGTAACTTAAATAACAATTTGTAGTCAAGAACAAACTTAAACCCTCATCATCTTGACATGATTTGGAAAACTTCGTAACCATATTAGATAGTTGTGACACCCTTTTATTGAAAGCTAAGTGAGTTTCTCATAAACCCACCATTTATTCCATTGTAAAAGTTAGTAAATCATGATATTTAGAGACTTGCTAAAAGAAACCTTCTAAACTTGAAAAGGGATGTAAAGTGTCATTCGTGTTCCTTGTTATGAGGAGATTTTCCTCAAGCTTTAATTCAATCCCCTTGTTTGACCGTTTATACTCTCTCTTTTCGCTCCTCTAGAGCCCTGTTACCCCATTTGTGCTTTTAGGAAGTTGTTAAAAATGAAAATTTGGGTTTTGTTCGGATAACCATGCATTTGAACCTGAACAATGAAATGATTATCCGCCTTCACAAACCTCTAGTATTTTTACTAGAAAATTTCTAGAACCTTCATTTTGGGAAAAACACTCTTTTCTTGATAGTTTGGAAAAGGCATTTTTGTAGGCCTCTCAAGTCACATTTTGACTAGGTCAAACTGGACCAATTACGACCAGGTGGCTCTAGAAAACCCATCACCATTTGAAAACCATTTTCAGTTCTCAGTCCCATCAACTTTGGTGATTATCCATATATAGGGGAACTTGTAGGAAATTTCTTATTTTACATTCATCCATTGAAATCTAGGTTTTGGACGTGGTTTTCTGAGCCCTCGAGCTAACTTTTGATCATTTACAACTAGGTCAATTACGATATGATGGCCTCGGAAAAATGGCCACCAATCGTAAACCATTTTCACTAGTTTAAATTCCATCAGTTCTTGTGAATTCTTGGTGTATAAGAGGACATATAGAAACTTACCCAGGTGTGTTTTTCTCACCGGAAGACAATGTTTGAAAGTGGTTTCTTAGCCTCCGAGCCTAAATTGAACATTTTTGCAACTAGCAAAAAATGTAAAGAAAGAAAGTTGTAGGAACCCTATCGGGTTACCAAACCCCATGGAAACTTGTTGACACTTGTAACTAACTATTTGAAACTCTATCATGTGACTTGTGTGAAATTGAACTTTTGGAAAAATAGTGGTTTTCTCTCTCCCTATCTCTTTCTCTCTCCTTGGTTAGGAAAAAAGTGAAATGAAATGAAATAAATATGTGTCTCTAACCCTCTCCTTTTGAATGAAAATTATTATTATTATTATGTAAATGGGAAACAAAAAATATTAATTATGCTAGATCTAGGTGGATGTCATGCCAATGATTTATCGTTGATTTCATGCTCACATGGTTTTGCAGGATGCAAGTAGGATGGTTAAAACTAAATGGTCATAACTCATTTATGTATTATTGTAATTTATGTATGTTAATGAAAATATATATATATATATATATATATATATATATATATATATATATATATATATACATGCATTTCTATGTTATAGTAAAGACTTGTTATTGAAATTTTGTAATATGTATGAGATGCTAGTTTTAGGGTGCTTTGGGAATTGTGCATTTAACTATAGGTGTTTTTTTGATTCAAATTTACATATGGTAAAAAGGGGGTTTGATATATATGTTAAGTGAAATGGTAGAGGATTTTTTAACATTTTGCGGAGTATTGAAGGGTTTATTAGTGAAGTTTTGTAACATTTTTTTAAGATGTTAGTGTTTAAGGGAAAAGTTCATCTAAATATGGGTGTTATTTGATTCCAAGTTTAGTATTGTAAAAGTTGGATATTGTGTTAAATGAAATTGAACTTAATAGCTTATAGTGAAATTATAGTGTGCAATTGATGATTAAATAATTAGTGTTGTGTTTCTTACTTTGAAAATGTAATAAAGAAATCTAATGAACCAGTCAACTCTAGTATAAAATTCATGCATAACTATTCTTCCTATGTGATTCTTGTAACATAGAAAACTAAAACCTTAGGATGAACTTAACTATTCACACTTGATGACACCTCCTAGCTTAAGTAAATGAGATCCCTAGTTTGATTTTTGTCATCATAACCTATATGCTTAGTGGCATTGTCATGTGAACCGACGAATAAGAACAGATGTGGTCAAACATTATCTAGAGTATGTGGTTCCCCTCCTAGGTTTGGAAATCATGTGTGTAGTAAGGAGAATGTGATTTTCTTAAGGTAGTACTCTATGGGTAACCAAACCCCAAACATAATGTAATATCCTCTTGGTCGGGCACACATGTAAAGTGAAGAGTGTAGGTGGCAAAGATCACTAACTAACCTTGGAAGTCACTGTATGAGTTGGGATCATAATGAACTCGATACCCAATTTCTATTATCATTTGGCTTCTATGATGCAATACTAAGAGTTATTTGTGAAACTTAACCACATTTTAATTTATGATTAGTTTGTGAACATGTAACTATAAGATGATGCGCTTGGAGAAGGGTGAAATGTATATCATTCTTATAACGTTTATACCATCTTGTGGTGAGAACAGAATCCTCTTCATGTAGACTTTAATGTGAATCTTAACCTTTTAAATGAAGAACTACTCCCTCTTATTATCCCCTTGTCCTATTTTTGCATTGAATGTATGGTGTGAAATCATGTAATCATGTTCTTGACATGAACCCCTAGGGAAAGGACTAGTAGTCTCATGAGCATACCAATGTCCCTATTAATAAATGGGTTACAAAAAATTTTTTTAAAAGGTAATTAAATCAAATTAAATGAAACCATTTTAAGATGAATGAAAATGATTTGAGTGGATCCAATGTTTTAGTTAACCACACAAGAGAATATTGAGTGTGAGTCCCCTTAAACCCCACTCAAACAAGAGTTCCAACTTGACAAGAAGTATCAAATGTACCTAGAGTTACATGATGATTGTTGGAGATAAGGGTGTTCAATCGCTCTAGTTGTGACCATAGTAAGGTGTGTAAAATTTATAATTGAATGTCTCCTCATAACACACATCTAATACTTAATTTTCAAGAATCCAAACCTGGTGGAGTGTGAAATCATACTGTTAGTACCTTGATGACTAAGCAATTAAGTGAAGTAGATGAGATACATGGTTAGTTTTCATAACGTAAAACAAAATAGACTGACCTTAGAACTTAAATGCTTATATGAAAAGAATGTGTAATCTACCTACTCTTAAATCAATAAACTTCCTTTGCTTCATGAGAACCTTCCTTGTTGCAACTAAGATAAATGGAAAATCCAATCGAACATGCAACTTAGAAAATGAATCCTTGGAACAAACACTAAAAGGATCATGTATGTACATATGTTCATACCAACAACCAGGTTACAACATTCTTGTGTGATGAGGGAAATAAGCAAAATTAGATGGGATTACTACAAGTGAAATGTTAAATAAAGTAAAGATAATGGAGTCTAGTTATAAAATAATTGATAAGTGATTAAACAAGGTCAATAATGAAACGTGAATGTAATAAATATGTAAACGGAAAGTGTTGTCATGGATGGTGCCCATACGGGATTCATAATGTAGTTGAATTGTTATGTTGTGTCTTGTCATTTAAAAAAAAAGTGGCCTTGATCCCTATTTTTATGTTGCGTATGTGGGTTAGTGTTCGTGCAAGCAGATCATGTGTTGTGCGTTGGCATAAGTAATCCATGTAGTGTCGTGTGAACTACAATGTGATTCAAAAAAATTATCTTTGGTATTTTCTTGTTTTATTCGTGTGTGTAAAATGTGGGCGGTATTACACACACACACACATGTGTATATATATATATATATATATATATATGTATGTATGTATTTATGTATGTAGATATATGTATATATATATATATATGTATGTATGTATGTATGTATGTATGTAGATATATGTATATATATATATGTGTGTGTGTGTGTGTGTGTGTGTGTGTGTGTGTGTATATATATATATATATATATATATATATATATATATGTACATGTATGTATGTATGTAGGAACGAATTATATAATATCTATACAAAATATTAGAGATTATAGTCACTGAACGAGCTAAACCATTAACGGATTTTGATTTAACAAGCACAAATAATTTGAAATTTCAATCTGCTAAGGAATATCTATATCGAATGCCCTTAAAAACAAATCTAAATTGTATCCTAACTCTGCAGTCCTAAATTTCTTACATTAAACTTGTCTTATTAAGAAAATATTAACGAGCTTAGATCTCTATTAACTCCTTCAACATTCAACTTTCTAGATCTAGGCCCTACCTCAGGCTTTCCACAGTCTTGAACGAGGCCCTAAGTTGATGGCATTCACATAGCAACTCTCCTTACACCTCAAGTGACATGACCTGGTGTTTAACTAGATGTAACACAATCAATCCTTTCACTCCAAAACTATACTCACCCTATGAATGATAATCACAATATCGGTGGTCACAAACATAAAAAAAAGCGAAAGCTCCATCAAAGAGATGATGGGTATGAACACTATATTCTACTAATCCCTAGACTGCTACTACATGCAACATTTTTTCGGTTGTTTATGAAAAATACATCTTTAGGGGTGTTTCATTGCATTGGCGAATCAAAATCACTCAAACCTAAAACCTTGGACCAATGGGAAACTACCTTTGACTATTAATTTTTGGCATAAACAATCAAAGAGCGCATCCCCATCACCACATATGGGGAGACTTCATGATTTTTGTGATATTGAGGATGATTTTGTCCATGTTGTGGATTTCGTGTAAAAATAAAATTTTAAAAAACTCGGCTCCCCCTCTCATTTCTAGGGACCTTTGTCATCCATATGACTCGACATCGTTACCTTTAGCTATCTTGACTGAAAACCTAGAAAACATGAAAGGATAACAAATAGTTTTTCTATCAAACTTGTTGAAGGTATCACAAATCTAATATTATAATTTTCATAACCATCAATGACATCTCACTAAGTAATAATGTGCCCATTCGCATAGAAACTCTCCTTGTGCCTCAAGTGACATGACCCAGTGAGCTTGTCATAAGTCTAAAAGGATCCGAACATGTGGCACATATTGAGGCTAAGAAACAAGCATTTTGATTAGGTTTCAAATAGTCGAGTTGTACCAAGAGATAACATATACATGCCGCTCATATGACTAATCACTGGAGGGGTTCAATTATTAATGTTTCTTCGTGAATTTCCTATTTACTCAGGATTAGAACTAAAAAAAATTGACTACAAAGTTTTAATGGAAAGAGCAATGTGGATGGGTTTTGACCTACTAACATATTGACTTTATGACATTTTTATTTTATTTTAAGCACTTTAGGCTCAAATTAAACTCACGTGATTAATCTTGTAGTGCCCACTCCTCTTCGAAACTTATTATATTTTGATTTTGATTATTGTTGACTATAGACATGGATATTATTGTATCATTTTGGTTTAGCATGATGTTAGATGATAGAGATATTCTGACTATTGATGGATTGTGATTCATAGTATGATTTGTGTGGATTCTTAGAGGCATAGAGAGACATTTTTATATTGATGATGATGATGTGTTGTTAGCATATATATTACTGACATTCAAAATTCTCATCGTGTTGACTAGGATTTAGCATTTGAACTAATCTCATGATCTTGTTGATATTGATAAAAAGATAGAATTGAGATGTTGTTGAAATTTAGACAAATGATAACATTGTTTAGTTGAGATGATGATTTAGCTATATGAGGATGGTTATTGATTTATGTGTGTATATTTTATCTTTGATGTTTTGATGTGGCCATGAGGCCGAAGGAGGTATTGTGTGATTTTGCAGGTAATTATATCACAACAATCAAAATGGGGATTGGAGACCAACCACAACAGAATACTAGATGGATACAATGAAGGTCACCATGGCAACTTGTGTAATGTTGTTGTTTTGTTTTAATTTGTTAGGGGTCCCCATGGGGGGGATGACCTCTAATTGTGACCATGGGCTATGTGTGCAATTATTTCCCTTTTCTTTTATTTATTGTAGAGTATGTGATTTATTTTGTGATGTAATTTATTTAATAATTGTTGATTAATGTGCCTTTATTAAGTAATTTAATCATGCTTATTAAGTTATATGGGGATGTGACAAAAGGGGCCATTTATTAGAGTAGTTGGTCTTTTGGATTTTGTGATTTTGATTGAGTGTAAGTGACTTTGAGTGTTGTACACTCTACCTTACCTTGGAATTTCGGATTTGGGCTTAAGGGCCATTTTTGGAGGCTTGTGGGACAAGATAAGCTTGTCCCACACCTCTTAATTTCATATGCAAACCATACCTATGGATTTGGGAGTCAAAAATAGACCCCATTATGTGTTTTGTAAGACAAAATGTGACATTTATTGCATTTTTCTTACATGGGTTTTAAATTATGTCCTTAGGGGGTGTGGGTTTGGATTGTGTGTGTAAGAGGCTTGTCATTCCTCTCAACCACCAATTTATTGTGCATTGTGGTTAAGGTTTGACTTGTGATGTGGAGTTGAGAATAAGTGATGTGGCATCCTAAATGGAGCCACCTCACCCTCCTCTTCCATTTTTCTATATATGCTAGTTTATTTGTTTGTTTGGGGGTACTTCATCTCATTTTGTGCTCTTGTATTTTTGGATTTGGAGAGTTTTGGAGTGCTTATTTAATTTTTGGATCTTGTTGGAGTTGGATTGAACTTGAAGGAGCTTAGTGTGTGAATCTTTGATCAAGTTCTACCATGGAAAGGTAGGAACTACACCCTTGTTTTAATGGTTTTCTTTTATATATGTATATTTGTGTGCAAATGAATGGGTTGTATGCTTGTTGGGATCTTGGGTAGAATGCCTAAGTATGGTTTAGGAGAATTCTATGGGGATTTTATATGTAGGGAGGCATAAGAGTTTATTTCATGTTTTGAGAGGAAGTTGGGTTGGGTGCCCCACATTGGATAAGAAAATACTTGCATTTCTTACTTGGTTTTTTGGAGGGAGACATAAGAGATTGTAGGGAGGCATAAGAAAATGTGGGAGGTATAATACGATCTTGAGGTAGGAATAAGATTCATGTAGGGGTTTGAGATGTATTTTGGAGTGTATTAAGGTGGTCACCAAATCCCATTGGGAGGCATAAGTGATCTCCCATAGATCCTTACTCCATTGGCTTTGCATTTTCAAGCCTTGTGTATTTTATTAGTCTCTTCTTTTGATTGTATCTTGTGTTGAATGTGTTTTGAAATGGTTGTGAAATTTTGTATTGTGATGTGGAAGCTTTGTGATAGTTTCCATGAGTTGGATCCATCCTTTATTGTATTTTGGTTGGGGTTCGGGGGTCAATGAGGAGGATAACTTCTTCTCCTCATTGGATTATTGGTTGGGTGGAGAGTGTTGCCTCTCCCTCATTTTTATTTTTGTGATTGAAGTGAAGAAATGGTGGAGATATTGTGGAAGATTTGGGACTTGGAGAATTTGTTGAAATCAAAATATATCCTTCATTATAGAGACCTTTTTGTAATTCCCACTTAACGTGGAAGACTAGTAGACTTGCATTTAAAAGAAAAGTTGTATTTCCTATTTCATTTATTAAGTTGGAATGTATTATTGGAAAGAAATCTCTTTGTATTGTAAGGAATGAGATATGCTCAAAGAAAAAGAAAGTTCATTATTTGTAGAAGTTGCATTATTGTAAGAATGAAGGAAAAACTTGGAAGTTGTAAATCATTGAGAATGTATTCTTAGTAAATATTAAATGTATAATAGTTGTTGTGTTTTCCTTGAGTAAATGGTTGTAGTTGAAATGGAAAGATGCACTAAATTATAATGAGTTACCTTGTTAAATGATTACATTTTGTTGTGGAAAGGAAAACAATCGTATCTTAGAAATAGATTAAGCTTCATTCCTACTTTTGAACTTGAAAGAAATTTCATTGGAAGAAAATAAAAATGATCTTGTAGTTGTTTTCTTGTTACTATTGAAATAGAAAATCTTTAAGTTTAGTAATCTTAAACATGGAATGTGTTAGGAATTAGTATTTACATTGTGGTAAATAATTGTATGGTTAGTTAGTTTTATATATATTGTTATAACAAATATATAACAATATATATTCGGGTGTGTTGTAGTTTCCTATTTTATAGGAAGTCAGTTTTTCTATTGTATGGCTATATAATAGCCTTTGTAATTCTGAGATAAATATATTGAGTTCATTATTATCGTGTATGGATTGTATATCAGAGTAATATATTGAAGCATTATATTTGTGTATTCTGAACCAAATTCAAGATTTGGTATCAGAGCGAGATGTTTTAATTGTGAAGGGGCAATTCATTTGCTTGATTTCCCTGATAATGAGGATTTAATTTTATGCATGAGCAGTTAATCTAGAATATTGTATTTATTCTCCTTGTTGCTCAGATCTGGTTTTCGGCATTCTTTTTTACCACACAGAGATTTTCAAAAGGTTGTTGCTTCAAACAGATTTTATATTTGTTTGGATTTCATTGAATTGGTTGTTTTTACTGTCCAAGGGAACGTTTTATTCATTGAAATTTGTAGAGATGATTTAGGCGACTTCAATCCCATCCAGGATTTTTCAGTACAATCTGAGCGTTGTTGATAACATTTCTTTCTTTGTATCCATCTACAGCAAGGTGTTTATAAAAAAGGTCTTCATTTATGCAAATAGATCTGGATCTTGATACAACGTTGGAAATATACATTAAAACATCAATCTGTAGTTAACTTGTGTTGGGCAGACTCATCTGCATTTTGTCTTCCATTCTATGAATGCAATAGCCAACTGTGATCAAAACGTCCAAGCCTGCAGTGAAGGAATCGTGCATTCGAATGGGATTGGATGAGTAAACATTTGATCTCATTTTTGCTCTGCGCATGTGGATGGAATTGAGCCATTAATTTTGCATGCACCGAACTGACACCTGGCAGCATTGTCTCATCGCATCAATTTGGTAGAAACTGAAAAGGCATGCAGTGAAGTCCAGACAGAGGTGATGCATCAAGGAGTGCCAAATGTATTCTAAGGATCTGAATAAACAAAGTGCAGCATGTGTGCATCTCTACGTGTAAGTCTGCATTGATCTACCAAATAATCGAATTTGCATGTTTTCATTGCTATGTGTATATGTATCTCCCGACATTCACATGTGCAGTAGACCTATCTCCATGTCAAAGTTAAGTATAGTCTTTGTTAGTTTGAGTCGAGTCTAGTTTTTATTAAATTTATTCATCTAGACTATACTTGTGTTTGTAATTTGTAGTCTTCTTTTTATAATGTCAAGTGTTTTTTTGTTATTATTATAGTGTCATTTATAATTATGTCGTATGTTATCATGAAATGTATCGTCATCAAAATTTAGTTGTCTAGTCAAATAGTGTTATTGTCAAGATTTGTAGTCATCATTTTTCAACAAAATATTGTCATAAAGTCATCATTTGTTATGTAGTCCTTGTTGTTTTGTCAAAGTCAAGAGTTAGAGTCGTATAATTGTAAAAATTCTGAAAAAAAAATTGCCTCACGGACGCATTTTTGGTGTTACCCAGCGTCCGGAGAGAAAAATAACGTGTTTTCACATTGCTGGGAGGGAAGAAAAGAATAAACAATGTGGAAATAGTTGAGCTTCATATCCAAATCCGGTGAGTTAGCAGCATGTTATCGAGAGGATGGAGGAAAATGGAGGTTGGAGGTCATTCAGCGACCTCTCATTAGTCGCCAACGACGGGGCCATGTAGAAGCTATGGTGACATATGTATGGTGTGGGTATATGCTTTTTAGTGTGGTTTCCATTTTATTAGTGTGCTTTAGTTTCCAGTGTTCTTGTTGCTTTGAGTTGTGTGCTTTAATCTTTTGGAAAAGCATTGTATAATAGAGCAGAAAACTATGGAGATCCTCTTAGTGCGAGAGATCCTCTAACCGCCATACTTCATTGGAAGATGGTCAGTTGGTGAATATGTTCACCCGCAATGGTGACCATGTGCAACAAGATCAACACAACAACATCTAGTTAGTATGATATAACATAATACATTTTCCCTTTACGATTTCTTATTTGAAATTTCACATTGTGGGGGAATACATACCAATGTTCCATTCCCATTTGCACTCAAAATGGCTTAGTCAAGGAAAGCTTCCAGTGGTAGTGGAAGTTTTCTATGTTGTTTGAGATCGAGTGGCAGTGATCAATGATAAAGACTATGATTAAGAACATTATGATTCTTATAGGAAGTAATGTGAATTATTTTTAGTATATCCTCTTTTGTGTAGTTTTGTTATATGCAAGTTGTGTTTCTTACATTATTCCTTGATGTATAAGCATAGTGGCGAACAACAGTAGCACCGAGTAAGTCGGTTCGTGGATCTTAAAAGGGTTTGTGGGAGGATCCAGAAAACCACCTGAGGTCGACTTGAGTTGATGAGGTTCATGTCACGTCAAGGTTTGTGGTAAACCCGTTTAAAACCATGGAAGGAGAGAGCCTTTCTTTTCAATCAAGGTCATGAGTCACAGAGTTGGACATTGCGGGGTGAGCATACTACGGAGGAGCGTGTGGATGTTTTTCTACCATGTAAACACTAAGGGGGGGAATGTTAGGAATTAATATTTACATTGTGGTAAATAATTGTATGGTTAGTTAGTTTTATATATATTGTTATAATAAATATATAAAAATATATATTCGGGTGTGTTGTAGTTTCCTATTTTATAGGAAGTCAGTTTTCTCTACTGTATGGCTATTTAATAGCCTTTTAATTCTGGGATGAATATGGAGAGTTCATTATTATCGTGTATGGATTGTATTTGAGTAATATATTGAAGCATTATATTTGTGTATTACAACCAAATTCAAAAGAATGAATAAATGGTGTAACCTTTCAACTAGATACCTTAGGCACATAAATTTAAGCTAAAGATAAACCTTAAAACACTCTAGTAAAAAATTTTTTTGGAAAAATTGTGAAATTGATGGTTATGTTTTCAAAGAGCAGACCACCATCTTGTGCATAAGTAGCGATCTCTCGAACCACCGGCACGATTAGAGAAGCAGTCTCGACCCGCCTCGAAGACAAGGTGGTGGTTTGTGAATCATCACTCTGGTAGGGTGGCGGTCACGGGACCACCACTCGCCTTAGGCGAAGGTTTCATCACTTTGTCGACGGAAAATTAAAAATCCACGACCGAGAAATTTTAAACTCATTTCATTAAAAATTTAACCCTACAAATATGAAGTTAAAATCACTTACAAGCCATAAGGGCATAAATTCGTTTCTCTAAACATATAAATCTTTAAATGGGAATATAAATGTACTCAATATCATAAATTAAAATGGAATTAGGTTTTTCCCAAGTAGAAAGCTCTAAAATGGAATTAACTAAATCAAAACTCCAAAGCTTAGAGTGGAAACCTCTACAAATTTCAAATGGAAGACATTACACTAATAAATCCATAATCTAAACTAAACCAAACTTGATTCTAGTGAATCTATTCATGGCTTCTTCCCTCCTTTCTTCTATGGATTTCACTCCTCTAAAAAAAAAAATTAAAGAAAGAAAAGAGACCAAATGAGGAGGCTAGGGAAAGAAAAAGATTTAATAAAATCCCATAAGGATGGTTAGCATTAGGTTAGAATTATTTGATCTAGTGGCCACAATTGATTTGATCAAGGGTTAAGAATCAACCCTACATTTTAAGGTGAGAATATTCATTTTATGGTTGTAATTTTTAAATAAATCAAATGTATGTTAAAATGGATGAATGGGGCCACTTAGTGCCCTAGTGTGTTAAGTTAATTATTTAAATAGACCTTAAGGCTAATAATTTAAGGGAACTAAGGTAACTAAGGATAAGGGTTTAATAAATATGGGTTGGAATGTAATTCAAGATGGGGAAAAACATTTAACCAAGTAAAATAATTTATGGCACCTTCCTAACAGATTTTAATTTAAAATTAATATTAGAAATGGATTAAGAATATTTAATTATTAATTTAGACTTGATTTATCCTTTGTAATGTTGTGATTACTAGTAGGAAATAATTAAACATTTTATAGGGTTTGATGCCCGCAACCCTTTAAAAGCGAAAAACATATTCCGTAACTTTCAGATAATTATTTAAGGATTAATGTGGTTTTAGAACAACAAATTTGTGGGTGTTACATTTGGTATCAAAGCCATGGGTTTAATCTTTGGGAGCTTGATCACACTTGGAAACATAAGACATAATAAGAAAACTTGCGCAAATCTAAACCTAGATCACATAAAATTGTATGATGTTTTAAAATGGAAACAAAAGCGAGAATGGTAAACTAACTCTCACCTTGGTACATGCAAGAGGCGAGGACTAGAAAAGGGTTTCTTACGTGTGGACCTATAATTACCACCCCCAGATAAGGTAGTAGCATCCATATTACCTCAGATACTTTAGACATTACAAGATGTTAATGTTGATATATGCGGAGGCTCTTTAGGAGGGAAACCTATGAGACATGACAGATATGAATCAGTAGAGGCTCGTGCACCTTCTTGACATAGTGATGAGTATAGGGTAGAGAACTCCCACGTGGATTCATTCAGACAAGATTCACCACATAGAGGTCATGGTGACATGGATATAGTACACATGG
This sequence comes from Taxus wallichiana var. yunnanensis, assembly GCA_018340775.1. NCBI lineage: Eukaryota > Viridiplantae > Streptophyta > Pinopsida > Cupressales > Taxaceae > Taxus > Taxus wallichiana. The sequence continues at coordinate 791,199,786 of CM031235.1, read as the reverse complement.
AAAGATCTAGGAGCCTTAGGAAGCATGATGATCATGTTGAGAGACCTAGAGGTAGAAAATCTACAATGATAGATCACATCAGAGAGATCCACGAAACTCCATCCATCTCATTTTGTTGGGTAAATTGGAGGATTTCAAGAAGAGGCATGGTTGGTCAGCTTGAGCGGATGCTTCAAGCTATGTCCATGTACCAAAAACATGAAGGCTCGTGTTGCCATCCAACTTTTAAGAGATGGAGCCGTTGTTTAGCGAGAGGACAGAGGAGCAAAATATCCATGTGGATTCTAAGATAGTCACTTGGAAGGTCTTTGAGGAGCGGTTCAGGTGTAGATAATTTTCTAGGAGGTTCATTCAAAGAAAGGATAGATGAGTTCCATGACCTACGTTAGGCATTTATGATGGTGGAAGAGTATCGAGTCACTTACTGGACCTAGCTCCAGTATGTAGACTACATGCAGGATGAGCAAGTAAGGATCCACAGGGTCATTCGGGAGTGAACCTAGACATTGGAGGGGAAATACACATTTATTATCGTAGACATTAGTAGAGGCCATTGAGAAAGCCTATATTATGGAGGAGACCAAGGGGAAGATGCCGTAGGCAGGAGATAGAGTGTGGATCCGTATCCAATAGATGTAGGATAATAGGTTGAGGGGGTCAGCTCCTCCTCCTCGTGGTGGACATGGTTCTACACATTCTTCATTTAGGCCACCTCAAAAGCACACTTATCCTCCATTTAGGCCTCCATAGAGATTTGATACTCGGGGGATGTAGTATGTGCCTCCTCCGAGGGGATCGAGGCGGGACTCGGGTGTTTCCTAGAGCTCAGTCAACAAGAGCTCGTTAGCAACAACCACAAAATTCCATAGCAGGATCATCAGGATCCATGACATAGACCACTAGAGTACCTCAAGGATCTGCTTCTTATTGCATCAGACAGGACGCGATAGTTTCTATAGGTGCGGTATACTTGGGCATCATTAGAGAGAGTGGCCTTAGAACCCTAATAACAAGGGTAAGGAGTTTCAGAGCCTATAGTAGGCAACATGGCTAGGATCCACAAGATATATCCAGTAGTCAAGAACTACTAGGAAGAGCACCAGAGAATGGTGATTGAGATGGGAGGTAGCATTGATTGCATTTCTATTCCTTTTTAATTGATTCAATCTCCTCAAATTAATTTATTTATCCATTTGTAGTAGAGCCTTGCAGGTGATGACAGTTAGGAAGCTCCATAGTTGGGATGTGGAGATGGCTTTTGGAGCTAAGCTCATAGTGGAATCCTTAGTCAAGGAGTGCATAGTTTACCTAGGACCCTTTTCCACAACCTTGGATCTTCGCATCCTTCCTTTGGGTTCCTATGGGATTATTCTGGGCATGGATTGGTTATCTACACACAGGGCTAGGGTTGATTGTTACAGTAAGGTAATATCATGTGTAGATGATTTAGGAGTGGATTCAGTGATAGTGGGAGTCAGGAGACCCACCTCTATTCACACCATATCCACTATGTAGCTTAAGCGGTGTGCGCGATGAGGTTTCTAGTTATTTTCTATCATGGTTAGCGATAGATTAGGCGATGAGCATAATGGGCCGTCACTTGATGATAATATTATCTTGAGGAGTTTTCAAATGTATTTTTAGGGGAGGCTGCAAGGGTTACCTCCCCCATGTGAAATAGATTTTCACATTGATTCGGTCTAGGAGGATAGCCTATCTCAAAAGTGCCTTATAGGATGACTAATCCACGAGCTCTCTGTGAGCTCAAGTTGCAGCCTAGAGGTCATTCTTGAGAAAGGCATTATCCCTCCTAGTGTATCCCCTTGGGGTGCTGGTGATCTTTGTAAATAAGAAGGATAGATATCTACGATTGTGTATTGATTATCAATAGTGAACAAAGTAACAATCAATAATCATTACCCCCTTCCACGTATTGATGATTTGTTTGATTAGATGAAGGGGACACAATATTTTCCAAGATAGATCTTAATTCTAGATACCATTAGCTAAGGATCATGGAGGCATATATTCATAAGATAGCCTTTCATACGAGATATGGCCACTACGAGTTCACAGTAGTTCCTTTTGGTTTGATGAATGCCCTTGTAGTATTCATGAGTTTGATGAATGGGGTATTACAAAAATTTTTGGATCGCTTCATGCTCATATTTCTTGATGACATTTTTATTTACTCATGCACATGTTAGGAGAACATTCGACTGGTTTTGTAGTGTCCTCATGAGCAATATATTTACGAGAACCTAGAGAAGTGTGCATTATTTCAATCAGAGGTGTAGTACTTGGGTCACATCATTTTTGGGGAAGGTATCATTGTTGATCCTTCCAAGATTAGAGCCATTATGAATTGGCCCACACCAACTAGTGTGACCGAGGTGCGTAGTTTCATGGGTTTGTGAGGTTAATACATGAGATTTGTTCGGGACTTCTCTCGGATTGTGCATCCATCACTTCCTTTCAACATAAAGGGAAGAAGTTTGTTTGGTTTGATGGATGTGAGTTCTCCTTTAGTACATTGAAGGTATGCCTTATGTTAGAACCAATTCTTACAGCATACCCGGATCTGCATGGGGAGTTCTTTGTTTCTATATATGCTTTCTTGGTAGGACTAGGTGGTGTCTTAATGTAGGAGGGCCGTGTGGTTTCCTTTGAGTCTTGCAGACTAAAAGATCATGAGCTCAATTATCCAACTCATGACCTTGAGCTTGTAAAATTTGTGCATACCTTGGCTCGATGGAGACATTTCCTTTTGGGCAAGAGATTTATTCTTAGGATAGACCATTTGAGCTTACTTTACCTTTTCACGTAACCAAATCTCAACTCTCGTCGGTGGCGTTGAATGGATTTTCTATGTGAGTATGACATGGTGATAGAGAATGTGAAGGGGAAGGAGAATTTTTTTGCCAATGATCCGAGTAGACGGAGACATTTGGCTATGGCTACTTCAGTGGGTACAAATTTGTTGAGCATGATTTTGTGACAACTTCCTCATGACATTTTCTACCTTGCAGTTAGATCAGAGATTGAGTCTCAGAGACCCCTTGAGGGGAAGTTTGGTGGTTTTTATTTAGAGTCAGATATAATTCTCGGACACAAAGGCCAGATCTATGTACCTAGGGATGGAGGTTTGGGACAAGATATTTTGGTAGAAGGTCATCGTACACCTTATTCAAGCCATCTAGAGGTGAAGAATATGCACGCCACCTTGAGAAAAATATATCATTGGAGAGGTCTTCGGAGATATGTAGCTCAATTTGTGTCACATTATTTAGAGTGTCAAAGGGTGAAGGCCGAGATTTAACATCCGGTGGCCTTCTTTACCCACATTCTATACCAGTGTTGAAATGGGGCACCATTTCCATGGATTTCATAGTAGGGATACCGACATTGAGATACCACCATGATTCCATCATGGTCACGGTGGATATATTGATGAAAGTGGCTCATTTTCACCACCTACACGGCCGAGTGTAGTAGAGAGATTGTACTTGGATGAGATTGTTAGGGTGCACAGGATTCTATGGAAGATCATCTATGACCGTGATCCCTTATACACATAACACTTATGGAATACCATGCAGCAAGCCCTCGGGACGAGTATCAATTTCAGTATAACATATCATCTAGAGACATATGGTTAGATGGAGCGGGTGAATTAGATTTTAGAGGACATGCTTAGATGTACGTCATGGATCATCAGTCGAGGTGGGAGGAGTACTTGTACTTGGTTGAGTTTTCATACAATAATAACTTCTAGAGTTCTATTGGGATGGCACCATTTCAGGCACTTTATGGTAGGGAGTGCAGGACACCTTTGAGTTGGGATAGACTTGAGGACATAGTATCTATTGGACCAACTTTGTTACATGACATGGAACAATAGGTTTTTTGATCCAACAGAGGTTACGGGAGGCATGAGATAGGTAGAATAAGTATGTAGATCGAGAGGAGAGGAGAGTTGAATGTAGTTATTAGGTGGGAACGAAGGTGTTTCTTCATGTCAGACCTCATAAGAGTCCTATCCATTACGGAAAATGCTCTAAGTTTGTTCCTAGATTCGTGGGTCCATTCGAGATCCTTGAGCGGATCGGTCCCTTAGCATATCATCTAGCCTTGCCACCTATTAGCATATGGATTTTCACGCATGCAAATGACATGCAAAAGTGTGGGAACGAAGTCTCTCCTAAATAAAGGTGAGGTGACTTTATTGAAATCTAAAACTATATTTACACCTATAAATTCAAAATCGTATGTGGGGAGTGTTTTAGAACATCAATGGAAAGAAAAGTGAATGAGGGAGATGGAATGGAATGAATGGACATAATGGAAAGGAATGAATGGAAGGAACATGCAAGAGTTAGGTAAAAGAAGATCCTAATATTGCATGGAGAAGAACAATAAATAATTAACACAAATAAAATGAAGTTTACATCGGTTAAACGAGAATGTATAAAGTGAACACACATGAGCTAGTAAATAGTAGAGCTTGATTCTTGTGAACAATAATAACCGCTTAATAACATTGACAATAATATCAAAGACAATATTTGCATGCAAGATTTAAACATATAACATCTAATGAACATAAGAACATCAAATGTTACGAGAGACAATGAATGAGACAAAAGTTCGTATTTCATTAACTCCAAAATGTCTTCACAAAAGAACACAAAGTTTCTTCTTGAAATAAAGCTTTCACACAAAATTATTTTCTTCTCCTCTCTCAAAGTCACCATTTACAAATGAGCCCCTCACTTCCTTTTATAACCCAAAAGTTGGTTACAAAGTAGTTAGGGTTTTATATGAACATTAAATAGGACACTTAAGTGACCTTTGAATTTTTCAACCAAATTTATTAAAGGCAACTAAAAATAGAAATCACTTAAGTCATCCACAGTTTTATGAAAGTAAACTCAATAACAACATCCTTTTCTTAAAATTCCGCTTTTAAAACATACAATAATAACCATGCCTTATCCATTGAAATGGGGTCCGCCTATCTCAAACTTATGAGAAATGGACTCTCCCACTTCGTTAGATATGAAGAAAACTATCTCCTTGAACCATCAATGAAATTAAGATCTTCTGCTTTCACCAATTGAAAGGATCTAAACCTTCCCAATGTTTGGAACATCTTTTCTTCTTCTGGAGGCTCATTTAGTCAAAGAATAACCTCATAAAATAAGCGCAATTCCAAAATCCTACGGCATATCATTTAGATTAACCATCTATGATTGAGCATTATCAAACAAGCTCTTTAATTTGATTCAACACTCCATTGAAATTGAAGAGAAATTATTAGCGGGAGTATACATGTCCTTAAACAATAGTGAAAATTGCTCTTCCACATGTTCCGATGAACACCTTTGATTTTCTCATTTACAAGGTCTTGTAAGGGATCTCACTATGAATTCTTGAATGAATGCGAGTGAAGCTCAAGGCTTAATTTCATATACTCTCATAATGGATCATAGAATCCTAGAGAAGTGTCCTCCTTGATTTGAGATGTAGACACCAAAGAAAAAATTTCCCTCAATGTTCAAATTTGAGAATTCCTTCAATGGCTAAAACAGAGGATTCCATACTCATCATCTCTGTAGACTAGGAAATATCTCATCCAAATTTGATATGTTAGAAACAAAAGTTTCCTTGAAAGAAAAAAATTGGATCAAGATACGCACTGACATCTTTATAGAGCTTAACTGTTGTTTTGATTGTCTCTTGGCCTAAAACGAGAATCTTGGAAAGCCAAATTTTAGTGACATGGCCCAATGTGTTTATTTCTTTTGATAAATTGAGAGTTTCTTCATTAGGGGCAGCCACTGCATCGGGTACTAGGAAAGTGGATGATATGAGATTTATCATATGTTGAACATATTCCACCAATTGATTCTTTTCAGCCTTGAGATGAGAGTTCTGAGACTTATATTTCTCAAGTCTCTTTAGCATGATATCAATTGAATCTCGAGCCATCGCCATGTCACTTTCCAATGTGGACCTCCCAAGTCCAAGTCTAGAAACTTAATAATTAGTAGATGTCATGGCATCATGCTCCTTGTCAACTTATGGGATGGACAAATCTACAAATCTATTTCCGTCACTATCCACCATTATTGGAGAAAGCACTTTAGGCTTCTCGGGAATGACATCATTTGAAAATTTGAAAAGGGAATCAAAATCAATGTCAATTGCCTTGACAACCCTCTTCCTTTTCTTGACTTCACAATCAACTTAGAAAGGAGTATCATTCACTATTTCTACATGCATAATCCTAGAGCTCAAAGCAACATTCTCATTGTTCTCAACATCATGAGATTTTGTGAGAATCCTTTCCACGAACTCAATTTCAGGAGAAATAACCTCGATATCCACCTCTTGATCATTTGGGAGATTTTGGGAAATCTCTTCGTGAGCTGTAGGTTCGAAGTGTTTGATATTTGGACTACCTGCACCTGAGTGGATGCTTGTGCAAGGCATGGCTAAGGATCATTTGTCATGAGCTTCTAAGAACTATAAAAAATGTGAGTAGAAGAATCTCTACTTGAAGTAGAAAATCCTGATACACACTCTCTTCCTTCACTAGGGCTAGGACCCTTAGATTTTTCTCCTCGTGACACATTCTTCGATGAAGTGGATTTTAACAACCACTCCTTTCTTTCTTTTTGCATATGACTAGATGGAAAAGAGGTTTATTGAGAAGGGGATTTGGTTGAATGGTGACCTCCTCGAGTCGACAATTGTTGTGATCTGAAGTATGATATTGAATTGATTGTAACTTGGCAAGTTCTCTTTCGTACCAAGATATGATTCTTTCTATCAAGAGAAAATTCATCTCTTTTGGTCCAATCAATTTATGGCAATGGGGTAAAAGAAACCACATTAATGTCCATCTATCTTTGAAGTACTTAGGAAGCTTCCATGGAGTACTGTAAAGCCGCTTACGTGAATGTAGGAAAAGGATGAAAATTTAATAAACTATGTTCCCCATTGGGAAATGACATCCATGGATTCTTTAGAAAATCTTTCCTCTGTATTTTGATTTAGGTTTCAAATCATGCGAGAAGGTGAATGCATCGTTAACTCTTCTTAAATGATGAGAGCTATTTTTTAAACTCCTTTACGGATAATAATGGAAGAAAGCGGTCGATGGACCCATGAATCCTCTTGTTTTGAGTCTCAAAATATATTTCTTCTCACCATCTGCGTAAGTCAAATATGATGTCATGTAGAAACATCCATTCATCTTCACTTCAATCAATTGTTTGTGAAGGGTATCACTGATGATGGTGGCCCAATCCAAAAAATCTCTCTTGGCAAGGATGATATAGATAAAATGATACATCCATGGGTGGAAAATCCTAGCAGAGGAAAACCAAAAACTTGACTCGGGAGAGACATCATGTCCTTGATTTATTCCATGAACTCAATGCGGTATAGTTCTTTAGGAAGCTAGTCAATTCGAGGCCTCTTGGTCACTAACTAGTTGTTATTAACCATCTTGCTCCACATGAGGGGTTCTTCATCCCAAAATTCTTGTCTTGATCGCCAAGTGATATCCGCATTCTCGGGAAGTGGGGCATGCGAGATAAATTCCTTAATGTGCTCTGGTGTGATTAAGAGGAAAGGCTCATGATTATCTTTAAAAATTCCTCATCTCTTGGGATCATAATGCTCTGTGCAAGTGATAACCAACTCTGGACATTACACCAAGACAGGAAATGTTGCTGCTTGGGGTAGACCACTATGGTAAATCCTATCTAAGAATATGGTTTTCCTTCAACTTTCACCCGATCGTAGAATTGTTACACATTGATGTGACCCATATTTGTATAAGTGATATTATCATATGCCAAGTTTCCTTGGAATTCCTACTTGAGTGTGAACTTATTCGATTTATCCTTTGGCTTCCTCGATCTTCCTACAAATTTATTAGATTTTTGGCCATTATGAATTTTACGAGAAAAAAAGACTCAGCACGCAAAATAATGTAAACGGGGTTGGGTCTTAGAATTTGAAACCATCATCAATCAAAGAAAAATATGACTTGTTTTAATATTATTATTATTATTATTTTAAAAATAATAATAATAACCGATCCGGGTACAATTTTCGATTCAGGTGACAACAATTTTTTATTTATTTTTTTTTTATTTAAAATAAACAAAATCACCCAATTTTAATATCCCGATTTTTTAATTTAATTTTCCAGAGAAAATTCTCCTTGGTATGTGTGAAAATCACCTGATTTTAATGACCGCGTACTTTGAGATTTACTTCTTCCTTGTGATCTTCTGATCGATGCGTGAGTATACTTGCTTAATTCTTCTGCAAATGCGTGGAGACTTCTGGACTGCCTTCTCCTTTAAACTGCCTTTTTAATATTTTATTCCTGGGTGAATGCGTGATGATCCTTGGGCATTAAAAATGACTTCTTCCTCCTATGCATGCATGATGGTCTTTGGGAATGTGTGAAGACTCCTTTGTTTTCTCTGGTTTTTACCTTTTCTTTGCCTGCATGAGATCTTGCTAAGGCACTTAAACTTATTATTTTCCCTCCCTCTGGTTGTGCGTGGAACGTTCTTTTGGCTAAAAATGCGTGTAAACTTTCTTTATTTGCCTTCCTTTGGACTGTTTTCACTTATTTCCTCTTATGCATGCACCTTTTTTTTTAAACAGGTCTCTTCTTCTTGTTGTTGGTTGTATCCTTCTTGAAAAATGTGTGGATTCTTCTTTCCTAGGTTGCTTTTAGTCCCCCTTTGACTGCGTGGGATCTTCAAACTGTTTCTTCTTTCCTCCTTAGGCGTGTAGCTCTCACAAACTTATTCAAACTGCCTGCGTTGAATTAATTCCTTGTCCTTTGCATCAAACTTGCTTTATCTCTAAAAAAATGCGTGGGAATGGAGAAGCTCCTTGGGTTTTTAAACTGTTGTTTCCTTTTACTTTCCATTAAATGCATGAAAGATACTCTTTTTATTTGTTTTTCTTTGTATCATATGTTGCCTTGCCCCTGCGTGGTTAAAATCGTATTCTTCCTCCTATGCATTCGTGAATATACTTGCAAATGCATGGAGACTCCTTTTGTTTGTTGTTTGACTTTCCTTTTTCAATGTGGCTTCTTTGTTAAGGAATTTAACTTATTATTCGCCCCCTCTCTGGCTGTGAGTAGCTCCTGCATGGAAGGATTTATGGACTGTTTTATCCTTGTGTCTGCAAATGCGTTGGAATGCTAAGGTATTCAAACTTGGCTCATGCGTGGACTATTCCTTTGCTACTATTCTTTATTGGTAATGATTTCTCTTTGGCCTCCTTTCTTGATGAATGCGTGATGATCACTTTAGCTTTGTCTGAGTGTAAGAATTCTCCTTTCACTAAAAATTCAATTACTCTCATGGGGAAATGGTTACAGGAATTAAAGAAGCTTCCCCGTAACCATTTCCCCTTCCCATTGAAATAACTGACTCCTCTTCCTTCGGGTAGTGGCATTAATTGCCAGGGGAAAGTGGGAAATAAACAACCATTTGCTAGTGGAAATGGTAAGGCGAAATGACAATCCTCGTTTTATTTCCCCATTTGGGAAATCAGGAGATTTTTTGCCTATTTTCCAATCCATTGAATTGGAAATTGGTGGAAGAAATCCCACAAGCGGGGAATTAAAATAAATTTTCCAGGAAAGGGGAAATCGGGTACGGGAAGCCAATTTGGAATCCCCGAATGGGAAGCGGAAGATTATTTTCCCCCGCAATTAAAATAAATATTTTCAAATGAATTTTAATTAATATTTATTTAATTAAAAACCCAAAAGTTATTAAAAATTGATTTTATCAAACAAAGGGTAATTAATTAATTAAATATTAATTAATTAATATTTAACATAGTTTATGACCCGGTGGGAGGAGTTCTTTCCGAAATGGACGAAATGAAGAGCAAAACAATCACAAAAATGATTTCTCGCGATGAGGGTGAGAAATCACGCAAAGTAACACTTTTGAAAAATTTCAAATTTTCCCTTTTTATTAATTTTTCAAGTCAAAATTAGCCGATAACACCACCCAGGTTTGTCTCGTGTGCATGATGTGTTCCATGTATCTATTATTAGGAGATATATCCCAGATATTTCTCATGTATTGGATGTACCAATTACAGTGCGGGGAGTAGGGGCATATGATGGTGGAGCTCGTGCGTATTTTAGAATAGAAGACCCTAGGCCTTCAAGGCCAAGAGATTGATCAGTGCAAGTCAACCTGGAATAGGTATGATGAGAATCTTTGCTACATGGGAGGATGCTACGTTATTATGAGTCTAGTTTCCACACCTATTTTAGTGGATTCCAGGAGGAATTCGAGTTTAAGGGGAGGGGGATGTAGTGCCCACTCTTTAACAAGTTATTATATTTTGATTTTAATTACTATTGACTATAGACATGGATATTATTGTATCATTTTGCTTTAGCATGATATTAAATGATAGAGATATTTTGACTATTGATGGATTGTGATTCATAGTATGATTTGTGTGGATTATGTTGGTATCCAAATTGATTCTCCCTTAGAAACTGAGCATCAAAAGATTTAGCAAGACACTGAGAGACAAACAAGATCATATTATGAGTCATTTTGTAGCTAGGGGAGGGGATTTTTCTGACTCTTTGTCACTCGGGCATCAGAGAAATGGATAACACCTTCATTAAGGATTTGATCTATCCTCACTGCTTTAGGCCATGCCTTTTGACCAGGGTGAGAGGAACCATTTTTGTAACCTCTGTCGGTGAAGGAGAATGAATATATCCTTCTTTGTAGAAATTTGAAAGGGAACCTTGAGAAAATATGACCAATGCACCACAATTTAACTCTCATGAGTTGTCACTTCTAAAGAATGGTGATATTTCCTAAACAGGGTTGAAGGTTACTAAAGACATTATGGGATCCTGATTGCTTCTGTATATTTTGGTAGTAGAATTTATACATTTGTGGACATACAGGGAAAATAGGGGTGGTTTAGGTAGGATTCATTGTTTTGAATAATTTTGGTAGGAGATTAAGCAGGATAAAATTGATTATGCCAGATCTCTGAGAACCTTCACAACATTTGGAAGACTAAAGGACAAAAAGCTTAGAAATAGCTAAAATATTCCTTCAACCAGAAGGTGTGCATTAATGGAGGCCCATATTTGCGGTTTCACACAATCTCCAAGAATTTAACATGAAGGGTTGAGCTAAAGACTCAATTAAGCATCAAAGACCCTTGGTTACTCATGCCTAAGATACACTCAAAGGCTTACAGACAATCTTTATCAAAAAATGACAAGTAAAGTGATTTTAAATTGTTTATCTCATTACAAGATGAAGGCTCTTCTTGAAATGAAATTGCAAATGCCACTAAACTATCACAAAGGTGACGAGATCCTGTGTGATTTTGAGGACTTTAACACAAGATTGCAATAGGAACAAAAAAACTACTGCAGACATTTTGAAATAAAGTAGACACATATTTTTCCAAGATTGACAGATTAATTCAAAGTTGATTATATTCATCGGCAGGGGAAAGTTTCTTTGAAGCAGTCTCGAGCTTGTCAATGGGTGTAAACTTCGCAACCAACTTCACATGATTTAAATATAAAACACAAGAAATTATCAGTCTCTCGGATTGGTCTCTCGGGAAGATGGTCTCTCTCGAATTTTCTCTTAAGAATTCAACCCCTAACCTCTGTAAGAGTATTCTCATTGCATTTATAAATTTCACTCGCTCACTCATCCCAAAATTTTCCCCAAAAATAATAGTATTCGAGGAACCTTTTCTTGTTACCAATTTTCCTTAGAAAACAAAGTTTAACAAATTCATGGCGAAAGTCATGAGGTGGAAAAATCATGAATTGATCACATTTCGTAACCTCAACTAATGACCAGGATGCCATGCCACAAATTTTTGACAATTCCTAATAATTTTTATTTTGTGATGCAAGAAATCCTTGTTTTAATCATTTTCTAGTGGCTCTAAACAACTGGATCTAACAGAAATCCTTTTCACCCTCGAGGTAACACCTTTTCATCCTTTTGCACCTGCAACCTCCATTATTTCATCCTTTTCTATCTCCTTCCTTTGTAACTCGTCTCGCATCCACTTCTCGGTAATTCACATTTTGCAAGTTCTTGAGCAATTCCAACTTCAAAATATCAACCTTAACAATCTTTGGACTCACGAATTAAGTTCCAAACCCATTTTAATGGAACTTTGTGTATTTGCATCTCCAAGAGTCTCGGAGAAAAAATAGCGAGAAAAATAGATGCAATGCACAATAGCCATTGATTACGCCGCTTCTCAACTTTAGATTAGAGTCGTCCATGTGTTTCCTTAGTGCAACATAAAAGGTGAAGTATAGAGGCAAGTTTTCAAACAACAATAGGCCTTCCACGTGCCCTGAGCCAAATAAAATTGCCTTTTGGACTCGAAAAGTCTTAGTATAAAAGGAGTCGTGCTTAAGCCTCCACATGTCTCCTTGGCACACATTTTATATGGTATCCAAAAGTGGAGAACCCAAAAAAGTGCAGCTCACCACGTGTCTCAGTTCGGAAGAGTTGTTGAAAATTTTTAAGGACCAATGGAAGGCACCATGTGTCTATCGTTAGAGACAATTTTCCTTGGCCGTTGAAAAGTCCAAGCAAGGGCAGAGTGAGTGGAAACTTCCAAGTGTCCTCCTAGTGCTCTTTTAAAAATAAAATTTAGGGCAGCGGAGTCCCTAAACAAAGCGTGGTCCCTCCACATCTCCTATGCCTTAGAAAGTTACTTGAAAAGTTTAAGTATAAAGAGGAGCCGGAAGCCTCCACATGTCTCCCTGGTGTAACTTTGAGATGGTCCCCAAAAGTGAAGACCCCAAACAAGCGTAGGCTCACCACATGTCTCCTTGGTGCAACTACTAAGGTAGAACCCTGAGGCGAGATCCTCAAATGAGCACCAGACCTCCACGTGTCCATGGTCCGACAAAGCTGCACCGACCGCATGAAAAAAATGTTTAAGTCTTGGCAATGCGGTAAAAAACCTCCACGTTTCTCCCTAGCATAATTCCAAAGATCAAACCAAGAGGTGACTTTTCAGATGAGCGCAGGCCCTCCACATGGACAAAACTTGAGTTGAATTAGGATTTAGAGTTTCAAAGTGCCCAGCCGAGCCACATCTAATCAGAAAGGGCCATGTTTCCATAGATGTTGAGATATAAATTTAACAGGGAAAACACACGTGTCAAACCGTAAAATGCAGGGAAATCACCATTTGAGAAATAAATCTTTCTTTAAGGAAAAATAATTTTGGAAATGATATAAGGCCCAAATTGTGATCCAGTGAGCCGCATCCAATCAGAAAGGACCACTTTTCCATAGGTATTGTGACAAAAATTGATAGGAAAACAAAACATGACTATGGAAAAAAGGAAGGAAGGGAAAAACCTGATTTTACGCCCAAGTTACAAATTATTTTCACATGGACAGAGGAATGAAAAAGAAATTCTAGACTTTAAGTGATCCTTGACCAAAGGAAAATATTGATCGTGGCAACCAAAATAAGGACAAATCTTTCATGCATCAACACGGGAAGATAGAAAATATGACAGAGCCCACAAACTGAAGAACTTCAAGGACAAACGGGGTGAGATCAAATTGAGCACCAACATCGAGGAGGTTGTGAAAACTTTGGCCGTGAGAGCCATTATGGAAATATCCTATAAACTCGGCAGTAGTGAGAAGGGGATTGGACAAGGTTCCCAAGGTCAACATAAAGCACAAGGCAAAGAAATATTTGCAAATCATCCTAGGGGTGATCATAGATCGATGATGAGGCAAAGGACTTATGGGATCAGGAAAGAGACAGCCCCAACCCGGGAAAAAAAATTGGTGCTTGATCCTTTGATCGCCGGAGTTGCTTTGCTATGAAAGAAGCTAATGAAATTGAGTGGTGTGATAGATGTTTCTTGCCACACGCCCCATGTGATGAAGACAAAGAAGTTGAGGAAGCTGATGATGACATTGATGATGATGTGTGCATGGTGGGGTGCTCTACAAGCTCATAATAAGGAGTAACTTCAACTTAATTAATCGGCCCAAAACTGCTACATATTTCTGGGATTACATTCACGGGTATTACCCCTTCCCTCTCTCATAATTTTGAAATAGATATGGTACAATCTTTTGAATTTCCTATTAATGATTTTGAATACTTAAGGGCATTAATGATTAAAAAGTATGATGGAGGAATCCCTTCTGAGGAGGATAGGAAGTTATTAATGAATGTTGTAGTTGGCCATGAAAATAAATATAATAGTAGGAGTAAAGTTGTCAAAGGGGTAGGGCCTCGACAAAAAAAAAACTCCAGTTCTCACCAATATCTCGAAAGAAACTCATAGGAAAGATACATCCGGTAAAAGCCTTGTCTCCAAGAAGAAGCCGGTATCGCTACCCATGCTCGAGATCATGAAAAATCCTTTTATGTGAGATGAGTTTCTCGGTCTTCCTCAAAATTTTGCCTTGCCCAAATACGTTTCTTATGACATTGCTGAAGTCTTGAGTCGATCAAGATTGTTGTTCCAATTTTGAGCTTCTTAGGATTCCTAAGCACAAGAAAAGGGCCTTTGAGTATTTGGGATTGAAAGAAGAAAATATTACCCAAGGTAGAAATGTAAACAATTTTGAGACTCCTCCTACCATTTCAGAGTTAGAAAAACCCCAAGTGCTAGAAGAACTAGGTGAGCCACAAGTATATTGGGAACATCCTTGGTTGAGTCCCGTTAAATGTAGATCCATTTTTCACTACTATGATTGTTAGGGATTGGTTGTTACATAAATTTATGTTTGATTCTATAGTATCATGCAATGTTATGCCTCTTGAGGTCATGAATGAATTAGATATCAAAGTGACAATAGCTTATGGGAAGTGCACTTTGCCATGGATTCCGGAAGGTGCCGGTGGTTAGATGTGTCAATGGTCCGATAGTGCAACTTGCGGTTTACCCAGGAAAGAACTTAAAACTTGATGTTGTTATTGTTGATTGCCCTACCAAATGGGGAATGATGTTATCAAGAAAGTGGACTGGTAGTGTTGGTGGTAGTGTGTAAATGGATGTCTTTTGCCACTATACCTATTGAGGGAAGCCTTGTAAATTTGTATGGTGAAAAGAAGATGCTCCATCTCATTGAGGATCCCAATAATGCTTCCTATGAAGTGTTATACACTGACACTGATGCATATAACTTTGTTGGATTTGTTGATGGTAAAGAGCACAAAATTGATCAATGCAAGTCTCTTAATCAAGTAGGTTGTCCTTGGACTTTTCTCGTTTGATGGGGCTTGCTCTATATTTGGAAATGGTGTTGGTATTGTTTTGATATCTCCAGGCCAGGAAGAGTTTGTTTTCTCTTTTAAAATCAACTTTGAGTGCACTAAAAATATTGCTGAATATGAAGCACTATTATTGAGTCTATGGATTGCATGGAAATACGGATTAGAGACATCATTGTTAAAAGAGATTCATAGCTAATTGTCAAAAAGGTTAGAAAACGTATGCAACAAAAAATCGAGAGAATGAAATAGTACAAGCATGCAATCTAGGTTTTCATTGAAATTTTTGACTCCTTCAACATAATACATCACGATAGAAAGTACAATACTCTAGCAGAAAAATTGGCCTTGTTGGGGTCCAGATTTGAAAATTGTACTATATCCCCCTATTGTGATTATATTGTTGAGGTATTGACTAGGCCATCTATTCCAAACAATGTTAAACACTGGAAAGTGTTCGAAGATGATGCCCAAGTGCAAAGGTTTTTACAGAACCAAGGAGAATTTGTTGATCAACGTATAGATTGGGAGCCAGTGGTTTGTGTGACTGATGAAAAGGAGACTTTATTTGGCAAAGACATCATTCAGTTGAAGACTAATACCATTCCCAAAGGTTTGGTAGCACTTGAATCAAACTTTGATAATGTTGATTGCATTGTCAACAGACACATGTCACCTCGAGGGTGTTCAAGAGCATGACTTGGGCACGAAGGATAAACCACGTAAGATCTGGCTAGGTAGCAATCTGAGAAAGGAAGAAAATTAGTCGTATATCCAATTGTTGAAGAAATACCAGGACTGCTTAGCATGGTCTTAATCTAAACTGAAAGCATACAAAGAAGATCTTTTCTAGCATGAAATTCCCTTGGAAGCTTACGCCAAACCATTTAGGTAGAAACAGAGGCCAATGAAACCACTTTTTCCTTGGAGATGTAAGAATAATTGAAAAAATTGAGGGATGGAGGAATCATATAGCCCACAAGCTACTAAACATGGGTTGCAAATTTGGTGCCTGTCAGAAAGAAGAACAAAGATATAAGGTTGTGTGTGGACTTTATAAATTTGAATAGAGCATCAATGAAGGATAACTACCCTCTCGCCATATATGGACAATATGTTGCAAGTGGTTCTTGGTTTGGAATTTTGTCCACCTTGGATAGTTTTTTTGGATATAACCAGGTAGTTGTGAAGGAATCAAAGCGAATCAAGACTACCTTTACCACTCCTTGGGGAACATATGTATATGTCAGAATGCCTTTTGGTCTAATGAATGTTGGAGCCACTTTCCAAAGAGCAATGGATGTAGTTTTCTCTGGCTATATTAATGATTTTATTGTTGTATATCAAGATGATGTGACTGTTTTCTCCATAAAAAGGAGTGACCACTGTAACACTTAGAAAAAATGTTGTTAAGATGCAGGGAGTATGGTATTTCACTAAATCCCAAGAAGTGGAATTTTGGAGTTCAGAAAGTAAAGCTACTTTGACACAATGTGTCAAAGGAAGGGGTCATGATTGATCCTGAAAGGGTAGAAGCCATCAACAAATTCCCTATTCCAAGAACTAAGAAAGGATTTAAATCCTTTTTTGGGAAGATTAACTTTATTAGGAGATTTATCTCCAACTTTTCTATACTAACTATCCCAATCACTAACATGTTGAAGAAAGACCAAAGTATCAAATGGGAAGAAGTGGTTGTTCAAGATTTTGTTGGGATCAAAGAAGCATTAAAGAATGCCCCTATTTTAGTAGCTCCAGATTATAAGAAGGCTTTCCAAATGTTTTCTTTTTCTTTAGAAATTACTATTGCATATGTGTTGTTGTAGAAGGATGATGAGGGAGCTGAAAGACCAATTTCCTTTTTCAGTAAGGCATTAAAAGGAACTAAGCTAAAGTATACTATCATGGAGAAGCAGGTATTTGCTTTGGTAAAAGCAACAAAGGTCTTCAAGACATGTATTTTGAGTTCCAAAATCAGTTCTTATGTTCCCCACACCATGGTGAAAGACAACCTATCGAAATGGAGGTTTTAAGAAAAATATTCCGATGGGTAAACAAATTGCGTAGGAGTATGATTTGGATATCCAAACAACAAAATTGGTCGAGATTTGGGCCTGGAAATACTTATGACATAGATCAATCGCACACAATTGAGGTAAATGAAGTTGAAGAAAAAGGTTGAGTTTCCTTGAAAAGCTAATAAATTATGAATGGTACAAGGACATTATTTTTTTTATCTCAAACATCTACAATTCCCTAAACATTTGAATAAGAATCGAGAAAAGAGCACTTAAGTTAGATTCCCAAAAATATGTCATTACTAATTTTGGGTTAGCTTTGGAAGATGCATTGCATTGACGATGAAGCACCTAAGATAATTTATGATCTCCATGGAGGAGTTTGTGGGGGAAATTTTGCTGGAAAAGTCATAGCTCATAAAATCTTAAGGGCTAGTTATTGGTGGCCAACTCTTTTCAAGGATACAACTCTGTTTGTAAGAAAATGTGAGAGCTGCCAATGCTTTTCTACGGAAGACTAAAAGCTTCAAGATTCCTTCCTTTCAGTAGCTTGTATCGGATTGAAGCCTCATTTAGGCAATGGGGAATGGATTTCATTCGGGGAATTTATGATCCTTCAAGTGCTAGGCCATAAGTGGATACTAGTGGCCACAGATTACTTCACCAAGTGGGTGGAGGAAATCCCCACCAAGAAGGCAACTCACCAAATTGTCATGGATTTTGTCTTGAATTATATCATTTCTGGATTTGGGGTACCTGCTAAAGTAGTTGATAATGTCATGAGTTGCAGGATAAACCTTTGGTGGCCATGTTCCATGAATATGAGATTAATTTGACATATGCTTCTAATTATAAACCCCAAGGAAATGGACAAACAGAGTCCAAAAATAATTCTTTTTGAAGATAATTAGAAGAAATTTGGATTTGAACAAAAGGAAGTGGGGTGAGAAGTTGAAATTTGTTGTTTGGGCTGATCAAATCACTGTTAAATGAGATACTAGAAAAATCCCATTTGAGTTGGTGTATGGAACTCAATCTCTATTGCCCTTGCATATGCAATTGTCTTCTTTTCAATTTCTTCAACAACTAGAAGATCAAGAGGTTAGTCCCTATGATGCTCGCATAAATCAGATTGTTGAGTTAGATGAAGAAAGAAGGGCATCCCATCAGAGGCATGTAAAATTCAGAGAGAAATTGAAGAATTTGTTTGATAAGAAGGTGACTCTAAGAGCTTTCAGTGTGGGAGATCTTATGCTATTGTGGGATAGAAGGCACGAGGATAAGGGAAAACATGGAAAGTTTGATGCATTGTGGATGGGCCCTTATTCAATTGACATTCGAATTGGCGAACATACCTTTTCTTAAAAGACTTAGGTGGGGAATTGCTTGAGTTACATGTTAATGGCAGGCATTTGAAACATTTCCTTGATTGATTTCTCAAAATTAAGGTATACACCATTTGTACAGTTTATAGTCTTTTGATTTCTTTTCGCTTTCATGTTTTTCTGTTTTGTTTCATCCTAGTCCTTGGTGGTTGTTTTGTTGGTTTCTCAATTCATCCTTGGGGAGTTGGTTATTATTATTCTACCCCTGTAAGCTTGTTCTTTGACTCCATTACCCAAAGGTTTATTTTTGGCACTTGAGCTACTATTTGTTCTTGTGGCACTCACAGGGAGTGCCCATCCCCGAGTCACAGCTGATGTTGGTGCTCAATGTGATCTCACCCCGTTTATCCTTGAAATTATTCAGTTTGCGAGCTCTGTTGTATTTTCTATCTCCCTGTGTTGATGCATGAAAGCTCTATCCTTATTTTGGTTGCCATGATTAGTCTTTTCCTTTGGTCAAGGATCACTCAAAGTACAAAATTGTTTTTCCGTTCCTCTTTCCATGTGAAAAAAATTTGTAACTTGGGCATAAAATCAGGTTTTTCCCTTCCTTCTGTTTTTCCACAGTCATGTTTTGTTTTTGTTAGGTTGTGGAGCTTGTTTTCATGTGTGAAAGTGTTGAAGACTGTACACTAAGAGTACTATACACTTTTCATGTATCCTCACTGGGGTTCAAGGTGCAGCCCCCAAAAAATTTTTCGGGCCTTAAAACGTGCCCGATATATCGGGAAACATGATTTTCTCATATGGGCAGGATTTTGACCCATAGGTTTATGGGACAGTTTTTGCCCATGGTTTTGATACCCACGGTTTTGTAAAATTGCTTAAGCAATTGTCTATTTATATGGTTTTATGCATATGATAGAAGGATGAAAAACATTGTAGATGTGCTTTGAATTCGGGTGTGAATTCTATAGAGTTTGTTGAGCATAGCTCCAAACAAATCTGGGTATTGTATTGAGAGAGTGGTGGCTTGTAATAAAATCGAGCAAGTGATTCTTTGTGGATGTAGCCCGAATTGGGTGAACCACGTTAAATACTATCTCTTTGTGTTGTGTTATTTTATTTTGCACTTTTATTTGAGGTCTATAATAATTTTTTGCATATTAGTTTCTACTGTTGCGATTCGTGAGGGATTATTTCGCATATTTTATCTCTTATTTCCTAACATTTTCCATGTCAATTTTTTTCGCAATACCTGTGGAAAAGTGGTCCGTTCTAATTAGATGTGGCTTGGTGGATCAAAATTTGGGCCTTATATCATTTCCAAATTCATTTTCCTTAAAGAAAGATTCATTTCCGTGCAAATGGTGATTTCCTTGCATTTTATGGTTTGACAGGTGTGTTTTACTGTCAAATTTATATCTCAAACATCTATGGAAACGTGGCCCTTTACGATTGGACATGGCTTAGTGGGGCACTTTGAAACTATAAAACCTAATTCAACTCAAGTTTTGTCCACGTGGAGGGCTTACACTCATCTAAAAGTATCCTATTGGTTTTATCTTTGGATTTGCGCGAGGAGACATGTGGAGGTTTTATTTGCCTTGCTGCAAGACTTAGACATTTTTTTCAAGCAACCAATGTAGCTTTGTTAGACCATGGACACGTGGAGGGCCGACGCTCATTTGAGGATCCACCTTTGGGTCCTACCTTAGCAAATTGTGCAAGGAGACATGTGGTGATCCCGCACTTGTTTGGGGTCTCCACTTTTGGGGCCATCTCAAAGTTGCGCCAGGGAGACACGTGGAGGCTTCCACTAGCTCGTCTTTATACTTAAACTTATCAAGAAAATTTCTAAGGCCTGGGACACGTGGAGGGACCATGCCTGTTTGGGGACCTACCCTTAAATTTTATTTTTGAAAGAGTGCCGGTGGACACTTGAAAGTTTCCGCTCACTCTGCCCTTTCTTGGAATTTTCAACAGCCAAGGAAACTATCACGAGACCATAGCACACATGACGCCTTCCTCTGGTCCTTAAACGTTTTCAAAAGCTCTGCCAGAATGAGACAAGTGGTGAGCCCACGCTTGTTTGGCATCTTCACTTTTGGCACCATACCAAAGGTGTGCCAAGGATACACGTGGTGGCTTCCACTGGCTCCTTTTTACCGAGACTTTTCAAATGCCAAAAGGAAATTTTCTTGGGCTGTGGCACATGGAAGGCACACGCTTGTTTGGAAATTTTCCTCTATACTTCACCTTTGCTGTTGTGCTAAGGAAACATGTGGATGACTCTAGTCTAAAGTTGAGAAGGGGCAGAATCAATGGTTGTTATGCGTTGCATTTATTTTTCCACCATTTTTGCTCCGAGACTCCTTGAGATGCAAATATGCATTGTTTTTCATCATTTTTTGATGAAATCCCTTATCATTTTTATTTGCAAAGTTCCATTAAATGGATTTAGGACTTAATTCGTGAGTCCAAATATTGTTAAGGTTGATATTTTGAAGTTGAAATTGCTCGAGAACATGCAAAAACAAGAATTACTAGAGAAGATGGATGCGAGATAGAGTTGCAGAGGAAAGACAGGGAAAAGGATGAAATAATGGAGGTTGTAGGTGTAAAGGATGAAAAAGGTGTTTCCTCGAGGGTGAAAAGGATTTCCTGTCACATCCTGTTGTACAAAGTCTCTATAAAATCATTAAAACAGGGATTTCTCACATGACATAATAAGAATGATTAGAAGGACTATCAAAAAGTTGTGGCATGGCATCCTAGTCATTTGTCGAGGGTTTGAGAAACTTGATCAATTAAAGATTTTACACCTATTAAACGTCACTTTGAGGAAAATTGGTAACAAGAAAAGGTTCCTCGAATATTTTTCATTTTGGGGATAAATTTCATGATGAGTGAGCGAGTGAAATGTATAAATGCAATAAGAATACTCTTACAAGATGTCGGGGGTTGAATTCTTAAGAGAAAAATCGAGAGAGCCCATCTTTCTAAGAGACCAATCTAAGAAAGCTGTTAATTTCTTGTGTTTTAGATTTCAATCACATCAAGTTGGTTATGAGTGTACAACCATTGACAAGCTCTAAGACTGTTTAAAGAAACTTTCCCCGTTGATGAATCTAATCAACTTTAAATTAATTTGTGTCAATCTTGGACAAATTTGTGTCTGCTTTATTTCAGAATGTCTACAAGTAGTTTTTCTTGTTCATATTGCAATCTTGTGTTAAATCCCTCCGAATCACATAGGATCTCGTCCCTGTGACAGTTTAGTGGCATTTGCAATTTTATTTCAAGAAGAGCCTTCATCCTATAATGAGATAAACAATTTAAAATCACTTTATTGTCATTTTTTGATAAAGATTGTTTGTAAGCCTTTGAGTGTATCTTAGGCATGACCGGGGTCTTTGATGCTTAATTGAATCTTTAGCTCGAGCCTTCATGTTAAATTCTTGGAGATTGTGTGAAACTGTGCAAATATGGGCCTCCATTGATACACACCTTCTGGTTGAAGGAATATTTTAGCTATTCTGAAGCTTTTTGTCATTTAGTCTTCCAAATGTTGTGAAGGTTCTTAGAGATCTGGCATAATCAATTTTATCCTTCTTAATCTCCCACCAAAATGATTCAAAACAATGAATCCTACCTGAACTACCCCTATTTGCTCTGTATGTCCACAAATGTATAAATTCTATTGGCAAAATATACAGAAGCAATAAAGATCCCATAATGTCTTTAGTAACCTTCAACCCTATTTAGAAAATATCACCATTCTTTAGAAGTGACAACTCGTGAGAGTTAAATTGTGGTGCATTGATCATATTTTCTCAAGTTCCCCTTTCAAATTTGTGCAAAGAAGGATATCTTCATTCTCCTTCACCAATAGAGGTTACGAAACAGGTAATCTCACCTTGGTTGAAAGGCACGGCCTAAAGTAGTGAGGATAGATCAAATCCTTAATGAAGGTGTTATCCATTTCTCCGATGCTCAAGTGATAAAGAGTCAGACAAATCCCCTCCCTAGCTACAAAACGACTCATAATATGATCTGTCAATCTCTCAGTGTCTTGCTAAAACTTTGATGTTGCTCGGTTTCCAAAGGAGAATCAATTTGGATACCAACAGATTCTTAGAGGTATAGAGAGATATTTTATATTGATGATGATGATGTGTTGTTCGCATATAAAATACTGACATTTGGAATTCTCATCGTGTTGACTAGGATATAGCATTTGAACTAATCTCGTGATTTTGTTGATATTGATAAAAAAGATAGAATTGAGATGTTGAAATTTTAGACAAATGATAACATTGTTTAGTTGAAATG
This sequence comes from Taxus wallichiana var. yunnanensis, assembly GCA_018340775.1. Classification (NCBI taxonomy): domain Eukaryota; kingdom Viridiplantae; phylum Streptophyta; class Pinopsida; order Cupressales; family Taxaceae; genus Taxus; species Taxus wallichiana. The sequence goes on along the minus strand of CM031235.1, from coordinate 791,176,769 downwards.
ATGATTTAGCTATATGAGGATGTTTATTGATTTATGTGCGTATATTTTATCTCTGATGTTTTTGATACGGCCACGAGGCCGAAGGAGGTATTGTGTGATTTTGCAGGTAATTATATCACAACAATCAAAAGGGGATTGAAGACCAACCACAACAGAATACTAGATGGATACAACAAAGGTCACCATGGAATCACAAGAAAGACTAATAAAATACACAAGGCCATGTGGGATGAAATCCAATGGAGCAAGGATCTATGTGGGAGATCACTTTGCCTCCTTTTATGGGATTGTAGAGCCCATTAAAACCTTCAAAATACATATTTAAACCCTACACAAGTCTTATTAATTAACATCATCTTTACCTTACATTTTTTATGCCTCCCTACAATCTCTTATGTCTCCCTCTAAAGAATTTTGTGAAATGCAAGCATTATATTATCCAAGGTGGGGCACCTCAACCTTCCTCCCAAAACATGAAATAAACTCTCATGCCTCCCTACATATAAAATGCTCATAGCCTTATCCTACACCCATACTATGGCATTCTACCCAAGATCCAACAATCATACAACCCATTCATTTACACACAAATATGCACATATAAAATAAAAACATCAAAACAAGAGTGTAGTACCAATTATGTGCATGGTAGAACTTGATCAAACACTAACAAACAAAGCTCCTTCAAGCTCCAAAAATTCAATAAGAACTCTGAAACTCTCAAAATCCAACAATACAAGAGCACAAAATGTAATGAGGTAACCCCCTTAAAAACAAATAAACTAGCATTTAGAAAAAGGGAAGAGGAGGGTGAGGTGGTTCCATGTTCGATGCCACATCAAAATTCAAACCTTAACCCCAATGCACAATAACTTGGTAGTTGAGTGCAATGACAAGCCTCTTACACACACAATCCAAACCCACACCCCCTAAGGACATAATTTAAAACCCATGTAAGAAAAGTGCAATAAATGTCACTTTTTGTCTTACAAAACACATAATGGGTTCTATGTTTGATCCCCCAATCCATAGGTAGGGTTGGCTAAGCTTGTCCACAAGCCTCCAAAAATGGCCCTTAAGCCCAAATCCGAAATTCAAGGAAGGTAGAGTGTATCACACTAAAAGTCAATTATACTCAACAAAATCACAAAATCCAAAAGACCAACTACTCTAATAAATGACCCCTTTTGTCACATACCCATAAAACTTAATAAACATGATTAAATTAATTAATAATGCCACATTAATCAACAATAATTAAATAAATTACATCACAAAATAAATCATACTCTACAATAAATAAAAGAAGAGGAAAGAATTTCACACATAGTCCATGGTCACAATTAGAGGTCATCCCCACATGGGGACCCCATATCAAATTAAAGAAAAACAACAACATTACACATTGTATCTTGTGTTGAATGTGTTTTGAAATAGTTGTGAAATTTTTAATTGTGATTTGGAAGCTTTGCGATAGTTTCCTTTACTTGGATCCATCTTTTATTACATTTTTTTGGGGCTCGGGGAGCCAACGAGGAGGATAGCTTCTTATCTTCATTGGATTATTGGTTGGGTGGAGAGTGTTTCCTCTCGCCCATTTTCGTTGTTTTGATTGAAGTGAAAAAATTGTGGAGCTCTTGTGGAAGATTTGGGACTTGGAGCATTTTTTGAAATCAAAAGATATCCTTCATTGTAGAGAACTTTTTATAATTCTCACTTAACGTGGAAGACTAGTAGACTTACATTTAAAAGAAAAGTTGTATTGCATATTTCATTTATTAAGTTGGAATATATTATTGGAAATAAATCTCTTTGTATTGTAAGGAATGAGATATGCTTAAATAAAAGAAAGTTCATTATATTTTTGAATTTGCATTATTGAAGTATGAAGGAAAAACTTGGAAGTTTTAAACCATTGAGAATGTATCCTTAGTAAATCTTAAATGTATAATATTTGTGTTATCCTTGAGTAAATGGTTTTAGTTGAAATGGAAAGATGCACTAAATTATAATGAGTTACCTTGTTAAATGATAACATTTTTTTGTGGAAAGGAAAACAATAATACTAGAAATAGATTAAGCTTCATTCCTACTTCGAACTTGAAAGAAATTTCATTGGAAGAAAATAAAAATGATCTTGTAGTTGTTTTCTTGTTACTATAGAAATAGAAAATCTTTAAGTTTAGTAATTTTAAGCATGGAATGAATAAATGGTGTAACCTTTCAATTGGATACCTTAGGCACATAAATTTAAGCTAAGGATAAACTTTAAAACACTCTAGTAAAAATTATTTTTGGAAAAATTGTGGAATTGATGGTTATGTTTTCGAAGAAGAGGACCACCACCTTGTGCAGAGTGCCGGTCTTTGAACCACTGACTTGATCGGAGAAGCAGTCTTTGAACCACCTCAAAGACAAGGTGGTGGTTTGTGAATCATCACCCAAGTAGGGTGGTAGTCACAGGACCACTGGCCTGCCTTGGGCAAAGGTTTCATCACTATTTGCGGAAAATTAAAAATCCATGACTGAGAAATTTTAAACTCGTTTTATTAAAAATTTAACCCTGCAAATATGAAGAGGAAATCACTTGTAAGCCATACGGGCATAAATTTTTTACTCTAAACATGTAAATATTTAAATGGGAATTTAAATGTACTCAATCTCATAGATTAAAATGGAAGTAGAGTTTTTCCCAAGTAGAAAACTCTAAAATGGAATTAACAAAATCACAACTCCAGGATTAGAGTGGAACCCTCTACAATCTTCAAATGGAAAGCATTACACTAATAAATCCATAATATAAACTAAACTAAGCTTGATTCTAGTGAACTCCTTCGTGGCTTCTTTCCTCCTTTCTTCTATGGCTTCCACTCCTCCAACCTACAAAATTACAGAAAGAAAAGTGACCAAATGAGGAGGCTAGGGCAAGAAAAATGATTTAATAAAATCCCATAAGGATGGTTAGGGTTAGGTTGGAATTATTTGATCTAGTGGCCACAATTTATTTGATCCAAGGGTTAAGAATTAACCCTACATTTGTTAGGTCAGAATATTCATTCTATGGTTGTAATTTTTAAATAAATTAGATGTATGTGAAAATGGATGAATGGGGCCACTTAGTGCCCTAGTGTGTTAAATTAATTATTTAGTTTCCTAGTATGTTTTAGTAATTATTTAAATTGACCTCAAGGCTAATAATTTAAGGGAACTAAGGTAACCAAGGATAAGGGTTTAATAAATATGTGTTGGAATGTAATTCAAGATGGGGAAAAAAATTTAACCAAGTAAAATAATTTATGGCACATTCCTAGCATATTGTAATTTAAAATTTACATTAGAAATGGATTAAGAATATTTAATTATTAATCTAGACCTGATCTATCCTTTGTAATGTAGTAATTGTTGGTACAAAATAATTAAACATTTTATAAGGTTTGAAACCCCTTGCAACCTTTTAAAAACATTTTATTTCAACGCAACTTTCTAGATAATTATTTAAGGATTAATGTGGTTTTAAAACAATGAATTTTTTGGTGTTACAAATGGAGTCTCAATATACAAAATTTACACACCATACATGTTTGGCCTAACATTGCTGGAAATCAATTATTGATGACTATTCATGCATCTCCTATTTCATGATAATTACACCATCTTTAAATTAAAAGGGAAGCTACAAAGTGCTCTAATAAGCAATCATTTCAGTTGGGTCTCAAACATGTAACCTTTTCAAATTTCCCTATTTTGTAGTTTTTCCTCTTCAAATGCATATTGCACCACCATGAATAATACATGAAAGATAAAGACCATGTAAACTAGAACACAATATCCTCCCTCTCCATCAAACCCCCTCATCATCTCCCCTCATCCTTCCCCTCTATTTCTTTTCCTCAATTTATCATTCTTCACTCCATCTTAGTGTTTAAATTGTACACTTCATGTGCGATTGATAGTAGTAGGTTTTCTAACATGGGTAAAGTAGTAGTCTCGTACCTTATGAAGAGACTCAACTTAATTGAAAGTAGTCAACATAAATCTAATAATAGTAAGATTATAACTACAATGATAGTGAGGAATTGTAATTATATGAATTATCCGCGAAAACTCAACTAGTTTATTTTGATAATAAACCATGTGGTTTATTATAAAAATTAGACATAAAATAGAAATTATGTATAGTATTTTTTAATCCATAAACAAGTGTTTGCGGGTCCCTTCCCTTCTTATATTGCATAAATTAAAAATATATATAGATATCAGATAAATCTCCTTTGGGTTAAAATCCAAGAACCATGAATTCTTATAGACCTCACGAAGATGCTATCACACTGGAGTGAAGACATACCCATAACTTTTAGACCATTACACATAAAAACAAGTCTACATAACCCCTAATGGGGATATATTAACAACTAAATAGAGTCGAACAAATAAGACCATAAATTTGAGTATGTTAAAAAAACATTATGAGAATTCATAACTCATGCAAGAGCAACACCACTCGAACCCTTGAAATCCACATGGGTTGTAAAACCATCCAAAATACAAAGAGAAGCAGAGGGAGAGGTTCATGTGTCCACCTAGGGAGAAATCAATCTAAGTGAGACATGCCATTTGATCTAGGAATGTGTGAGCCGTTGTAACCCTTTTGCAAGGCATCAATTTTGGGATTCGTAGGGAGGATGGGTTAGCATAGGTAATCTAAGTCAATCTCTAGGAGGATGTAGCCCATGGAATCTACACTATGGTAATGGTTTAGCAACTACAACATTTTGACTCAAATAACTCATAGTTTATGTCTTTGTGAAGTCACCTTTAAGTCGTCAATTTTTTTGAATTGCAACTAGGTACCATAAACTTGAATTTAAAGTCATGAAAATGACTTAGCAAAGACTTAAACTACATGAATTTAAATGACATAAATAAGAAATTTGCATTGAATATGTACTAACATCCCATGTAAGGCATCGTAACTTCCCATCTCAACATCACCCTAGTGTGACATTAGGATGTCTTAACCTAGTATGCTCTGGTTTTTTAGAATGCATCTTTAATTGTGTCTTCATCATGACATTAGGATGTCTTCAAATGGGATGTTAGGGTGACTTAAAATGTAACTTAATTGATTATTTAAGTCATGAATGTATTTTAACTTAATTCATGAATTAATAAGGATATTTAGATTCTCCTTGACATTGACTATGTGTGAGACTTAAAAATTGACACTTCGTGTGACTAAAAATCAGACCTTAATTGCGACTATGATATCTTGAATTTTTGTATTAGATAGGGTAAAAAAGTTTGGTTTTAGGGGACAAAAAAACCCCACAAAGTAAAAGGAGAGAGGATATAGCATTGGTGCTCAAAAAGAGAAACCTCTTCTAGCGAGTTAAACCAAACAACGCACAAAAAACATTAGAAGCTACTTGGGAGAACATAATGACTTTGCAAATCTCTATCCGACCGAGCAGTATAATTTTTTTGGGAAGAACCTTGGTCCATCCCACCGCATCATCCAAGGAAAATGACGGGGCCACTAGGGAATCATTTTGGGGTCCTCCCTCAATCACGCCAAGATGCACTTCCAAAATACCATTGGAATTTCTTTCAGCCAAAGGTTCGCAGCCCCTATGGCCCACATGGTGCACAGTAGTATTCACTAAGGAAGGCGTCATCAATGTTTTAGAAGTGGGAGGGAGGAAAGATTTGAAATTTGAATATCTGTTGTCAACTTGGTTCCACCCACATATCCAACCGGTCACCAACTACGCATCCGGCCCAGAGATACTTAGAAGAAATCACATCACACTCCACCGGCCTACATGCCACACTACCTCCCAGTCCAAGATTCTAAACCAAAAGCAAGACTCTACAAACAATGAGTTATTCCCCACTCGACCAATAGAAGCTTCCATCTTGTTTGCCTCCTCCTAAAATAACGATTCGAGATCTGAATCCATTTGAGGAATCAGAGCCCCATAGAAAACATCATCTAACACATGTCCAGGAGAAATCCCGTAGCCATAGGATCTAGTAGAGAAATCCACTTTCCTGTAATTCTCATAGAAGATCTTAGACTTTTCAATGACTATGTCATGTTTGTGTTGTATTTCCATCATGTCTAGAAAAATACTCTTGGGCACGATGGCTCCCACAGGGATGTTAACACACATTCAAGCACAAGAAAGCCTAAATTGAGCCTTCATAGCTAGATCCACTATGATGAGTACCCCTATAGCTCTAGCTATTCTAAAAATACATCGGCTCCCAAAACGCAAGGGCGGGGCTTGGAGTTGTATCCATATCTTGAATTAAATTGTGACACTATATCCTAATTAAATTGTGAAACTATGTCCATCTTAAATTTTTATTTCAATTTTGATTATTGTAACGCCCGCATTTTTAGACGTTCGAAAAACACAATAAGTCTTAAATAGTCATCTAGAAAGTTATAGATTGTTTTAGTTTTAGATTGCGTAAGGGTGTCAAGCCCTATAATACGTTTAATTAATTCCTACCAACAATTTTCTACATTACAATGGATGGATCAGGTCTAGATTAATAATTAAATATTCTTAATCCATTTCTAATGTCAATTTAATTACAATCCACTAGAAAAGTGTCCATTAATTCTTTTTACTATCGTTTCCCCCTCTTAAATAAACATTTAAACCCACATTTATTTAACCCTTACCTTAGTTACCTTAGTTCCCTTAAATTACTAGCTTTAATGTCCAATGAATCATTTTCTAAAAACATATTAGGAGAGTTACATAACTAGCTTAACATAATAGGGTACTAAGAGGCCCCATTCACCCATTTTCACATACATTTAAATTATAAAAAATAAAACCGTAATACATATTCTCACCTAAAAATTATAGGATTGATTCTTAACCTTTGGATTAAATCAATTGTGGCCACTAGATTTCCCTAGCCTCCTCATTTGGTCTCTTTTCTTTTCTTTTCTTTGATTTACAGGTTGGAGGAGTGGAATCCATGAAAGCAAGGAGGAAGGCCATGGAGAGATTCATTTGGATCTAGCTTTTTTAGTTTAGTTTATGGATTTATTATAGTAATGTCTTCCATTTGTTGATTGTAGAGATTATACCCTAAATCTAGAGTAGTTATTTAGTTATTTCCATTTTTGAGTTCTCTATTTGGGAAAACCCCATTTCCATTTAATCTATGAGATTTAATACATTTAAATTCCCATTCAAGGATTTACATGCTTAAACAATGAGTTTATTCCCTTATGGTTTGTTGGTAGTTTCCTTTTTACATTTTATAGGCTCATATTTTAATTAAATCAAGTTCAAAATTACACAATCACAGATTTTACTTTTCCGCTAAAAGTGATGAAACCGCTGCCCTGCGCAGGTCGGTGGTCCTATGACCTCCACCCTACCTGGTTGAGGATTTGTAAACCACCTCCTTTGTTGGGTGGTGGTTTAGAGACCGCCGCTCTGATCAGGCCGGTGGTCTGGAGACCGCCGCTCTGCATAGGGTGGTGGTCTTGTTATTTGAAAACAAAACCACCAATTCATCCATTTTAAAAAAAAATAAAATTTACTAGGGTGGTTTAATGTTTAACCTTAGGTTACATTTAGATGCCTAAAGTCACTGGTTGAAAGGTTAAACCATTTTATTCATTCCATTACTTAAATCACTAAATACAAAGATTTTCTATTTCAATAGTATACAAGAAAACAACTACAAGAATACTTTTCTAATGAAATTGATTTCAAGCTCAAATGAAGGAATGAAATTCCATCTATTTCTAAGTAATATTGCTTTCTTTTCCACAACAAAAATGTAACCCTTAAACAATTTAATTTACTATAACTTAGTGCATTCTTCCATTACAACCACAACAATTTATTCAAGGAAAACACAAGCAACTACTTTACATTTCAGATTTGCTAAGAATACATTCTCAATGATTTACAACTTCTAAGTTATTCCTTCATTCTTACAATATTACAAACTCCTACAAGAAAAAATGAAATTTCTTTTTTATTTTGAGCATAACTCATTTTCTTACAATGCAAAAAGCTTTATTTCTAACAATACATTACAACTTGATAAATAAAACATACAATAGAACTATTCTTTTAAATACAATACTACTAGCGTTCCACCTTAAGTGGGAATTACATGAAATGTTTCTACAATGAAGGATTTCTTTTGACTTTAACAAATGCTCCAAGTCCCAAATCTTCAACAAGAGCTCCACCATTTCTTCACTTTAATCACAACAAAAAATGGGGAGAGTTAACACTCTCCACCCAACCAATAATTCAATTAGGAGAAGACGCTATCCTCCTCATTGGCCCTCAAGCCCCAAAATGATATAAGGAATGGATACAACTCATGACAACTAACACAATGTTTCCACATCACAATACAAAATTTCACAACCATTTAAAACACATTCAAACACAATATAACAATCATAAGAATGAAACTATCAAAATACATAAGGCTTGAAAATTCAAAGCCAATAGAGCAAGGAATCTATGGGGAGATCACTTATGCCTCCCAATGGGATTAGGTTCCCACCTTAAAACCATTCAAAACACAACTCAAAACCCCTACACAACTCTTATGCCTCCCTCAATATCCTCTTATGCCTCCCTACAATCTCTTATGTCTCCCTCAAAAGAACTAAGTAATAAAAGCAAGTATTTTCTTATCAAAGGTGGGGCACCCAACCCAACTCCCTCCCAAAAATGAAACAAAACTCTTATTCCTCCCTACAATAGAAAATCCCCATAGTCTTCTCCTACACCATACTTAGGCATTCTACCCATGATCCCAACAAGCACACAAACCATTCACTTGCATGCAATACACACATATAAAAGAAAAAAAGTAAAAAAAGGGTGTAGTTCCTACCTTTCCATAGTAATAACTTGATCAAAGAATCACACTCCAAGATCCTTCAAGCTCAATCTAACTCCAACAAGCTCTAAGAATTCAACAAGCACTCAAAAAACTCTCTAACTCCAAAAATACAAGTGTAAAAAATAAAATGAAGTAACCCCAAACAAACAAATAAACTTGCATATATAGAAAAAGAGAAGAGGAGGGTGAGGTGGCTCCATGTAGGATGCCACATCACTTATCCTCAACTCCACCTCACAAGTCAAAAATCAACCCCAAGGCACAATAAATTGGTGGTTGAGAGAAATGACAAGCCTCTTACACACTCAACATGTTGGTACCCAAATTTAACCTCCTTCAAAGGCCGAGCAACATAATGGTTTTGATAGGAAACTTAGAGGCATATAGAAAATCTTGTATGTTGTTTTGTAGCTGGGAAGCAATCTATCGACTTGTTAGCACTCGTGTTCGAAATGAGTGGGTAGCACCTTGAAAGGATTTGATCCGATCCTAACTTTTCAGGTTGTGCCTTTCAACCAAGGTAAAAGAACCTATTTTGTAACCTCTATTTATTGAAGAATAATGATGAATCCTTCTTTTGCATAAATTTTATAGAGAAGACCGTGGGAAAGTATGATCAACACACCAGATCGACTCTCATGAGTTGTCACTACCCCGAGATCATGGAGATATTTTCACAACAAGGAAAAGGATACTAAATACATTTGAAACCCTAATTGCTTCTGCATGTTTCAGTAACATAGATTATGCATTTGTATGCACACATGACAAACAGGGGTAGTATTGGTAGGATTAGTTGTTTTGAATGAATTTTGGGTAGGAGGTGAAGCATGATAAAGTTGATTATACTAAATATTTGAGGAAACCTACAAAATGGAAGGTTAAACCAACAAAATGCCACAGGGAAAGCTAAAATTTTTCTTTAACTAGAATATGTGCTTCAATGGAGGCACGAATTAGCACTCTTTCACACAATATTTGAGATTCTATCATGAATGATCGAGTTAGAAAATCCAAGAAAGCATCAAGATCTAAGTTAAATCATGCCCGAGGTACACTCGAGAGGCTTAGAGATAGTCTATTTCAACAGATGAAAGAAAAGTGATTTTAAATCATTTATTTCAATCCCAAATGAAAGCTCTTATGAGAAATGAAATTGCAGATGCCACTAAACTATCACAAGGATTGAGACTTGTGTTATTTGAATCAGATTTAATATAAGATTGCAACAATGAAATAGGAAAAAATCCTTGCATACATTCAAAGATAAAACAAACACATTTTTCTCAAGACAACACATGATAACTCGAATTTGATTAAATCTATCAGCGGGGAAAGTTTCTAGAAAAGTATCGTGCTTGTCAATGTATGTACACTTGCAACCATCTTGACATGATCAGATTTAATGCAAAAGAGATATACAAGCTTCTCAAATGGCTTCTCAAATGGCTTCTCAAAATGATGCGCTCTGTCAAGCTTTTTCTATTAAAAATTTAGTTCGACCCCTCACACTTAAACTTTCAACCTCAACCCTTTTGCATGAAAAAATCATGCCATTTATAACATCTATAATAGGGACCCCTCTCCCCAAAAGACAAAAACTATTAACGCACCATTGCTCACAATGATTTTGATCATGATTCTCATAATTATATCTATACAAAATCACTAGGTTCTCAAGGGGGTAGATTTCATCAAATACCTCCCGCATTCAACTCCTTACTTTGGTAGATCACTCTTTCTTATATTTTCCAACCACTTCTGCCCCTAATCTATCAAATCTAGCTCCTTGTGTGCTTGAGAGAAAAAAGCTGGAAACTCGATCGGGCACCATAGTAAGACCATTTTTAATGGCGAAAGATGTCTTATAGATCTTCCCACCAAACTTAGATATCAACATTAACTTTCCCCATTGCTTGGCGTGTAGGAAAGGCCAAGAAATCATGGAGACTTGCACTTCGAGACGTGTTGCAGAGAAATGGGGGGAAAATCAAATTTTGACTCCCAGCAACCATTGATCTTTACTTTGAATTTGGGTCGTCCATGTGACAGATTCAAACTTTAAAATAGACCCGGGGGCTTCCTTTGACTTTTTACAACTTTTTGAAAAAAATGGAAAAAATTTCAATTTTGCTCCGCACCTCCATCCTCGGGAAATGAGCCTAACACGTGTCCTAAGGTGGGCCCTAGTGGAACCATGGCCCAATTCTGCCATTTGATCCTCTTTTTGGAAAAAGGAAAATTTTCTAAGTTTCCCCGCAACCCCGCCCTTTCGTCGTTGGCCGGGGCAAAATATTGACTATTTCCCTCATCGGGCTTGTGGGCCATTTTGAGATTTTAATTCTTAAGAGGAAAAAACTCCAATTTTCCTCCGATGGTCCACCTCCCCACCCTTTTGACTTTTCAAACCGCCATGTGTCACCATGGCGCACCTTGAAATGGTCCCAAAAATTAAAAGCACCGGCTTACCATGTGTCTTATTCTGGCTAAGTTTGTCTGAATGCTTGAAGCTCAGTGGAAGGCACCACGTGTCATGCTTCGAGGTAGTATCCTTTAGCCATTAAAAAAATCTAAGTAAAATGCAAAGTGAGCAGAGGGCTCCACGTGTCATCCCGACGCTTCTTTAAAATGAGACTTAAGGGCTAGTCCCCGAACATGCACGGTTCCTCCACGTGTCTCCATGGCGCTACTTCAAATTGGTCCCCAAAGTAGAAACCATGAATGGGAGTGAGCTCGCCATGTGTTCTGTTCTGCTAAACTGTGCCAACTACATAAAAATTTGTCTAAGTTCGGGCAAAGTAGCGGAAACCTCCACGTGTCCTCCTACGGGGTCAAAGTGAAACTTTTTCCCTGCCTCTTAATTTTTCTCCAATCAAATCCTGGTGGGGTTGCGGGGTGGGTTCAATTTTTTTTCCAAAGTAGCCAAAAAAGAACAAGTTCAAAAACAAACCCGTCGCGCCCCATCCAATCAGAAGAAGCCACGTAAGCACCAAAAGAACCAATGAGAATTGAGTGGGACGCGGGACCAAATTTTCCCTTTTGCCAAAAAAATCTAAAAGCGATAAGTTAAAGGATTTTCCCACTTTGTCCCCGACTAACTAAAATAAGCCATGTCCCATGTCGATGTAAGGATGTAAATTTAAGCGGGAGAAAACACCGTCAAATGTAAAATACGGAAAAATGATCATTCGAGCGAGAAAATGAAAATTTCATGAAGGACAGAGAATTTAGAAACATTTACAAGGCTCAAATATATTTCTCAGAGATGCATCCATTCATTTTCTTTAAGTATTTAGGGAAGGAATGATAAGGAAGACAAATCTCGACCATGGAAAGTGAAAATATGAGAGAAATTGAGCTTTTGGATGAATAGAGAATGGGAGACCCAAATTACTGAGACCATTTCCGGAGGAATAAGGAAACAAGGAGCGAACCAAGGACCCACAAGTAATCTACAACCCAAGAACAGATTAAAAATGGCAAAAAGATTAACTAGGCACAACACGAGGAAAAAGCAAGTGACAGAGGCCATGAATTGATAGATTTTCAAAGGAAAATTGAGGTGAGATTGTTTTGAGCACTAACACAACACGCACTCCACACCCCCTATGGACATAATTTAAAACCCATGTAAGAGAAGTGCAATTAATTTCACCTTTTTCATAAAAAAACATAATGGGGTCTAATTTTACCCCCAAACCATAGGTATAGTTGGTATATGAAATTAAGAGGTGTGGGACAAGCTTAACTTGTCCCACAAGCCTAAAAAATGGCCCTTAAGCCCAAATCTGAATTTCCCAAGTAAGGTAGAGTGTACAACATTCAAGTTCAAATACACTCAACTTAAATCACAAGATCAAAAGGACCAACTAATCTAATAAACATGATTAATTCATGTAATTAAGGCACATCAATCATCGATGCTTAAATTAATTACATCACAAAATAAATCACATACTCCACAATAATTAAAATAATGTGGAAAGAATTACAAACATAGCCCATGGACACATTTGACGGTCATCTCCCCTATGTGAACCCCCTAACAAACTAATAAAAGAGTATAACACATTACACAATTTGCCATGGTGACCGTTGTTGTATCCATCCAGTATTTCGATGTGGTTATCTCCTAACCCCCTTTTGTTTGTTGTGATACAATTACCTGTAAAATCACACAATACCTCCTTCGGCCTTGTGGCCGCATCAAATACATCAAAGATAAAATATATGCACATCCATCAATAAACATCCTCATATAACTAAATCATCATCTAAACTAAACAATGCTATCATTTGTCTATAATTTCAACAACATCTCAATTCTACCATTTCATCGATATCAGTGAGATCACGAGATTAGTTCAAATGCTAAATCATAGTCAACATGATGAGAATTCTGAATGTCAATAAATATATATGCTAACAACACATCATCATCATCAATATAAAATGTCTCTCTATGTCTCTAAGAATCCACACAAATCATACTATGAATCACAATCCATCAATAGTCAAAATATCTCTATCATCTAACATCATGCTAAACCAAAATGATATAATAATATCCATGTCTATAGTCAACAATAATTGAAATCAAAATATAATAAGTGTCAAAGAGGAGTGGGCACTACGATTCAACTTAAATGGAAACACTAACTATGACGTAAAATACATTTTTTGTTGGTCTACAATTGTTTATTAATTTTGTCATTATTTACGAGTATAATGTTATTCCTTATTTTATTTAATTGTATTATTATACTATACAACTTTAGTTGTAAATTTTATGTTAATTTCAAGTTTAGTGATATACATAAAAAAATGAAAATTATGTTAAAGTAGAAAATTGTATCGAGCATAATTAAAAATACAAAAATATTGAATACAATTTGAATTTTTTTAAAGGAAACAATGATAAATTAAACATTATAATAAAAATGAATAATTATTAAAAATACATAATATAAAAATAGTTATAGACTCATGATTGACTCCATATCACATGAGGTTCAATATCCACATCATAAAGTCATAATATTCAATGTTGACTCTAGACATTGGGGTCCTGGTATTCATTTCCCCGAAATCTCACCCCTTCTATACTCATGAGTAACATCACCCTCAACGGTAGTATAATCAAAACCTCAAGAAAATTTTCCAACATCCAAATCCCCACTAGCTCCACTTCCTAAAGTAGTTGTCGAACAATAATCCCAAAGTAGTGATGTGGCTCCCATTTATTCCATGATGTGTTTTACCAATTTCCTTTAGGGGTGATATTATGTGTGCCCTACATCAAAGAAAAATAACCCATTGTTAGTAACTTTTCAATAATTGATGAAACAAATAAAAAAATTAAAATCTATTTTACAATGAATTTATATAGCAGGACATGCAATAGTTGAACTTCATTTGTGGCCATTTACTTCGTAGAAAAAATATCGGTATGGATGGATATGATTCTTATGCTAATACTCGATCGGATTCCCATAGTCCTTCTCATCTTAAAAGATGAAAATATAATAATAATTTGTGTTGTAATTAACTTAATAAATCTTGAACACCTATTACTAGAAGCTTATTTAAACTATGATACGTATGAATTGGGACCATGATCTACTAAAGCCCATAGAACCATTGTGATTTATGACCTTTTTTCTTACTAATGTAGTGCCCACTCCACTTCGACACTTATTATATTTTGATTTTGATTATTGTTGACTATAGACATGGATATTATTGTATCATTTTGACTTAGCATGATGTTAGACGATAGAGATACTTTGATTATTGATGGATTGCTATTCATAGTATGATTTATGTGGATTCTTAGAAATAAATTTTATATTGATGATGATGTATTGTTTACATATTTATATATTTCTGAAATTCGGCATTCTCGTCATATTGAGTAGGATTTAGTAGTTGAACTAATCTTGTGATCTTATTGGTATTGATGAAATATAGAATTGAGATGTTATTGGAATTTTTAAATAATAGCATTGTTGGTCTAGATGATGATTTAAATTATATATAGATGATTATTGATTTGTATGTGTATATTTTATCTTAGATGTTTTGATACGGCTATGAGGCCGAAGGAGGTATTGTTTGATTTTACAGGTAATTATATCACAAAAATCAAAGGGGATTGAAGACCAACAACAACGAAATACTAGATGGATACAACAATGGTCACCATGGAAACTTTTGCAATGTTGTTGTTTTGTTAATTGTTGTTAGGGGGTCCCCATGGGGGGATAACCTCCAATTGTGACCAAGGGTTTGTGTGTAGTTCTTTTCCTTTATTTTATTTTATTTTGGTTTATGTGATTTAATTTGTGACGTAATTCCGTTTTATCATTAATTGGTTTATGTGTCTTAATTAAGTGAACTAATCATGTTATTAAGATAATTATGGATGTGACAAAAATGAGTCATTTATTAGAGTATTTGATTCTTTGGTTCTTGTGTTTTTAGTTGAGTGTATGTGATCTTGAGTGTTGTACACTCTACCCTTCTTTGGAAATTTTGATTTAGGCTTAAGGGCCAATTTTGGAGGCTTGTGGGACAAGTTAAACTTGTCCCACACCTCTTAATTTCTTATACCAACCCTACCTATGGGTTGGGGGTCAAAAATAGACCCCATTATGTGTTTTGTAAGGCAAAAGGTGAGATTTAATTTCACTTTCTTACATGTGTTTAAATTTTTGTCCTTAAGAGTGTGGGTTGGAGTTGTGTGTGTAAGAGGTTTTTCATTCCTCTCAACCACCCATTTATTATGCTTTGGGGTATGGGTTTGACTTTGGTGATGTGGGATGGAGAAGAAATGATGTGGCATCCTACATGGAGCCACATCATCTCCCTCTCCCTCTTTTCTATTTATTGGAATTTTTGGGAAGTATTAGGGGTTATTGGCTTGGTTTTGGATCTCTCATTTTGGGATGCTTGCTTATGGAAGTTGAATATTGATTGGAATTTTTGAGCGTGGAGGAATTTGGGACTTACTTATGGTAAGGTAGGGTATGCACCCTTGTTTTCTTCTTTCTTTCTTATATGTTATGAGTTGAATGGATGTATTTTCTTATTGGAAGTTATTGGGTAGTGAAATAGATTTAGGTTGTGTTGAGATAGTGAAATGGGGATGAAATATGTTGGGAGGCATAAGAGATTATTTGGGTATATAGGAGGGAGTGGGTTGGGATGCCCCACCTTGTTCTCATTTTGTTATTGTGTTCATTGTGGGAGCCATAAGAGAGAGGGAGGATGTCTTGCTCACTTCCCTTTGACACCTTTTGGATACTTACTTGATATTGTGATTACATTATTGACATTATTACGTTTTGATTTAGTATGATGTTAGATATTGATCATGGATTATTGTTGATGTTAATTTAATTTTGATGCACGATGATATATTATTGACATGGATGTTTTATGGATGTTGTTTAGACATGTGATTTTGGATATTATGAGTAGACCTAGAAAATGAATATTTTATGATGCTGATATAGTTGTGGATTAAAAAAATGTAAATGATGTAGTTGTTACTTCGATGTTGTTGTGATTCATTTATATAGTTGGTTTTGTGATTTCATTTATATCATGTTGGATGTTTTGATATGGCCACGATGCTGAAGAAGGTGTTTGCATTTTACATGTTAAAAATATCACAACAAAGCATCGGGGGATCGATGACCAACCACAATGGAATTCTAGGTGAATTCGACAAGGTCACCATGGAACTCGTTTTATTGTGTTGTGTTTGTTAAGGATTCCCATGGGGGATTATCTTTACATGTGACCATGGGTATTATGTATTTTATTGATGTGTTATTTTTATTATTGTTGTATGTATTTTATTAGTAATGTGTTCCCTTCTTTTAATTAATTAAATTGTGATAAAATTAATGTGAGAATCATATGATTAAAATTTAAATAAATTAAATTGGGATGTGGGAAAGTAATTATAAGAGTTGTTGGTTGATTGCATTTAATTTGTAAGGGATGTGTAAGTTGTGTAAGAGCTTGTGTAAGTCATATTTTGGAGTAAGAAATACTCCACCTCCATAGAAATTTGAATTTGTCCTTGGGGCTGTTTTTGGAGGCTTGTGGGACAAGTAAAACTTGTCCCATGCCTCTAAATTTAATCTACCAACCATACTTATGGATGGAGATGTGATTTGTGACTTTTAAAATGAATTTTAATAGTCATGTTGCTTGTTTTGGAATGCACTTTCTTACATTTTAATTAATTTGTTGTCCCTTGAGGTGTGGGCTTTTTAGAGTGTGTAAGTAACTTGTCATATTTTTCACCCACCTCTTTATTGTGCTTGGGAGAATGGAGTTTGTCTTTTGTGTTGAATTGGAGGATGTGTGATGTGGCATCCTACATGGATCCACATCATCCTCTTCTCTCCCTCTTCTATTTAATCCAAACTCTTGCCTTGTTTTTGGGTTGTTGAACCTTTTTGCATTCTTCCTTGGGGTGCATTTTTCTTGTGTGGAGCTCTTGTTTTTGGAGGAAGTTGGAGAAAGCTTTGCATGCTTGGAGTTTTCTGTTTTGGACTGTGTTTTGACATTTGA
Source organism: Taxus wallichiana var. yunnanensis (assembly GCA_018340775.1). Lineage (NCBI taxonomy): Eukaryota > Viridiplantae > Streptophyta > Pinopsida > Cupressales > Taxaceae > Taxus > Taxus wallichiana. Next base: position 791,159,273 of record CM031235.1, on the reverse strand, counting down.
AGCTTGCTGTTTGGAGACAAAAGTAACCATGGAGAGGTAGGAATTTAACTCTCTTTTTATATGTTGTCATTTTCTTGTTTTGTTGTGTGGATAGTGCATGCTTGTTTTATTTGTTGGCTAGTTGGGTAGACTGCCATAGGGATGGTGTAGGAGAAGGCTATGGGGAATCCATGTGGGGGCATAAGGGAATTCCATTGGCATCAAAATTTTGTGGAGGGAGTTTGGGTTTGGGATCCACCATGGAAAAGAAATAGCTTGCATTTCTTACTTTTTGGGGGCATAAGGAAATATGTGGGGGCATAAGGAGGGATTTGTGGGGGAATAAGGAAATGTGTGTGATGAATTATTTTGGTGGTCTGTTATTGGTGGATGCCCAAATTCCAATTGGGAGGCATAAGTAGCTTCCCCCATAGACCTTGCTCCTTTGACTTGTTTGATCAATCTTGAGTTTTGATTGATATGTTTTCAATTACAGTTGTAAACTGCTGCTTTGTATTGAACTATGTTTTATTTTGAAATGTGTATGTGAAATAATGTTATGTGTTGTGGAAGCCAGTTGTTGCCATGGTTGAATTACACCTTTGATTATATTTTGGTTGGGGCTCGGGGGCCAATGATGAAGGAAGGCTTCTCCTTTCATTGGATGTCTTGGTTGGGTGGAGAGTATTGCCTTTCCCCCTCTTTTGTTGTGATCAACTTGGAGAAAAAGATAATGTGCATGTTGTTGTCCTGGAGCAAAGGAAAAATGTAGTTTGACAGTCCCTTGTGGAAACACATTCATTGTAATCCTTTCCCACTTGTTGTGGATGAAATTGTATCATGTATTTGTGAAGGAAAGATGTATATAATTTGATTATGGAGTTAGTCTTTCAAATTGTAAAAGACATTTAAATTCTGATTCTGTTTATTGGAAAGAAATGAAAAATTCTATTAATTGCATTCAAGGAATGAAAGAGTGTAAAGATTTTTTTAAGTCAATAAAGAATTGCAAGTTTATCTCTGAATTGCATTGTTGTGATGAAATGGGAATATCAAATTGTGATTTGAAGCTCTGTTTATTTGCAAAAAAAAAAAAAAGCGTATGAAGGAAGGTTGTTGCTTGTTTCTTTTGGGAAATATATAAAATTGAAAGTCAGACCTTATCATTTAGCTTTGGAAATGAATTGTTGTAAACAACTAAATGCATTAGATTAGTTTAGAAACTATATACCACACTTAAATGATAAAATTGATATACAAATTTAAAAGAAATAGATCTCTGTTATAAAATTTTTACTGGCAATTAATTTTAATAAAAATGTACAGTTCAGATCTGCACACATTAATCAACTTGGAGATGTTAAAATTTAGTATGTTGTATCTTAAATGAACTCAATTCGACAAAGAAAACTTAAGAAAACAATCTAACCATTGCAAAATCGAATCAAATCCCTTCCTTAGTCGTTTTTCTGTCTATTGTTGGAAAAATACAATTTTGAATCAATTGAACAAATCAACTTCTCTACAACACTTTAAACCCTCCCTAGATCAATTCTCCATGTCTGTTTGACATGTTGAGTGAAGGAGGAGATCCAATTTAATCAAATTGAAAAGTTGGAAATTGCCAGTTTGCTAATTAAAAGCCTACAGATCGTTTTTGCAAAATTGACCCTTTAAACTTTATCAAAATATAAATTTTATGTTTTTTTTTCAAGGAGGGCATCGAGATATTTCCAGAAAGTCCTTGTTTGCCCAAATCTGAGCTTCCTAGCTCAAGTTATGGCACTTTGAATTTTTTGTGCCTTGGCGGGAAAATTTTCCCTGGTGGACCTGCAACCCAAAAATTTCCCATCGAATTGCCTTAGAATTTTTTTTTAAAAAAATTTCTTGGAAAAATTTCATCTTTTCCTCCACCGGCCCGCAGCCAATTAGAGGCTTCCACGTGTCCTCATGGGGTAGCAGTGGAGGCGCAACACCTTTTTGCCATTTGGCCTTTTTGAAAATTTTGGAAAAAATTTCCTTTTAGCTCTACTAGCCCGCAACCAATCGCAGGTTGCCACATGGCAGCTTTGGGTGCTAGCGGAGGGCATCCCTTTGTTTTCTTTTGGTTTTTGGCCTTTGGAAATTTTGGAGAAATTTTCCCGTGACCCCGCATCTCCCACCTCGCCTCGAGAGTTCCTTAAAGGCGTGCGGACCCGCGTGACCATTTTCCACTTTGTTCTTTCCTTTGACAAATTCATGAATATTCTCTGCCACTCCACCCTTCCTTCACCCTCTACCACTTTGAACCTAGACTTGACACGTGTCCACTAGGGACCCACGGAGGTGAAGGAGAAATTTTACATTTACGTTCGTGCGGGAGGAAAAATTTCTAAGGCCACCACATGACTCGCTAACCCGCCAAAGGGGTTTTTACCCCTATTTGACATGTGTCCCCTTGGGGAAAATTTGACGCTAAAACTTTTCTCGCTCATATCTTGAGTTTTGAAGGAGTTAGGAGGAATTATTTATATCATCGGAAAAGTGAGAAAATTTCCTATCCAATGGGAATGATTTAAGGAAATTTTGGAAGTGTTAAGTATGAGAAAAATCAAGTTGAAACTCTAAGCCCGCTAGAGAGTGGGTATGGGGGTAAATTACTCCCTGAACCTAACTGAGACTTCTAACCCTATAAGTTGAACCATGTGACCTTGATAATTGTTAATAAATATAAAGTATGATATAGTAATTTTAGATTTGTTCCAAAACCTAATAGGGTCAACTGTTGTCTTGCAACTTGATTGTAAACACTTCTAATAAAAAAAAATTATTCCATAATTTTCTAACTAACCCTAGGTTGTTTCTAAATGGCCATCTCAGAGGCATAAGAGTGAGGGAGGCATAAGATACATATATTGTTTGTAGTTGTAGGGAGTCATAAGAGATTTTGGGTTTGATTGTGTTTTGGAGGATTTTTGAGATGGGCATCCAAACCCTTGGTAGGAACAAAGGGTGCCCATATTCCTTTCTCTACGTGAAGTTGTTGTGCTTAAAAATGAGTGTTTTGTGGTTTTTTTCTTGTGTTATTGTTGCTTGAAAGTAAGTGTGGAAGCATTGTATAGTTTCCATGTGTTTGATCCATCCCTTATTTCCTTTTGGTTGGGGCTCGAGGGCTAATGAGGAGGATTGTTTCTCCTCCTCATTGGAGTTTTGGTTGGGTGGAGAGTGTTGCCTCTCCCCCATTTTTTGTTTTGATCAAGTGGAGAAAATATGGAGCCTTGTTGGAGATTTGGAACTTGGAGCACTTGTAGAAGACTAAGAAATCCTTCATTATAGCTACCTTTCTTGTAAAATTCCCACTTAAGGTGGAAGATTTATAGTATTGTTTTTGAAAGAAAAGTTGTATTGAATATTTGTTATTAAGATTGTAATACATGTTGGAAAGAGAAACAATTTTAGTGAAACAAGTTTTGATATAATGGAAATGTAGTTGAAAAGAAAACAACTTGTTCACATTTTAGTTGATTTATTATCTCACATAGGTGTGTTGTTCTTGTTTTAAAATTATTGGAAAATCTTGTTGAAAGTTTCTTGTGGGAATGTTTGAAACTTATATGTTGCAAAGGAAAGAAATATTAATGAAAGGCATATGATGGAAAGATAAACTATATTTGTGCATTTTCTTGTATTGGTTGAAAGAGAGTCAAACTTTATATGTGTAGATGGAAAGAACTTAAATTTTATTTGTCATTTACTTGGTCAATAAAATAGATTGATTCCTAAATCTAGTGGAGTAAAGAAATTGCTTGATCACAACTTAGGCCATAGATTTATTGGACCATATAAAATTTATTTTTAAGTTATTATAAATTTATATGTAAAACCCAATATTAATATAATGTAACAATATGTGGGAATCGAGTTGTTTTTAACATCTTATAAGATATTATCAAATTATAAAAAGGGGAATTTTAAATTGAAATATATATATATATATAAATATATATATATATATATATATATATATTATATTCATTAACTACATTTTAATGTTATCGATTGTATTATATATTATCGTATTAGTAAATAGTATTAAATATATAATAAAAAATAAAATAAAATTTATTAAACAAAACTATAAAACCGGATTAGAAATCATTGGAAATCGTGTTGGTTGTGGTGGTTATAGTAAATAAGATAAGGGTTGGAGGGAGGGTTTCAGAACCCACCCCCAACTCCATTAATAAATGGGATGGGGGTGGGGTCGGTGACCCTAGCCCCAACCCCAAAGAATTTTCTCCAAACATCAAACCGCAACACTTGTAAATTCCACACAATCAACTCTCACGCGGTCCTTTTAAACCATTTCACTCTCGTTTCTTTATATATATATATATATGTGTGTGTGTGTGTGTGTGTGTGTGTGTGTGTGTGTGTGTGTGTGTGTGTGTGTGTGTGTGTGTGTGTATGTATATGTATCTACATAGACATATACATATACATATATTAAAAGATTTCATTTTAATAGAACTCAAAACTAAAATATGGTTAAAACCATATTTTAGTTTTGAGTTCTATTAAAATGAAATCTTTACACACACACACACACACACACACACACACACACACGAATTTATATGTATATATATATCCGTTTCCCAAGTACATACAAACACCATTCTACCTCTTAGCTTTAAAATGGGGCAAAACCCATATGCCTATTGGGCAATTGTTAAATAATGAAACAAAAAGGAAATAAATTAGTGTAAACCCTAGATGAGGGTATGAAAGGAATCCTTAATAAAAGGAATTTTTTTGTTCATCCATAAGCTTGGGCTTGCTCCCATGGCTTCCTCCTCCTCCTCCACCAATCTGCAAAACAAAAAGAAAGAAACAATAAGTCAAACAAAAGAGAAAAGAGATTTTCATAAGAAAACTTAGGGTTAGATGGTTTTCCAAATCCAAGGGCCCCAAATGAATCCATCCAATGGATGAGATTCATCCCTAAAAAAATTAGGTGGGAAGTGGGTGAGAGAAAATTCAAATTTAAAATGCGTGGGTAGGATTTAAGTTGGGCCACTTAAGTAAGTGTAAAAAGGGGGATGTTACTACTTTTCTAATACAAATGTCTTAATAGAGACCTTTTAAATTAATGTCAACTTTGACCCCTTTGTGGGTATAATAGAACCTTATTATTTAATTAAATAGACCACAATACCCTTGGGATTAATTTGTGCAAGTTTAACTATGGTGGAAATTAAATTGTATTAAAACAAAATATAGGGGAACCTAAATCATGCTTTAGACTAACTAATTTTATTAAAAGGTATTGAGTGTTTTATTATTTTATTTAATTGGGATGAAAAGGGAAATTAATAATATTGATTTAAATTAACTTAGAAATGAGAATGTGATGATCGTAAATTTGAATCCTTTCATGAAAGTGTGTTTAACCAAAAAAATTATTCCATAATTTTTCTAGTTTGACCTAGGTTTGTTCTTGGGTTTCATGTGGGAAAATTTAATGGCGTTACATTAGGTGATAGAGATATTCGACTATTGATGAATTGTGATTCATAGTATGATTTGTGTGGACTCTTAGAGACATAGAGAAACATTTTATATTGATGATGATGATGTGTTGTTAGCATATATATTACTGACATTCGAAATTTTTGTCATGTTGACTAGGATTTAGTATTTGAACTAATCTTGTGATCTTACTGATATTGATAAAAGATATAATTGAGATGTTGTTGAAATTTTAGACAAATGATAGCATTATTTAGTTGAGATGATGATTTAGCTATATGAGGATGGTTATTGATTTATGTGCGTATATTTTATCTTTGATGTTTTTGATGCGGCCATGAGGTTGAAGGAGGTATTGTGTGATTTCGTAGGTAATTATATCACAACAATCAAAAGGGGATTAGAGACCAACTATAGCGGAATACTAGATGGATACAACAAAGGTCACTATGGTAACTTTTTTAATGTGTTATGTTAGGGGGTCCCCATGGGGGATGACCTCAATGTGACCATGAGATTTATGTGTAATTGTTTCCCTTTTCTTTTATTTAATTGTGGAGTATGTGATTTGATTTATGATGTATCCCCTTTTCATCATTGTTGATTAATGTGCCTCAATTAAGTTAATTAATCATGTTTAATGAGTTATTTGGGGATGTGACAAAACGGGCCATTTATTAGAGTAGTTAGTCATTTGGATTTTGTGATTTTGATTGAGTATAAGTGAATTTTAGTGTTGTTATCCCTACCTTACTTGGAAATTTAAGATTTGGGCTTAAGGTCCATTTTTGGAGGCTTGTGGGATAAGTTAAGATTGTCCCACACCTCTTGATTTCATTTACCAACCCTACCTATGGATTGGGGGTAAAACATAGACCCCATTACGTGTTTTGTAAGATAAAAAATGACATTTATTGCAATTTTCTTACATGGATTTTAAATTATGTCCTTAGGGGTGTGGGTTTGGATTGTGTGTGTAAGAGGCTTGTCATTCCTCTCAACAACCAATTTATTTTGCATTGGGATTGAGGTTTGAATTGTGATGTGGATTTGAGGATAATTGATGTGGCATCATACATGGAGGCACCTCACCCTCCTCTTCCCTTTTCTATATATGCAATTTTATTTGTTTGTTTGGGGGTTACTTTATTTCATTGGTGCTCTTGTATTTTGGGAGTTGGAGAGTTTTGGAGGGCTTGTTGAATTTTTGGAGATTTTTGGAGTTAGATTGAACTTGAAGGATCTTGGTGTGTGACTCTTTAATCATGTTCTATGATGGAAAGATAGGAACTACACCCTTGTTTTAATTATTTTCTTTTATGTCTATACTTGTGTGCATAGAAATGGTTCATATGCTTGTTGTGTTCATGGGTAGAATGCCTAAGTATAGTGTAGGAAAAGGCTATCAGAATTTTATTGTGGGGAGGCATAAGAGTTTATTCATGTTTTGGGATGGATTTTGGTTGGGTGCCACACCTTTTGTAAAAAAATTCTTGCATTTCTTACTTGGTTCTTTTGAGGGAGACATAAGAGATTGTAGGGAGGCATAAGAGAATGTGGGAGGTATAAGAGGATCTTGAGGGAGGCATAATATTTTTATAGGGGTTTTGAGTTGTGTTTTGGAGGGATTTAAGGTGGGCACCAAATCCCATTGGGAGGCATAAGTGATCTCCCCATAGATCCTTGCTCCATTGTCTTTGCATTTTCAAGCCTTGTGTATTTTGATAGTTTCATGTTTTTGATTGTATTTTATGTTGAATGTGCTTTGAAATAGTTGTGAAATATTATATTGTGATGTGTAAGGTTTGTGATAGTTTTGATGAGTTGGATCCATCCTTTATTGAAATTTGGTTGGGGCTCGGGGGCCAATGAGGAGGATATATTCTTCTCCTTATTGGATTACTGGTTGGGTAGAGAGTGTTGCCTCTCCCCATTTTTGTTGTGATTACTTAAGGTGGAAGACTAATAGGCCTTTATATAAATGAAAATTTTCTTTGCAAGTTTTATTTACCAAGTTGTAATATCATATTTTAAGGAAGTTCATTGAAGAATGTGTCTTTCCTTTCTCTTCAAATTAGTTGTATGTAAAGGAATGAATTAAATGGATATCATGTTTAAATTTTACCTTGTGTTGGAAGAAAATATAGTTGTGTAACGCCCACTATTTCAAACACACAAGACAATATAGAAAAATACAGGATAGCTTTTTTTTACTTGTTCGTAGTATAGAACGACACAACAGGTGGTCATAATGGCTATAACTAACTCTTCGAACATCTTGACACAATGGTGACCAAATTGGCAACACAGAAACATTTGACACCCATAAAGGATAGTTCACTTCTCTCTTTAATGAGACACAACATAAAAGACCAACCACAACACATAATTACTGATTCGGGACATCCCACTGTGAAAATATTCTTAAGGTTATTTACTTTACTGAAACATGCCCATTAAACTTTAACTTACATTCTAGGAGATTCAGGTTATGAACTGTATAATCCTTCTTAAAAGGTTAGACCCCTTTCTTTTATACTAGAGACATAAGGTTTAGATAAAAAAATTCCAAATGTGGCTCATCAAGTACATGACAATTATTTGTTTAATTAGTTATTCGATTAACGTTACAAGGGGTGGGGAGAACTAAAACCCACAAGGTTATCTAAAAAACCACAAGCTACAAAATCCTCATTTCAACCTCCATTGCAAAAGGAGATGAGTGTAAGATTTAATTGATGGAGGTACTTGTTTTAGGTTTGGAATGACAAATCCATATGAGCAAGAATAAAAATTTGATCATTCTAGTAAGAAAGGGTTACAAATGACTATGGCAATACTTAGAGAGAGAAGGACAATTTACTTCATTATGATCTACTTAGTTACTAACAACTCTTTTAACAAGACTTAAGAATTTAACTAGATTTGGGTAAAAGATTCCTTTTGAAATATCTTGATTAACTTGGACAAAAGAAACACATGGGGTCCCCAAAGAAGAGCATAAGTCTTAGAGTGTCCCTAATCAAACTCCCCTACTAACTAGGATCTGACTACACCCCCTAAAGCCAACAAGGAAAAAAAATACTTTTAGAAATAATTAACATTTCATGACAAAGAGGGTAAAGTTTAATCCGTAGTTAAGGTTAATGAGGGTGGTTTTCTTTATACTTGTAGAAAACTCATTTATTTCCAATTTAAGATTCTTAAATTTGTTAACAAGAAACCCAATTTCATTGTTATTTAATTTATTGATCCATCTCTCGAATTCATTTTATTTTATTTTGTTTAAATCTAGATGAAGGATTGCCACTCACTAAAAATATACACAGAATTGCACTAGTGGTAAGACCATGGGGGGTTATTAAACATGAAATTTTTATGAAACGAGAGAAGAAACTACCATTGCTAAACGAGAGGGCTAAACATGGTTATAACATTTCTATTCAACATGGCACACAAACCAAAGGTGTCACAAGATTCAAAAGAACTTTAGCTATGAACAAGAAGGTAACAATTTGGTCAAGCCATGCTACAACATTGTTATGACTGAAATAATATCATACAGAAAGTACAAAAACAAGGTGATGATCGAGTTCTATTCCTCACAAATATAATTACAAGTTTCACTACAAAAGGACAAGACAACTTTATTTCACAAATACTGATAATCCAAGGCAAAAGGCCTTCTAAACTCCTTTACAAGAAACATTAAAATATTTACAACACATTTGACATTTGTACAAGAAACTTCATAACTCAAACCGATGATACGTTTACAACTCTTTCCTTTTATCTACTCACATAATCCATCTGCACAAGTATTAACTCAATTCAGTTCGCGAGAACTGAGCATGCTAAGACTACCCATTGCAATAGTAAGCTAACATTTAACAATATCATGAAAGGAATGCTCTATTTCAAGAATGGATCAAAGCACAAACCACTTATCAGAATTCTTCACATGAGATAAGAATTTACACCAGCCAACAAGGATGAAGCCAATTATTCTAGTAAGAACAATATCTCAAAAAAAAAAATCAAGGCAAGACCTTATTGGTTAGGAACAAAGAGGTCAAGAGTATTGAGATTTCAATCATGTAATCCTATGGATTACGTGATTGAAATCTAATACTCAATCCATCCATCCAAAAAGTTCCTTGAGAAGTCAAAGCATACTAGTTACAATCATAGGCTCGAAACAAAACAAAGTTATTCAATCCTTCCAGAAGGGAGGTTTCATAGAAAAGAGGGTTCGTAACCCTCCTAAAAACAATCTATAGTTTCATTTTTAACCCAGAAGTTTACCACCTCCTCCTTACCGGGTCACTAAAAGTAGTACTTGTTATCATAATCAAAACCACTCTTTGAAGAAAATAAAAGAGCCATGAAAGACCTTTAATCTACAAAAAAACCTCATCCTAATCGACTAGGTTACTATTATCAATAGTCTATCAACAAGTGACCTTTTATTAGTTAAATGTCACACCCTTATAGAATGCAAAAACAATCCCAAAATTTCTTCCCCTTTCTCTTATGTCTGGAGAAGATATTTTCAACCATTTTTATTTTATTTAGGAAAACATTTATATATATTCATGATCAAGTTCAGTATTTCGTCTCTGTCCAAAGCAAAAGAGGATACTCATGCATTAGAGTACACTATGTCTATAAATAATAAAGTGTGTTTTACATCCATATTTCTCCTAACATTTAATTTAGAAACTCATCAAATTAATCATTTATGCTATGATATTTAAATATAAAACCAAATCTATAAAGCAGATTTGAATATCATCTAAAACTATCAATTCTGATTTAAGTCTCACTAAAACTATCTATACATATTTAATATCACAATTAATGATTCCATATGGTTTCAGGTATAAAAAAAAAATCTTAAAACACAGATTGAAGCATCAAGCTAAATATTTCATAACAGATTTAAGTATCCAATTAAACCTACAAACACATTTTTAAGTCACAAGCTAAATATTTCACAACAAATTCAAGTAACAAACCAAATCATTCGATACCGATTTAAGTGTCAAACTATACCTTCACACAGATTTAAGCATCAAGTTAAATCTCCCATAACAGTTTTAAGTATAAAACCAAATATTTTAGAATCGATTTTAGGCCGTAGATGTGAACTATCGGTACACCGAACCCTCATCATTTGAAATTCATGCAATTCTAATTTAAACACCTTTATAACTATAAGTATAGAAAAGGTATCCTCATTCTTAGTAATAATCTAGATACATGGAAAGCTTATCTATAAGCCCTATTTAAGTACGCCCACACAATTTCAACCACATATATATATATATATATATATATATATATATATATATATATATATATATATATATATATATATATATATATATATATATAAGGAAGATCATCACAACACGGTTGAACAAAAATAACAACATCATATGAGTTAACAAAATAACCCCTTCTTCAAATCATATCCTTACTATCTCATTGCTGGAGATATCTTGTTTAGTAATCCCTTATTCACAGATAGGGTTATTATCAATGAATTGATATGGTAGCTTCACGTATCGGCACACAATTATTAACCCTTATCCATTTATACATATTCATAAATTTCCCCAACCTCTATAGAGTTACCCAACTTCCTACTTTGGTGAGATATTTGACCTACTTAGTAGGGAATTAGACTCCCACTACATATCTTGAAACCCGGTCAAAACAAATAATGAAAAATATGAACAGAGAGGGGTTGACCTCCTGAAACCCCAACAATAGAATTATGGAAGACAAGATAAGTCTACCTTCCTTCCACATTAAGATTCAAAAGTAACCAGATTCAGTTACAAATTCTTTACCGATAACAGAAGCATAGATAAAACCCCACACGCCTCAGACATATTATGATATTCTATATGACTGCCATAGAAAGCATTCAAAGTTATAGAGAGAAATCCATACAGAGACACAGATATCATCACTAATAAACTAGGTATTCAGGATAAAAATAGGTTAGAGTACTAATGCCATGCAAAAATAAGAAAAGGTATGACCGGCTAAGGAAGAGAAAGATTAAATCATGCAAAACCGGTGACTCGAAGGAGGTATAGAGGGGGCGTTTAGTACTCTCAATGGGAGACACAAAAAAATTCAACAAAAACCATTCTAGGTGCCATTGCAGGAAGGAATACTATTCGTTGCATGATATTAACAAAAGGTACAAAAAAGTTGTAAGTTTCAGACTTAACATGCCTGCAAATGCTTCCCAACTCTAAATCACATCCACCAGTCTCTAAGAACTGCCAAAAAGGCTAAATTTATCTATCAACATGCTTGCTGGATTCCCATACATTGTTCATGGCCATGTTTTTGCATAGACAAGGAGAAAAAAATAAAAATGATAAAGAAAGCCATGGAGGATGGCTCTGCACTGAGAGTCATATTTACACAAAGTTCGAAGGCCTTCTAAACAACCATGATTTGGGAATGTCTCCTCCTCAAACAATCCTCATGACCCTCCCTTTTTGGTGTTTCCAACCACCACACTTACTAGAATGAGTCTTAAATAAAACAATGAATAAGATATAAGTGGCCACTTAGGTTTGGCCTATGTAGACTAAAAATTAAAAGTCGAGAAAGATTCTAATAAAACAACAATAAAGGAATGGTAGGAACATCAATTCCTCCCACATCCCGCTAGCAAGGAAACAAAAACAAGCACTTGCAAAGTAACCATCTCCATCACGCCAAGCGAGAGTTCATTAAATGACAATAAAGAATGATAGGGTCGGTAGATGTATAAATAAAATTCACCATTAATTTTTCTTATCTACGAGGAGGAATGCATGGAGGCGATCGCCGCTAAGGTGGACAGTGGTTGGAAACTCTAGTCCAAACATTGAACATGTAAACAACTTCCTAAAAATGTGCCACCAAAAGGACTCCTCCTTCCTATGCAAGCCAAGGTTTGGCCTATGGGAAAAATAAATTGACAAATATATACACTTATCTCTAAATTAAAATTGATATTACGTAGCTTTAAAAAAAAAAAATCCTAAACACTTTAAAAAAGAATAATCCTTGAGCCTTTATACAATAACGTCGGTATTAAACCACTTAATCGAGAATTTGATAAGCCTAAAATGACAATGCTCGTAAAAGATGCTATGGGGAACCCTCAATAACTAGCAAGTAGTATCGACGGCACCAGGAGGTATGACTAGAAGAAAAGAACCTAAATTAAATTTACAAAGAAGATCATAAACACCTAACAATCAAAAGAATCTCAAATAAACATTTGACGTTTAGCAATAGGGAAAAAGAAGCGTAAATGAAGTCAAAACCAAACGAGGCATTACATTCTCCTCATGTTAATAAAGCATCATCCTTGATGTGACATAATCTTCAAGAAAGAAAGAAAAAGAATAAGCAATAAAGGTTTGATAAGGAAAAACTTTCTTCCAATGGTTAAAATTTTAGTCATTAAATCATGGCCACAGGGTAGCCTTGGAAAATTTGGCAGATTTTTTAAATTTCATTTTTCTGTGAAGATTGGTAGTTCCCTCTTATTCATTATTTAATTAGTCTCTTTTCATTTACGTTATTCACAATTCAAGTTCCTTGAAATTTCATTGTTGCAGAGTTTTAGTTTATTCATTCGGTGGGTGCCCAACATGAAATGCTATCACAACACTTGAAGATTCACCATCATACTAGTACATACTTTTGTGACAAGTAACACACCACAAGAGCTTACCCCCAATATGGAAGAGTACATGACACGGTCCACATAACATAACACTTGACACACATATATGACTCGACATATAGAATACTCAAACAAAAGTGTACTACAATTGTTAGACATTTCCTCAACTCCACAGTGAATATTTTACATAGCTCATAAAAATAGCTACAGGTACATATTGTCAACAAGGGCATCAAATCCATATCCACAACATCACACAACATATCCAACTAACATGAGTAACACATACATCATAGGACCACTCCAAAGACATCACAATAACTCAACATATATCCCGAAACATCAATCATAGACAAAAATATCTTATGATTCACTCAAGCCTCTTATGCCTCCCTCAAGTCTCTTATGCCTCCCTCAATCTCTTATGCCTCCCTCAATCTCTTATGCTTCCATCCATGAGGCTAGTTACCCTATGTCCCTAGGCATATAGAGTCAGAAACCCCTAACCCAAGTGACATAATAACTCGTGGTCCAATAACCCGCTAGTTATCTATAACTCCTTGGGGCATACCCAATACAAAGAAGCGGGTCCATAGGTCTAAACATTCCATGGTGCATCCCATGACCCTATTCCACACATCACGACAATAGAACCAAAGATAGCAATCTAATCCAAATGCCAAGTGGTAAAGTACAAGCCTTGGGCAAGGTGGTAAAATCTTAAAAATTAAAAGAAGATCCTAAACCAAGCAAATAAAATGGCCAAATAGCCATAGTTAGTGCTAAAATCCGCATGTTAGTACCAAAAACCAAGGAAATTCCCGAGAAATGTAAAACATGGCAATCAAAAAAGTTGTTGGTCCTTGCAAAAAAAAAAGGTAAAAAGTTCAATTTATGAATAAAATACACATATAAGAATATCACATTATGATGACTATGTGTCCTTATCTAGCCACTAAGGGGGTACTCAAGGAGTTTCTGGGACTCGGCACATCAAGCCTCAACTCATAAAAAAATAACATATCAATAGTACAACTGTCATCATTTCAATCTAAATCATCCCACCACAACTTCATTAAGAAATCCAATTCACTACAACCAACCTAATCCCACAACATATCAACACACCCACACATCACGAATGCCCAAAGGATCCAACACTATGAAATCAACAATCACATTTCTTCCACACACAAAAAAATAGTTTTTCACACTCAATTCACATAGCATTATTGACAAGGAGAGATAATACTCTCATCTTTAACACATCAACATGCCATCAGTTACGTACTAAGTGACATACACAACATGTGCGCTAACAATATCACAATTACGACATAGTTCACATCACACTTAAAACACATTACTCTTCCAATATCAACCACCATCATGCAACACCATCACCATCATGCAGCACCATCATGTAATATCATCACAACTCTAAACTGGCCCAGAGGTTCAAGAGCATGAACCTTCTTTCGATACCAAGTGTAACACCCACTATTTCAGACACACAAGACAACATAGAAAAATACAAGATAACTTTTTTTTACTTGTTTGAAGTATAGAACGACACAACAAGTGGTCACAATGGCTACAAATAACTCTTCAAACATCTTGACACAACGGTGACCAATTAGGTAACACGAAACATTCAACACCCATCAAGGACAGTTCACTTTTCTCTTCAATGAGACACAACATAAAAGACCAACCACAATACATAGTTACAGTTTAGGACATCCCACTGTGAAAATATTCTTAAGGTTATTTACTTTATTGAAACATGCCCATTAAACTTTAACTTACATTCTAGGAGATTCAGGTTATGAACCGTATAATCCTTCTTAAAAGGTTAGACTCCTTTCTTTTATACTAGAGACATAAGGCTTAGATAAAAAATTCCGAAAGAGGATCATCTTACTTTGAAAATTATTTGTTTAATTAGTTATTAGATTAACGCTACAAGGGGTGGGGTGAACCAAAACCCACAAGGTTATCTAAACAACCACAAGCTACAAAATCCTTGTTTCAACCTCCATTGCAAAAGGAGACGAGTGTAAGCTTCAATTGATGGAGGTACCATTTTAGGTTTGGAACGAAAAACCCCTTTGAGAAAGGATCAAAATTTTATCATTACTTAAGAAAGGGTTACAATGTACTATGGCAACGGTTAGAGAGAGAAGAACAATTTATTTCATTATGATCTATTTAGTTATTAACCGGTCTTTTAACGAGACTTAAGAGTTCAACTAGATTTGGGTAAAAGCTTCATTTAGAAATCTCTTGATTAAGTACGACAAAGGAAACACATGGGGTCCCCAAAGAAGTGCATAAGTCTTAGAGTTTCCCTAATCAAACTCCCCTACTAACTAGGATCCGACTACACCCCTTAAAGCCAACAAGGAAAAAAAACTTTTAGAAATAATTAACGTTTCATGAAAAAGAGGGCAAAGTTTAATCTGTAGTTAAGGTTAATGAGGGTAGTTTTCTTTACATTGGGAAAAAACTCATTTCTTTCCAATTTAAGATTCTTAAATTTGTTAAGAAGAAACCCAATTTCATTGTTATTTTATTTATTGATTCATCTATGAATTCATTTTATTTTATTTTTGTTTAACTTTAGAAGAAGGATTGCCACTCACTAAAATATACAAAGAATTGCACTAGTGCCAAGACCATGGGGGTTATTAAACATGAAAGTTTTATGAAACGAGAGAAGAAACTACCATTGCTAAATGAGAGGGTTAAACACGGTTATAAAATTTCTATTCAACATGGCACACAAACCAAAGGTGTCACAAGATTCAAAAGAACTTTAGCTGAGAACAAGAAGGTAACAATTTGGTCAAGCCATGCTACAACATTGTTATGAATGAAATAATATCATAAAGAAAGTACACAAACAAGGTGATGATCGAGTTCTATTCCTCACAAAGATAATTACAAGTTTCGCTACAAAAGGACAAGACAACTTTATTTCACAAATACCGATAATCCAAGGCAAGAGGCCTTCTAAACTCCTTTACAAGAACCATTACAATATTTACAACACATTTGACATTTATACAAGAAACTTCATAACTCAACCTGATGATACGTTTAAAACTCTTTTCTTTTATCTACTCACATAATCCATCTCGCACAAGTATTAACTCGAGTAAGTTTGGGAGACACTGAGCATGCTAAGACTACCCATTGCAAGAGTAGAAGTGAGGTTTCATAGCAAAGAGGGCTCGTAACCCTCTTTAAAACAATCTATAGTTTCATTTTTAATCCGTAAGTTTACCATCTCCTCCTTATCGGAGTCACTAAAAGTAGTACTTGTTATCATAATCAAAACCACTCTTAAAAGAAAATAAAAGAGCCATGGAATACTTTTAATATACCAACAAACCTCATCCTAGCCATCAACTACGTTACTCTTATGAATAGTTTATCAACAAGTTACCTTTTATTTATAGTTAAATGTCACACCCTTATAGAATGCAAAAACAATCCCAAAATTTCCTCCCCTTTCTCTTATGTCTGGAGAAGATATTTTCAACCATTTTAATTTTATTTAGAAAAACATTTATATATACTCATGATTGAGTTCAAGTATTTCATCTATGTCCACCAAAAGAGGATACTCGTGCATGAAGTACACTATGTCTATAAATACTAAAGTGTCTTTAACATATAGATTTCTCCTAATAGTAAATCTAACAAGTCATCAAAGATTCTTAAATTTGTTAAGAAGAAACCCAATTTCATTGTTATTTTATTTATTGTTTATTTTTTTTTAACTTTAGAAGAAGGATTGCCACTCACTAAAATATACAAAGAATTTCACTAGTTCCAAGACCATGGGGGTTATTAAACATGGAATTTTTATGAAACGAGGGAACAAACTACCCTTGGTAAATGAGAGGGATAAACACAGTTATAAAATTTCTATTCAACATGGCACACAAACCAAAGGTGTCACAAGATTCATAAGAACTTTAGTGAGAACAAGAAGGTAAAAATTTGGTCAAGCCATGTTATAACATTGTTATGAATGAAATAATATCATAAAGAAAGTACAAAAACAAGGTGATTATCGGTTCTATTCCTCACAATGATAATTACAAGTTTTGGTACAAAAGGACAAGACAACTTTATTTCACAAATACCGATAATCCAAGGAAAGAGGCCTTCTAAACTCTTTTACAAGAACCATTAAAATATTTACAACACATTTGACATTTGTAAAAGAAACTTCATAACTCAACCCAATGATACGTTTACAACTCTTTGCTTTTATCTACTCACATAATCCATCTGCACAAGTATTAACTCGAGTAAGTTCGGGAGACATGAGCATGCTAAGACTACGCATTGCAACAGTAAGCTAAAATTTAACAATATCATGAAAGGAATGCTCTATTTCAAGAATGGATCAAGGCACAAACCACTTATTAGAATTCTTCACATGAGATAAAAATTTACATTAGCCAACAAGGATGAAGCCCATTATTCTAGTAAGAATGATATCTCAAAAAAATCAAGGCAAGACCTTATTGATTATATACAAAGGCCAAGAGTATTAAGATTTCAATCATGTAATCCTATGGATTACGTGATTGAAATATAATACTCAATCCATTCATCTAAAAGGGTCCTTGCGAAGTCAAAGCATACTAGTTATGATCATAGTCATGAAACAAAACAAGGTTATTCAATCCTTCGAGAAGGGAGGTTTCATAGCAAATAGGGCTCCTAACCCTCTTTAAAACAATCTATAGTTTCATTTTTAACCCAGAAGTTTACCATCTCCTCCTTACCGGGTCACTAAAAGTAGTACTTGTTATCATAATCAAAACCACTCTTCAAAGAAAATAAAAGAGCCACGAAAGACCTTTAATCTACCAACAAACCTCATCATAGTCGTCAACTAGGTTACTATTATCAATAGTCTATCAACAAGTGACCTTTTATTTATAGTTAAATGTCACACCCTTATAGAATGCAAAAACAATCCAAAAATTTCTTCCCCTTTCTCTTATGTCTGGAGAAGATATTTTCAACCATTTTTATTTTATTTAGGAAAACATTTATATATACTCATGATTGAGTTGTATTTCATCTATGTCCAGGAAAAGAGGATACTCGTGCAGTTGGAGTACACTATGTCTATAAATACTAAAGTGTCTTTTACATATAGATTTCTCCTAACAATAAATCTAACAAGTCATCAAATTAATCATTTATGCTCGATATTTAAATATAAAACCAAATTTATAAAGAAGATTTGAATATCATCTAAAACTATCAATTCCGATTTAAGTCTCACTAAAAAAATCTATACATATTTTGAAAAAGTGCCCACTTCCCTTCAACACCTTTTGATACTGATCATGATACTACTGATTATATTATGGACATGATTATGGACTTTATTATAGTATGATGTTAGATGTTAGATCATGGATTATTGTTGACTGTGATTCAGTTATGATGCATGATGATTATTAGAGACATTTTCATATATTGATGATGATATACTGTTTGACATGGTTATATTATGGATGTTGTTCGGACATGTGATATTTGGATATTGTGGGTAGACCTAGAAATGAAAATTATTTGATGATGATATAGTTGTTGAGTAAAATTGCAAATGATCTTGTTGGTTGCTTGGATGTTGTTGTGATTCATATATCTAGATGATTTTGGAATTTTATTTATATTATTTTGGATGTTCTGATGTGGCCACGAGGCTGAAAGAGGTATTCATGTTTTGCAGGTTAAAATATCACAACAAACATCGAGGGATTGGATACCAACCACATTGGAATTCTAGATGAATTCAACAAGGTCACCATGGTAACTTGTATTGTTTTGGGTGTTTGATTGTGTTAGGGATTCCCATGGGGGGGATCACCTTTAAATGTGACCAAGGGTTATGTGTATTTATTTATTTGGTTCCTTTTTATTGATGTTTGCATGTGTTTCATGTGGTGCACTTACCCCCTTTCATTAATTATTTAATGTGGTGTTAATATTGTGAGTAATCATGTTGTTAAGTTAATTAATTAAAAGATATCATGAGAATGTAATTAATAGAGTTGTTGGTCTTGGTTTGAGTGTTGTAAGAGATGTGTAAGTGATGTATAAGTTGATTTTAGAGTATGAAACACTTCACCTTCTTGGAAATTTAAATTTTTCCTTAGAGGCTGTCTTTGGAGGCTTGTGGCATAAGTTAAACTTATTGCATACCTCTTTACCAACCATACCTATGGTTGGAGAGTTGAATATAGAACATGATTATGCATTTTAAGAAAACAAATTGTAAGTTTTAATTGCACTTTTCTTACATGGTTTAATTTCAGTCCTTTGGGGTGTGGGTTGGATTTGAGTATGTAAGTAAACTGTCATATTATTCACCCACCTATTTATTATGCATTGGATAATGAAGTTGAATTTTGGGTTGGGGTTGAGGATGTGTGATGTGGCATCCTACATGGATCCACCTCATCCTCTTATCTTCCTCTTCTATAAAATTTGAATTGCTTTCCTTGTTTTGGGTTGCTTCACTTTTGGAAACTCCTTTTGGGGTGAATTATTTTACTGTTTTGGAGCTCTTGCTTTGAAGAAGTTTTTGGAAGATTGTTGCATGCTTGTGCTTGGCTGATTTGGATTACTTGCATTGGGATAAAGCTTGCTATTTTGGAACTTGGAACAAATCCATCATGGAGAGGTAGGAGCTTGGCTCTTGAAATGATTCCTTTTTTATATGAAATTGTTATTGTTGTGAATGTTTTGGCATGTTTGTGGGATGTTGGGTAGATGGCCTAGGAATGGTGTATGAGAAGACTATGGGGTTTATTTTGTGGGAGGAACAAGTGTTTTGGGGAGGTATAAGTGTGGAGGGAGTTGGGATTTGGGTTCCACCTTACAAAGAAATAGCTTACATTTCTTTACTCATTATGGGGTGCCATAAGAGGTTGGGGAGGCATAAGAAAATGTGAGGAATAAGGGGTACTTAGGGGAGGCATAAGGGCATGTCAGGGCTTTGATATACTATATTTTGGTGGTTTGAAATCAGGTGGTGATACCCATTTTCCCTTTTGGGAGGCATAAGTAGCATCCCCATAGTTTCTTGCTACTTTGGATTGCTTGATGAATCCTCTGTGTTGTTTTTCATGCTTTAATGTAGTTGTAAACTACATTCTGTTCTTGGATTGTGTTTTAAATGTGAAAATGTTGCTTGTGGGTTGTGGAATCCCTTATTGCCATGAGTTGAATCACATCTTCTATTGCATTATGGTTGGGGCTTGGGGGCCAATGAAGAAGGATGGATTTTCCTTTTCATTGGATGTTTTGATTGGGTGGAGAGCGTTACCTTTCCCCTGCTCTTGTTGTGATCAGAATTGGAAGAATGATAAGTCTACATGTTGTTGTTCTAGAGAAAAGGATGAAAAAAAAAAAAGAGTTTGATAGTCCCTTGTTGAAATGAAATCTTATTGTAACCTTTCCCACTTGAAGTGGAAGAACTTGTATATGTTTTGTAATGGAAATATGTTGTATTGAATATGAAAGTTGTAATTTTGAAATGTAAAGGATACTCCATTTTCTGTCTTCAAATAAATAAATGTATTTTGTATGTTGTATTGTGAAATTCAATCAACAAAAAGAGAAGTTGTAAAAGAAGGAAATCTTGTCTTTTGAATAAAAGTTGCTTTTCTTTCCACAATGGAACTACTACTTTGTTTAAAATCCGAGTTTGAAATGTATTTGAAATCTTTGTTCGAAAGGAAGAAATGTGTGTGAGAAAAATACAGAACTATGTCCTTTGAAATGTGTAACATTGGAAATCATAATTTCATTTTGGTTCTTAATAGTTTTATTTGAATCAACTAAATGTATTAGATTCAAATTGGAATGAATTCTAATACATGGAAGATGAAAATGGCAAATAGATCCTTTAAAATTTAATCTTTGTTTTGTATTTTCAAACTAGAAAATAATTTATCCAAAAATGCACAGTTCGAACCTGCAACAATGAAATAAAAAATTAAATGATTAAATTGAAGTAGTATGCCCTAAACAAATTCAATTGGACAAAAATACTTAAGGAATTTCTTAGAAAATATAGCAAAATTGGGCTCAAATTTTGATGTCATTTTTTTGTCAAATTTGTTTTTTTTTTAAGTTGGGAGTCAATAAAACAAACTTACCTTCCAAATCCATCCTAAATCCATCTAAGAACAATTCTCCATGTCTAATTGACATGTTGAGAGAGGAAGAAGATCAATTGATTAAAATTTCATAAGTTAAAATTTACTAGCTTGCCTTTTAAAAGCCTACAGATTGTTTTCATGAAATTGACCCCTTAAAAATTATCAAAATAAAAAAATTATGGTTCATGTGCAAAGAGAACGTCGAGAGCTTTCGAAAAAGTCCTCTTTTGCCCAAAAATGATCTCCCAATCAAAATTTATGGCCTTTTGAAGTTTTTCTTCATTTGGCATAAAAAATAATTCTAACTGTCAAAAAAACAATTTTGGGAAAAATTTCCAAGTTTCCTCACCACCATACCATCCCACATCCAATCAAGTGCTACCACATGGCGTCACAAGGCATCGATGGAGGAGCGGATCCCCTTTTTCTTAAGTGCTTGGAAATTTTTTTGGGAAATTTTTTTACGTTTGCCCAGCGTTTCCATAGGTTTTGACCAATTAGGTGCTGCCACATGGCTTAACGGGGCTATGTCAAAGGCATGGAATCCCTTTTAACCTTGGCGCTTGCGAAATTAAAATTTGAAAAATTTCCTAGTTTCATCTATGACCCCAGCTGCCCCGCCAATCGGGATCTCGCCAAGTGACATCGTGAGGCATCGACAGAGGCATGGGTGAATTTTACCCTTTTCGCCCTTCTGGGTGTTAAAATTCTTTTATCCCCACTACCCAGCCTTTCCCCATATTGTCTTTTGAGGCACCACATAACCCTTTCGGACTTGCGTACTTGTGGAGCACCACAGTGCAAAGGTGGCTTTTTTCCCAAGCGGGAAAATATCCAAAATGTATCCCGCAAGTCCACCGCCCATGTTTGGCATGAGATTTCTTCCCTAGCCCCACCGCCCGACTCCTCCTTTGGGAAAAATTTCTCCCGCAGCCCATGCAGACCCACCCCCTATGGAAAATTTTTTCCCCAGGCCCGTAGGCCCACTCTTGAAGAAAATTTTCACCGCAAGGCCCGCTGGACCATAAATTTTGAAATACGGGTAGTTAGGAGGACTTATTTATATGATTAGAAAGGTGAGAAAATTTCCTATCTAATGGAAATGTTTTTGGAAGTTTTGAGTGCATTAGTTTCAAGAAATTCAAGTTGAGCCTTTTAATCCTATTAGAGAGTGGAATAGTGAGAAATTTCCCTCTTAATCCTAATGATTATTCTGACCCTAAGTTTTGACCCTATAAATTTAATAATTATCATATTAATAAAACTATAAGCTATTAATAGTATTTGGATTGAAAAATTTCTTGCAACAATTATTATCTTGTAACCTGGTTGTAGACTCTTTTAAACAAAAAAAATTATTCCATAATTTTCCTAACTAATCCTAGGTTATTCTTAGGTCTCAAGTGGGTTCTTTTGTTTACGGGCATTACACTTGGTATCAGAGCAATGGTTCAAAAGCTTGGGCCATTGGGCACACTAGAAAAATTGAGACATGAAACTTAAACCTAACACACTTTTAAATCTAGAAAACAACTTAGTTTAGAAATTACATATTTTAGTAAACATGGAAACTGAATAAAACTTAGAAAGATGAACTAATTCTCACCTTGGTCTATGCAGGAGGCATAGAAAGGACGAGGGGTCTTTTCACATAGACCTAGACTTACCACCACCACATCATACTATATCAGCCATCCTACCATATATTTTGTAGACTCTTCAGGATGTTAATGCCACTCTACGCAGAGGGATCATAAGGGCACATTCAGTCAGGGATGATAGGGTGATATCCATTGAGGCTCATGCATCTCCTCAACACAACGAGGAGCATAGAGGAGAGAAATACAATAAGGAGTTAGTTAGAGCAGATTCATCATAGAGGGGATAGGGAGACCAGGTTTTAGGACATAGAGATAGGTCTTGGAACCCTAGGATTACTAATGAGCATGCAAAGACGCCTAGAGGCCATCGGACCAAAAGCTGCAGATCAAAATCGGGAGATCCTAAAGCTTTGGCCATCACATTATTTTGGTGACTTAGGTGGATTTCTGTGCAAAAGCCTGGTTGGTGAGCTTGAGAGGGTGCTTTAAGCTTTGTCCTTACTCTAGTAACATGAAAGCTCATGTTACGATCCATCTACTGAGGGATGGAGTTGGTGTCTTGTGGTAGATAGAGGAGTAGAAGCTTCATGTTGATTATGAGAGAGTTACCGGGAGCTCGTTAACAAGTGATTCTCGCAACAAATATTTGTCATGGAGGTTCATACAGTAGTGGATATATGAGTTTCATGACCTCTGACAGACATCTCTTACAGTGGTTGAGTATGAGAGTAGATTTATGGATCTACTCCAATATGTTGATTACATGCAGGATGAGCTGGTGCGGATCCAAAAGTTCATCCAGGGCCTGAATCTAGACATTGGAGGTGCAATGTGGATCCACTTTGTCCATTGACGTGATGAGGCCGAGGCCTATATAGCAGAGGAGACTCGGGGAAAGACCCAACGAGGATAAAGACTGAGTTTTGAGCCGCATATAACAGATGTAGGATGATAGATCTAGGGGGTCGCACCTCTTCCCCATGGTGAAAAGGGTTCGGCACAATCATATTTTAGATCACATCAACAACAACAAGATCGGTCCCGCCCACCTTATAGACCTCCCACAGAGGTTTGATGCACTGAGACGAGGTTGGAGTATGGGGCCTCCTCCTAGGGTCCTATAAGGACACAGGTTGCCCAAAGAGCTCACTCAACAGAGCTTACCAAAGAAAGACCTCAAGAAACCGCAGGATAATCATGGTCCACACAACAAACCTCTAAAGTACGGCCCGAACCTGCTACACAGGGGAGAGGATCAGGTGATTTTTTTGGTTGTGGTGTTACTGGACATTTTTGGAGAGACTGGCCACATAACCCTAATAACATGGGTAAGACACGAGATCTCGAGCCTACTATCGGTGACATTATTCATAGTCACATGATCTATGCACTGGTTGAGAACCACCAAGCAGAGCATCAGAGCATAGTTATTGAGACTACATGTAGCATTGGTGGCATTCCTACCTCCATTTTGTTTGATTCTGGTTCTTCTAATTCTTTTATTACACCATCTCTAGTAGAGCAATGCAAGGCTAGTGAAAGTTAGGCAGGGTCTTAGTTAGGACATTGAGATGGCTTCGGGAGCCAAGATCTATGTAGAATTCTTAGTCAAGGAGTGTGTAGTGGATTTGGGACATTTCACCACTACCTTGGATCTCCGTATTGTTCCTTTGGGATCATATGGAGTTATCTTGGGTATAGAATGGTTATCGCACACGGGGCTGGATGGATTGTTACCACAATATTATATCTTGCAAAAATGATTTGGGATTTGAGTCGGTGATTTTGAAGGGGTCAAGAAAACCGTTTCTATTCGCACCATCTCTATTATGTAGCTTAAGCGGTGTGTGTGACGAGGTTGTCGGATGTATCTTTGTTACGGTTTGTGACATATCGAGGATGGGTCTAGTGGACCATTGCTAAATGATCATCCTATTTTGATAGAGTTTGAGATGGCTTTCAGTGGGGAGCTACTTTGGGGTTACCACCCCCACATGAGATTGATTTTCATATAGATCTGGTTTTGGGAACGAGTTTATCTCATGACAACCTTATGGGATGACCACTCCAAAATCATACGAGCTCAAGTTACTGACTAGAGGGCCTTATGGAGAAAGACCTTATCCATCCTAGTATATCCCCTTGGGGTGCACCGGTGAGTTTTTTGAAGAAGAAGGATGGATCCTTGTGGTTTTGTATTGATTACCACCCGCTGAATAAGGTAACGATCAAGAATCATTATCCCATTCCACACATTTAAGACTTGTTTGATCAGATGAAATGAGCCACAGTTTTCTCTAAGATTGATCTTAAATCAGGTTATCATAAGTTGAGGATTACGGAGGTGGATATTCATAACACCACCTTTCATACGAGATATGGGCACTATGAGTTCACAGTGGTACCTTTTAGTTTGATGAATGCCCCCACAATGTTTATGAGTTTGATGAATGGGGTATTTAGGACCTTGATAGATCGCTTCATGCTTATCTTCCTTGATGATATTTAGATTTACTCACCTATGCGTGAGGAGCATGAGGGGCACCTTCTCCAGGTTCTTCAATGTCTTCGGGAGCAACAAATTTATGGGAACTTGGAGAAGTGTGCATTCTTTTAGACGCAAGTGTAGTATTTGGGTCATATCATTTCTGGGGAAGGTATCGTCATCAATCCTTCCAAGATTAGAGCTATCATGGATTGGCCAACACCCACTACTGTGACTGAGGTGTGCAGCTTCATGGGATTAGTAGGTTACTATAGAATATTTGTTCAGGACTTCTCTTGGATTACGCACCCCATCACTTCCCTTCAGAGGAAAGGGAAGAATTTTGTTTGGTCAGACAGTGCGAGCGAGCCTTGATACATTGAAGGAATATCTCACTACAACACCTATTCTTACAAAGGTTCTAGGATCCACAAGGTGTGTTTTTCATTTTCACAAATGCTTCTTTAGTAGGGCTTGGAGGTGTGTTGATGCAGGAGGGCAGAGTAGAGGCTTTTGATTCTTGCAAACTCAAATATTATGAGCTTAATTATCCAACTCATGATCTTGATCTTACGGAAGTTTTGCATGGTTTGGTTCGATGGGGGCACTTTCTACTTGGTCAGAGATTCACATTTAGGATAGATCACCCTGAGTCTTCTCCACCTCTTCACCCAGCCAAATATCAACGTTGGTCAAAGCAACGTTGGATGGAGTTGCTTCGTGAGTATGATATGGAGATAGAGCATGTGAAGGGGAAGGATAATGTGGTGGTAGAAACTCTTAGCAGACGGAGACATGTGGCTATGGCCACCTCAGTGAGCATAGATTTATGGAGTAGGATTCTTTTGCAGCTTCCTCTTGACAGCTTCTACATTGCAGTTCAAGAAGAGATTGAGTCTCGAGACCCCTTGAGGGTATGTTTGATGGGTTTTATTTAGGCGAGATGGTCTTCTCAAGCACGAGGCTAGATTTATGTTCTTAGAGATGGAGGCTTGAGGTAGGACATCTTGGCAAAGGCACATCATGTACACTATTCAGCCCATCCTGGGGTGAAGAAGATGCACGCCACCTTCAAACAATTGTATTATTGGAGAGGACTTCATAGAGACATGGCACAGTTCGTGTCATGATATTTAGAGTGCCAGAAAGTAAAGGTCGAGCATCATAATCCAGTTGGCCTTCTCTTTCCTCATGTTATACCGGAGTGGAAATGGGACACCATTTCCATGGACTTCATTATTGGGCTACCGATGTCAAGATATCACCACGACGCCATCATCATCACGGTTGATAAATTGATGAAATTGGCTCACTTTTCTCTCGGTGAATCCACTTATATAGCTAGTACAGTGGCACGGGTATATTTGGATGAGATTGTCAAGTTGCATGGGATTCTATAGATGATTATTTGTGACCGCAATCCTTTATATACTTCCCATTTTTGGACTACCATGTAGCACGCCCTCAGGACGGGAATCAACTTCAACACAACATATCACCCCGAGACAGATGGACAAACTAAGCAAGTGAATCGATTTTAGAGGACATGTTCAGTGGTGTATGTGATGGATCAACAATCTAGATGGGAGGAGTACATGTACTTGGTGGAGTTTTCCTACAATAATAGTTTTCAAAATTCTATAGGCATGGATCATTTTCCGGCTTTATATGATAGAGAGTGCAGGACCCCTCTTAAGCGGGACAAAGCTAGAAGACAAGGTTTCTCTTCGACCAGATTTTTACAAGACATGGATCAACAGTTGGTTTTGATCGAGACAGAGACCGTAGGAGGAGGCACTGAGAAGAGGTAGAAGAAGTACAGATTAGTATAGGACCGACCGTAGTTTTGATGTGGGCATGAAGGTTTTCCTCGTGTGTCGTGCCACGTAAGAGACCTATCCGTTATGGAAAAGGTTCTAATTTAGCTCCTAGATTTGTGGGTCCTTTTGAGATCTTGGAGCGTATCAGCCATTTGGTCTACCATCTAGCATTACCACCTAGCTTGTCTCGCGTAAATGATGTGTTTCATGTTTCAACTCTTAGGAGATATGTTGCAGATCCTTCTCATGTGCTAGATTGGACACCACCGTAGGTGTAGGATTAGGGGCAAGTGATGGTGGAGCCCATTCACATTATAGATCACAAGACCCTGGGCCTTCGAGGCAGAGAGATTGACCAAGTCCAGGTGTAGTGGAATAGATATGATGAGATTGCAGCTACATGGGGGACGCTACATTACTACGAGTTTAGTTTCCACATTTGTTCTAGTGACTTCCAAGAGGATGTCGAGTCTAAGGGGAGGGGGATGTAGTGCCCACTTCCCTTTGACACCTTTTGATACTGATCATGATACTGCTGATTATATTATGGACATCATTATGGACCCTATTATAGTATGATGTTAGATATTAGATCACGGATTATTGTTGACCGTGATTCAATTATGATGCATGATGATTATTAGAGACATTTTCATATATTGATGATGATATATTGTTTGACATGGATATATTATGGATGTTTTTGGATATGTGATATTTGGTTATTGTGGGTAGACCTAGAAATGGAAATTATTTGATGATTATATAGTTGTTGAGTAAAATTACAAATGATCTTATTAGTTACTTGGATGTTGTTGTGATTCATATATCTAGATGATTTTAGAATTTTATTTATATTATATTGGATTTTTTGATCTCGCCACGAGGCTGAATGATATATTCATGTTTTACAGTTAAAATATCACAACAAACATCGGGAGATTGGATACCAACCACATTGGAATTTTAGATGAATTTCAACAAGGTCACCATGGCAACTTATATTGTTTTGGGTGTTTGTTTGTGTTAGGGATTCCCATGGGGGATCACCTTTAAATGTGACCAAGGGTTATGTGTATTTATTTATTTGGTTCCTTTTTATTGATGTTTGCATGTGTTTCATGTGGTGCACTTACCCACTTTAATTAATTATTTAATGTGGTGTTAATATTGTGAGTAATCATGTTGTTAAGTTAATTAATTAAAATATATCATGAGAATGTAATTAATAGAGTTGTTGGTCTTGGTTTGAGTGTTGTAAGAGATGTGTAAGTGATGTGTAAGTTGATTTTAGAGTATGAAACACTCCACCTTCTTAAAAATTCGAATTTGTCCTTGGAGGTTGATTTTGGAGGCTTGTGGGACAAGTTAAACTTGTCCCATACCTCTTAAATTTATTTACCAACCATACCTATGGTTGGAGAGTTGAATTTAGACTTTCATTATGCATTTTGAGAAGACAAATTGTAAGTTTTAATTGCACTTTTCTTACATGGTTTAATTTCAGTCCTTTGGGGTGTGGGTTGGATTTGAGTATGTAAGTAAACTGTCATATTATTCACCCACCTATTTATTATGCATTGGAGAATGAAGTTGACTTTTGGGTTGGGGTTGAGGATGTGTGATGTGGCATCCTACATGGATCCACCTCACCGTCTTATCTTCCTTCTTCTATAAAATTTGAATTGCTTGCCTTGTTTTGGGGTGCTACACTTTTGGAAATTCCTTTTGGGGAAAATTCTTTTGCTATTTTGGAGCTCTTGCTTTGAAGAAGTTTTTGGAATTTTTTTACATGCTTGTGCTTGACTGATTTAGATTACTCGCATTGGGATAAAGCTTGTTATTTTGGAACTCGGAACAACTCCATCATGGAGAGGTAGGAGCTTGGATCTTGAAATGCTTCCTTTTTATATGAAATTGTAATTGTTGTGAATGTTTTAGCATGTTTGTGGGATGTTGGGTAGATGGCCTAGGAATGGTGTAGGAGAAGACTATAGGGTTTATTTTGTGGGAGGCTCAAGTGTTTTGGGGAGTTATAAGTGTGGAGGGAGTTGGTATTTGGGTTCCACCTTACAAAGAAATAGCTTACATTTCTTTACTCGTTATGGGGAACCATAAGAGGTTAGGGAGGCATAAGAAAATTTGAGGAATAAGGGGTACTTGGGGAGGCATAAGGGCATGTCGGGGCTTTGATATACTATATTTTGGTAGTTTGAATTCATGTAGTGATATGAATTTACCCTTTTGGGAGGCATAAGTAGCATCCACCATAGTTTCTTTCTCCTTTGGCTTGCTTGATGAAGCCTCGTTTTTTTTTCATGCTTTAATGTAGTTGTAAACTAAATTATGTTCTTGAACTGTGTTTTAAATGTGAAAATGTTGCTTGTGGGTTGTGGAAGCCCTTATTGCCATGAGTTGAATCACATCTTCTATTACATTATGGTTGGGCCTCGGGGGCCAATGAAGAAGGATGGCTTCTCCTCTTCATTGGATGTCTTGGTTAGGTGGAGAGCGTTGCCTTTCATCCGATCTTGTTATGATCAGAAATGGAAGAATGATAAATCTATATGTTTTGTTATGGAGTGAAGGAAGAAAAAAAGAGATTTTGTGAGTCCCTTTTGAAATGAAATCTTATTGTAATGTTTCCCACTTGAAGTGGATGAACTTTTATATGTATTGTATTGGAAATATATTGTATTAAATATGAAAGTTGTAATTTTGAAATGTAAAGGAAAGATATACTCCGTTTTCTATCTACAAAGAAAGAGATGTATTTTGTATATTCTATTGTGAAAATTAACAAAAATAGAAGTTGTAAAATAAGGAAATCTTGTGTTTTGAATAAAAGATGCATTTCTTTCCACAATTGGAACAATTGATGTTTAAAATTTGAATTTGAAATGTATTTGAAATATCATTCGAAAGGAAGAAATACGTGTGAGAAAAATACGTAACTCCATCCTTTGAAATCAGAATCGTTATCCAAAATTCACCCCTCAAGGTAATTTTGATAACATGCATCAAATTCTTTAGTCCCAAGCAATTATATTGATTCAAGGCAAAAATCGTGTTTCTAGGGTCCCCTCGGCTTCTTTCTAACTCTCTTGTCCAAGAAGAAAACCCAAAAGTTTTAAAAATGTGAAAAAATTGCAAAAGCCAAGCTTGGTGCCGAAAAAATGAAGAAAATCGGCTAAGTCCTAGTCTGCATAAAGCGATTGGGGGATTGAACGGCGGGCGCGAATCGGCCGAAAAGCCGCTAGGTAGTCTGTGAGCAGATTGGGACAAAGGTACGCGCAGGATGTGAGGGACGCGAAAAGCCGAAGCGGCCGAAGGCAAAGAAGAAAAGTCAACGTTTGACCCGTGAAACTTCAAACGGCCATAACTTTTGACTCCGAGCTCCGATTTTCATAAAATTAGACTTTCTGGAACGAGCACGACGTCCTCTACGCCACAAAAATGGATTTATTATTTTTGATGAGGGTAGATATATTTAATTAAGAGAAATATATTCGGCTCCAATCAGTTAATGCTCATTCCGTCGAATCAAATGACGTAAAACGCCCTGCTAGACCCAAAATAGCTGCCCGCACTCAGAAGGCCATAACTTTTGCATTTCTCAACGAAATCACACAAAATTGGTACCGTTGGAATCGTGGCTCCAAGCCCGACACAAAACTATCAATAAATTATAGATTTTATGAGATATTGATTAAGTTTTTTAATAAAACGTGGCCGGGTTCATAACAGTGTTTTATTTGGTAGTTGGGAGTGCAATTAAGAGGCATGGTCATCATTCTTTCTCTGTTGTAGCACATGGGACAGTATGGGGAGCCTTTTGCAAGTAATATATAATCATTTTACTCCTTTTAATGCCTCTTACAGGTGGTTGAAGGACAGATTTCGGGATTTCCATTTTCCCTTCTCTTTCCCTTCTCATTTTTTCTATAAATTGGAGTGTTGGGCTCATTGAAAAGGGAGAGGTAGTTTTGTAGAAAAGCTCTGCCAAAATTGCTTTGTGAAGCCAATGTGTTGTAGGCCCTTGTTGTGGACTCCTCGCATGGTGATCCAGGCCCTTATCTTGTAATAGATTGAACTGCGCATACCAGGAAGCAATAAAATACAAATTTGTGGATGTGTCTTCCCCCTGCTTTGTGTTTTCTTGTATTCTTCTTTCCCCTTTAACCTTCTTTACAAGAATATTGTGCCTATTATTATGTTCTTGCAGGGATTCATTGTCATTATGTATGCTTGGAATATTGTTGTGAATGCATTTTGCTAGATTATGGAGAACTGTCATCACCTCTTCTAGTGTGCACTTTGCCTCTATATTTCACACATTTGGAGACTACTCTCACACCCTCCTTTTCTGGTGTATCACCGCTTTAGTGTAGGCTTTCATTTTATGCATTCTCTCTCCCTGGTCCCTTGGAAATTTAGATTAGAATAGTTAGTTTCCCTTGCATTAGAGTAGATTGTGGCAGGTAGTTTAGGAGCAAGGACCAGCTTTCTCTAGAGGTCTATCTCAAGTAGCAAGTCCCACAACTTGGAGATAGTACCCATGTTATCCAATCACACCGTGAGTACAAGTATATGCACTTGTATAAACACAAGGGTGCTGTGATTCGGTGATAACAAAGTAACATTAGAAATCAGAATTTCATTTTGGTTCTAAATAGTTTGATTTGAATCAACTAAATGTATTAGATTAGAATTGGAATGAATTCTAATACTTGGAAGATGAAAATCTCAAATAGATCCTTTAAATTTTGATCTCTCTTTTGTATTTTCAAACTGGCAAATACTTTATCCAAAAACGCATACTGATTCAAACCTAGAATAATGAAATAACAAATTGAAAGATTAAATTGAAGTAATATGCCCTAAAAAAATTCAATTGGACAAAACTACTTAAGGAATTTCTCATAAAACGTAGCAAAATCGGGCTCAAACCGTTTTGTTGTCGTTTTCCTGTCAAAGTTGTTTTTTTAAAATTTGGGAGTCAATCAAACAAACTTACCTTCCAAATCCATTATAAATCCATCTAAGAACAATTCTCCATGTCTAATTGACATGTTGAGAGAGGAAGAAGATCAATTGATTAAAATTTCATACGTTAAAATTTACTAGCTTGCCTTTTAAAATCCTCGCACTAATTGCTTTTATGAAATTGGCCCCTTAAGTATTATCAAAATAAAAATTTATGGTTCTTGTGCAAAGAGGACATTGAAATATTTTCAAAAAGTCCTCGTTTTTCCAAAAATAGTATCCCAATCAAAGCGTTATGGCCTTATGAAGTTTTTCTTCATTTGGCATCAAAAATAATTCTAACTGTCAAAAAAAAATTGGGAAAAATTTCTAAGTTTCTTCCACAACCCTGCCAGCCCACAACCAATCAGGTGTTGCCACGTGGCATCACAATGCGTCGATGAGAGGAGCAGATCCCCTTTTTTCTTAGCGATTCAAAAAAATTTCTACGTTTCCCGCATGTTCTCGTAGGCCTGCAACTAATCAGGTGCTGCCACATGGCTTAACGAGGCTCTGTCAAAGGCATGAAATTTCCTAGTTTCGTCTATGGGCTCGCCACCCTCTCCCAATCAGGATTTGCCACGTGGAATCGCGAGTCACGGGTGAATTTTACCCTTTTCACCCTTCTCGGCATTAAAATTATTTCATCCCCGCTAGCCCACTTTCCCTACATTAACTTTTGAGGTGCCACGTGTCCCTTACAAAACCTGTAGACTTGCGGGAGTGCAGTGCAAAGGTGGATTTTCGCCCCAAGCGGGAAAATTTCCAAACGTCTCCTGCGGCTCCTCCGGCCCATGTCTAGGTAAGATTTCATTTGTAGCCTCGCCGCCGACCCAACTCCTCCTCTGGGAAAATTTTCTCCCCGCAGCCCGCAGACGCATCCCTAGGGAATATTTTCTTCCCTAGGCCCGCAGCCTGCTCTTGCGGAAACTTTTTCACCCAAAGGCCCACCGGCCCATAACTTTTGAAATAGAGGGATTTAGGAGGACTTATTTATATCACTAGAAAGATGACAAATTTTCCAATCTAATGGGAATTTTTTTGTGAAGTTTTGAGTGCGTTAATTTTAAGAACTTCAAGTTGAACCTTTTAAGCCTTTTAGAGAGTGGAATAGTGAGAAATTTCCCTCTTAATCCTAATGATTATTCTAACCCTAAGTTTTGACCCCGTGAATTTAATAATTGTTGTATTAATAAAATTATAAGCTATTAATAGTATTTTTCTTGAAAACTTGCTTGTGACAAACTGTTGTCTCAGTAACCTAGTTATAGACTCTTTTAAACAAAAAAATTTATTCCATAATTTTCCTAACTAATCCTAGGTTGTTCTTGGGTCTCAAGTGGGTTTTTTTTACGGGCGTTACACTTGGTATCAGAGTGATGGTTCAAAATCTTGGGCCATTGTGCACACTAGAAAACTTGAGACATGAAACTTAAACCTAACACACTCTTAAATCTATAAAAAACTTAGTTTAGAAATTACATATTTTAGTAAACATGGAAACTGAATAAAACTTAGAAAGATGAACTAATTCTCACGTTGGTCTATGCAAGAGGCACAGACGGGATGAGGGGTCATTTCACATAGACCTAGACTTACCACCCACAAATCATGTTGTAGCAACCATCCTACCACAAATTTTGTAGACTCTTCAGGATGTTACTGCTTGCTTCCACGTGGAGGGACCAAAAGGAAACATTCAATCGTGCATGATAGGGTGAAATCCATTGAGGCTCATGAATCTCCTCGACACAATGAGGAGCATAGAGGAGAGAACTCACATAAGGAGTTAGTTAGAGTATAGTCACCACAATGGGGATAGGAGACCGAGTTTCAAGACACATAGATAGGTCTTGGATCCCTTGGCTTAGGGATGAGTATGTAGAAAGGCTTAGAGTCATTGTCATCGGGACCTATAGATCACATCGAGATCCTAAAACTTTGGCTATCACATTATTCGGTGACTTAGGTGGATTTTAGGTAGAATCCTGGTTGGTGAGCTTGAGTGGATGCTTCAAGCTCTGTCCTTGTTCTAGCAACATGAAAGCTCATGTTACGATACATCTACTAAGGGATGGAGCTGGTGTCTGGTGGTGGATAGAGGAGTAGAAGCTCCATGTTGATTCTGAGATAGTTACCTGGGAGCTCTTTGAGGAGTGATTCAAGAGAAGATATTTGTCATGGAGGTTCATACAACAATGGATAGATGAGTTTCATGACCTCCGATAGGCATCTCTTACAAGTGGTGAGTATGAGAGTAGATTTCTAGATCCACTCTAGTATGCTGATTACATGAAGGATGAGTAGGTGTGGATTCACATGTTCATCTGGGGCCTGAATCTAGACATTGGAGGTGCATTGTGGATCCATTATCCATAGAAATTAGTTGAGGTTGTCGAGAAGGCCTATATAGCAGAGGAGACTCAGGGAAAGACCCAACAAGCTAGAGACTCGAGTCCAGAGCCACATATAGCAGATGTAGGACAACAATTCTAGGGGGTCAGTACCTCTTCCTCGTGGTGGATAGGGTTCAACATAGTCATCTTTTAGACCACAGCAGCAGCAGTCCCACCCACCTTATAGACCTCCACATAGGTTTGATGCATAAAGATGTCGAGAGTATGAGGCCTCCTCTAGGGGTCCCATTAGGACAAAGGATTCCCAAAGAGCTCACTCAGTAGGAGCTTACCAACAAGGACCTTAGAAGACCATAGCCGATCATCGGATCCACACCATAGACCTCCAGAGTACCGGTCGGACCTGCTACATAGGGGAGAGGATTAGGCGGTTATTTTGGTTATGGTGTTACTGAACATTTTTGGAGAGACTGCCCATAGAACCATAATAACAAGGGTAAGACACATATATCGAGAGCCTCTCGTTAGTGACATGGGGCATAGTCATAGCATCTATGAAGTGGTTTAGAACCACCAAACAGAGCATTAGAGAAAATTTATTAAGACTATAGGTATCATTGGTGGCATTCCTACCTCCATTTCGTTTGATTCTGGTTCTTCTAATTCTTTCATTACACCATCTCTATTAGAGCGATGCAAAGTTAGTGGCAATTAGGAAGGGTCTTAGTTGGACGTTGAGATGGCTTTAGGAGCCAAGATCTCTATAGACTCCTTAATCAAGGAGTGTGTAGTGGATTTGGGACCTTTCACCACTACCTGGATCTCTCGTATCCTTCTTTTGGGCTCATATGGAGTCATCTTCAAGTATGGATTAGTTATCCGCACATAGGGCCGGGATGGATTGTTACCACAATATTATATCTTGCGTAGATGATTTGGGATTTGAGTCGGTGATTTTAGGTGTCGGGAGACCTGTTTCTATTCACACCATCTCGTTATACATCTTAAGAGGTGTGTATGATGAGGTTGTCGGATGTATCTGTTGGGCGGTTTGTGACATATCGAGGATGGGTCTAGTGGACCATCGCTAAATGATCATCCCATTTTGATAGAGTTTACAGATGTCTTTTCAGGGGAACTACTAGGTTACCACCCCCACGTGAGATTGATTTTCATACAGATCAGTTCCGGGAATAGAGCCTATCTCACAAGCACCTTATGGATGACCACCATAGAATTATATGAGCTCAAGTTATAGCCTGGAGGGCCTTATGAAGAAAGACCTTATCCGTCCTAGTGTATCCTCTTGGGGTGCGCGGTGGGTTTTGTGAAGAAGAAGGATGGATCCTTGTGGTTGTGTATTGATTATCTCCAACTTAATAAGGTAACGATAAAGAATCGTTATCCCATTCCACACATTGAAGACTTATTAGATCAGATGAAATGAGCCACAATTTTCTCTAAGATTGATCTTAAATCAGGTTATCATAAGTTGAGGATTGCGGAGGTGGATATTCATAACACCACCTTTCATACGAGATATGGGCACTATGAGTTCACAAAGTGGTACCTTTTAATTTGACGAATGCCCCGCAATGTTTATGAGTTTTATGAATGGGGTATTTAGGACCTTCATAGATCACTTCATGCTCATCTTCCTTGATGAAATTTTTATTTACTCACCTATGCATGATGAGCACAAGGGGCACCTTCGCCAAAGTTATTTAGCATCTTTGGGAATAGTAGCTTTAAGGGAAATTGGATAAGTAGCTTTAAGAACTTCTCTCGAATTGTGTACCCCATCACTTCCCTTCAAAGGAAAGGGAAGAATTTTGTTTGGTCAGAAAAGTGTGAGCAGGGCTTTACTATATCTTTGAAGGAATGTCTCACTATAAAGCACCTATTCTTGCAGTGTCGGATCCAGAGGGTGAGTTTTTCATTTGCATGGATGCTTCTTTAACAAAGTGCTTGGAGGTGTGTTGATGCGTAGTGCAGAGTAGTGGCTTTTAAGTATCACAAAATCAAAGATTACGAGCTTAATTATCCAACTCATGATCTTGAGCTTGCAGTAGTTGTGCACGCTTTGGTTCGATGGAGGCACTTTCTGCTTGGTCGGAGATTCACACTCATGATAGATCACCTAAGTCTTCGCCATCTCTTCACGCAGCCCAATCTCAACGCTCGTCAATGCATTAGATGGAGTTTCTTTGTGAGTATGATATGGAGATAGATCATATGAAGGGGAAGGAGAATGTGATGGTAGACACTTTCAGCAGATGTAGACATGTGCCTATGGCCACCTCACCTGAGCACATATTTTGGAGCAGGATTCTTCAAAGACTTCCTCTTAATAATTTCTACATTGCATAGTTCAAGTAGAGATTGAGTCTTAGAGATTCCTCAAGGGGAAGTTTGATGGTTTATCTTAAGAGGTAGATGGTCTTCTCGGGCACGAGAGGCTGGATTTATGCTCCATGAGATGGTGGCTTGAGGTAGGACATCTTGGCAAAGGCACATTGTGCACCATATTCAGCCCATCCCGGGGTGAAGAAGATGCACGCCACCTTGAAATAGTTGTATCATTAGAGAGGACTTCGAGAGGTGTGCCTCGAGTTCATGTCACAATGTTTATATTTCTAGAAAGTTAAGGCCGAGCATCAACATCTAGCCTGGCCTTTTCTTTCCTCATGATATACCGAGTGGAAATGGGACACCATTTCCGTAGACTTCATTGTTGGGATACATCGATGTTGAGATATCACCATGATGCCATCATGGTCATGATTTATAAATTGACGAAAGTGGCTCACTTTTCTTTGGTGAATACCACTTATACAGCTAGTGCAGTGGCACGGGTATATTTGGATGAGATTGTCGGAGTTGTATGGGATTCCATGGAAGATTATTTGTGACCGTGATCCTTTCTATACTTCCCATTTCCTCGGACTACCATATAAAACACCCTCGGGATGAGAATCAACTTTAGTATAGTATATCACCCCAAGACCGATGGACGACGGTGAGCAGGGAATCATATTTTAAGGGACATGCTCAGGATGTATGTGATGGATTAGTAGTCTAGATGGGAGGAGTACCTGTACTTGGTGGAGTTTTCCTACAATAATAGTTTTCAGAGTTCTATAGGCATGGCTCCTTTTTAGGATTTGTATGGTAGAGAGTGCAGGACACCTCTTAACTAGGACAAGCTAGAGGACAAGGTTTCTCTTGGACCAGCTTTGTTGCAGGACATGGAGTAGCAGGTGGTTTTGATCAAACAGAGATTACAGGAGGCACAAGATAGGTATAAGAAGTACGCAAATCAACATAGGACCAACCGTAGTTTTGATGTGGGCATGAAGGTGTTCCTTCGTGTCAAGCCACATAAGATCCCTATCCGTTATGGAAAAGGTTCTAAGTTAGCTCCTAGATTCATGGGTCCTTTTGAGATCTTGGAGTGTATCGGCCCTTTAGCCTACCGTCTAGCATTGCCACCTAGCTTGTCTCGCATACATGATGTGTTTCATATTTCAATTCTTAGGAGATATGTTACTGAGATCCTTCTCATGTGCTATATTAAACATCATTGCATGTACAGGATCAAGGATAGGTGATGGTGGAGCCCGTTTGCATTAAAGATCGTAGGACCACGGGCCTTCGAGGAAGAGAGAATGACCAAGTCCGGGTGCGGTGGGACACATATGATGAGATTACGACTACATGAGAGGATGCTACATTACTACGAGTTTAGTTTTCACATTTATTCCAGTGACTTCCGGGAGGAAGTTGATTCTAAGGGGAGAGGGATGTAGTGCCCACTTCCCCTTAACACCTTTGATCATCGATCATGATTTTGCTGATTATATTATGGACATGATTATGGACCTTATTATAGTATGGTGTTAGATGTTAGATCATGGGCTATTGTTGACCGTGACTCATTTATGATGCATGATGATATGTTGTTTGACATGGTTATATTATGGATGTTGTTCGGACATGTGATAGTTGGATAGTGTGGGTAGACCTAGAAATGAAATTTATTTGATGATGATATAGTTGTTGAGTAAAATTGCAAATGATCTTGTTGGTTGCTTAGATGTTGTTGTGATATATATATATATATATGTAGATGATTTTGGAATTTTATTTATATTATTATATATATTTTGATGTGGCCACGAGGTGAAGGAGATATTCGTGTTTACGAGTTAAAATATCACAACAAACATTGGGGGATTAGAGACCAACCACATTGGAATTCTAGATGAATTCAACAAGGTCACCATGGAAACTTGTATTGTTTTGGGTGTTTGATTGTGTTAGGGATTCCCATGGGGGGATCACCTTTAAATGTGACCAAGGGTTATGTGTATTTATTTATTTGGTTCCTTTTTATTGATGTTTGCATGTGTTTCATGTGGTGCACTTACCCCCTTTCATTAATTATTTAATGTGGTGTTAATATTGTGAGTAATCATGTTGTTAAGTTAATTAATTAAAAGATATCATGAGAATGTAATTAATAGAGTTGTTGGTCTTGGTTTGAGTGTTGTAAGAGATGTGTAAGTTGATTTTAGAGTATGAAACACTCCACCTTCTTGGAAATTCGAATTTGTCCTTGGAGGCTGATTTTGGAGGCTTGTGGGACAAGTTAAACTTGTCCCATACCTCTTAAATTTATTTACCAACCATACCTATGGTTGGAGAGTTGAATTTAGACTTTCATTATGCATTTTGAGAAGAAAAATTGTAATTTTTAATTGCACTTTTATTACACAGTTTAATTTCAGTCCTTTGGGGTGTGGGTTGGATTTGAGTGTGTAAGTAAACTATCATATTATTCACCCACCTATTTATTATGCATTGGAGAATGAAGTTGACTTTTGGGTTGGGGTTGAGGATATGTGATTTGGTATCATACATGGATCCACCTCATCCTCTTCTCTTGCCTCTTCAGTAAAATTCGAATTGCTTGCCTTGTTTTGGGTTGCTTCACTTTTGAAACTCCTTTTGGGGATTTTTTTGCTATTTTGGACCTCTTGCTTTGAAATTTTTTTGGAAGTTTGTTGCATGCTTGTGCTTGGCTAATTTAGTTTACTCTTATTGGGATAAAGCTTGTTATTTTCGAACTAGGAAAACTCCATCATTGAGAGGTAGGAGAATGGATCTTGAAATTCTTCCTTTTTGTTTATGAAATTGTTGTTGTTGTGAATGTTTTAACATGTTGTTGGGATATTGGGTAGATGGCTAGGAATGGTGTAGAGAAGACTAAGGGGTTTATTTTGTGGGATGCTCAAGTCTTTTGGGCTAGTATAAGTGTGGAGAGGAGTTGGGATTTTGGTTCCACCTTACAAAGAAATATATTGCATTTCTTTACTCATTATGGGGTGCCATAAGAGCTTTGGGAGGCATAAGGAAATGTGAGGAATAAGGGGTACTTGGGGAGGCATAAGGGCATGTTAGGGCTTTGATATACTATATTTTGGTGGTTTGAAATCAGGTGGTGATACCCATTTCCCCTTTTGGGAGGCATAAGTAGCATCCCCCATAGTTTCTTGCTCCTTTGGCTTGCTTGATGAAGCCTCAGTGTTGTTTTTCATGCTTTAATATAGTTGTAAACTACATTCTGTTCTTGGACTGTGTTTTAAATGTTAAAATATTGCTTGTGTGTTGTGGAAGCCCTTGTTGCCATGAGTTGAATCACATATTCTATTGCATTATGGTTGGGGCTTGGGGGCTAATGAAGAAGGATGGATTCTCCTCTTCATTGGATGTCTTGGTTGGGTGGAGAGCGTTACCTTTCCCCTACTCTTTTTGTGATCAGAATTGGAAGAATGATAACTCTAAATGTTATTGTTCTAGAGAAAAGGAAGAAAAAAAAAGAGAGTTTGATAGTCCCTTGTTGAAATGAACTCTTATTGTAACCTTTCCCACTTGAAGTGGAAGAACTTGTATATGTTTTGTAATGGAAATATGTTGTATTGAATATGAAATTTGTAATTTTGAAATGTAAAGGAAAGATATACTTTGTTTTCTGTCTTGAAAGAAAGAGATGTATTTTGTATATTGTATTGTGAAAATCAACAGAAAAGAGAAGTTGTAAAAGAAGGAAATATTGTCTTTTGAATAAAAGTTGCATTTCTTTCCACAATTGGAACTACTGTTGTTTAAAATCTGAGTTTGAAATGTATTTGAAATCTCTATTTGAAAGGAAGAAATGTGTGTGAGGAAAATACATAACTCCATCCTTTGAAATGTCTAACATTGGAAATCAAAATTTCATTTTGGTTCTGAATAGTTTGATTTGAATTAACTAAATTTATTAGATTAGAATTGGAATGAATTCTAATACTTGGAAGATGAAAATGGCAAATAGATCCTTTAAAATTTGATCTTTGTTTTATATTTTCAAACTGGCAAATAATTTATCAAAAATGCATGAGTTCAAACCTGCAATCATGAAATAAATAATTAAATGATTAAATTGAAGTACTATGCCCAAAACAAATTTAATTGGAAAAAAATACTTAAGGAATTTCTTAGAAAACCTAGCAAAATCGGGCTCAAACGTTTTCTTTGTCGTTTTATTGTCAAAGTTGTTTTTTTAAAAAAAAAAGAAGATTCGATCAAACAAACTTACTTTCCAAATCCATCCTAAATCCATCTAAGAACAATTATCCATGTCTAATTGACATGTCATGAGAGGAAGAATAATTGATTAAAATTTCATAAGTTAAAATTTACCAACTTTCCTTTTAAAATCCTACAGATCATTTTCTTGAAATTTACCACTTAAAAATTATCAAAATAAAAAAATTATGGTTCCCGTGCAAAGAGGACGTCGAGATCTTACCAAAAATTCCTCTTTTTCCCAAAACCGATCTCCCAATCAACAGTTATGGCCTTCTGAAGTTTTTATTCATTTAGTGTCAAAAATAATTTAACTGTCAAAAAAAAAAAATTGGAATAATTTCTAAGTTTCCTTCACCACCCCACCGGCCCAATGCCAATCATGTGCTATCACGTGGCGTCACAAGGCGTTGGCAGAGGATATGATTCCCCTTTTTGCTTAGCACTTCACAATTTTTTTGGGAAAAATTTCTATGTTTCCCCCGCGTTTCCATAGGCCCGCAGCCAATTAGGTGCTGCCACATGGCTTAACAAGGCTCTGTCAGAGGCATAGAATCCCTTTTAACCTTGGCACTTATGAAATTAAAATTTGGAAACTTTTCCTAGTTTCCTCCGTGGCCCCACCGCCCGTCGCCAATCAAGATCTGCCACGTGGCATCGCGAGGTGTTGGCAGAGGCACGGGTGAATTTTACCCTTTTCACCCTTTTGGGCATTAAAATTATTTTATCCCCTCCACCCCACTTTCCTCATTTTTTCTTTTGAGGTGCCACATGTCCCTTGTAGATTTACAGACTTGCGGACTTACGGGAGCATGGGTGCAAAGGTGGCTTTTTGCCCCGAGCAGGAAAATTTCAAAAACGTCTCCCGTGGCTCCGCCAGCCCATGTCTGGGATGAGATTTCATCCCCAACCCCGCTGACCCAACTCCTACTCTGGGAAAAATTTCTCCCCATAGCCCGCAGACCCGCCCCTGGGGAAAATTTTCTCCCAGGCTCTTGCAGCCCGCTCTTGGGGAATATTTTCAACCCAAGGCCGACTGGCCCATAACTTTTGAAATATAGGGAATTAGGAGGACTTATTTATATCAATAGAGAAAGGTGAGAAAATTTTCTATCTAATGGGAATGTTTTTGGGAAGTTCCGAGTGCATTAATTTTGAGAAATTCAAGTTGAACATTTTAAGCTGTTAGAGAGTGGTATAGTGAGAAATTGCCCTCTTAATCCTTATGATTATTCTAACCCTAAGTTTTGACCTGTAAATTTAATAATTACTTGTATTAATAAAACTATGAGCTATTAATAGTATTTGGCTTGAAAAGTTGCTTCATGACAACTATTTTCTTGTAACTTGGGTTAGACTCTTTTAAAGAAAACAAAAATATTCCATAATTTTCCTAACTAATCCTAGGTTGTTCTTGGTTCTCAAGTGGGTTTTTTTTTACTGCGTTATAATTTTAATATCACAATTAATGATTCCATATGGTTTTGGTGTATCAAAAATAAATCTTAAAACAAAGATTGAAGCATCAAGCTAAATATTTCATAATAGATTTAAGTATCTAATTAAACCTTCAAACACATTTTTAAGTCTCAAGCTAAATATTTCACAACAAATTCAAGTAACAAACCAAATCATTCAATATTGATTTAAGTTTAAAACTATACCTTCACACATGATTTAAGTATAAAACCAAATATTTTAGAACTTATTTCAGGCCGTAGATGTGAACTATCGGTACACCGAACCATCACCACCTAAAATTCATACAATTCCAATTTAAATGCATTACTAACTATAAGTATAGCGAAAGTATCCTCATTCTTAGTAATAATCCGGATATAGGGAAAGGTTATCTATAAGCCCTATTTTAGTATGCCCACACAATTTTTAACCACGTGATATATATATATCTATCTATCTATCTATCTATCTATCTATAGATATATAGATAGATAAATAGATATATATAGATATAAATAGATATATATATATATATATATATATATATATATATATATATATATATATATATAAGGAAGATCATCACAACACGGTTTAACAAAGTATCAATCATCGTGCGAGTTAACAAAATAACCCCCTTCATCAAATCATATCCTTACTATCCCCTTTGTTGGATATATCTTGTTTAGAAATCCCTTATTCACGGATAGGGTTATTATCAATGAATTGTTAAGGTAGCTTCTGTACCGGCACACAATTATTAACCCATAGCCATGTATACATCTTCATAAATTTCCCCAACCTCTATAGAGTTACCCAGATTCCTACTTCGGCCGAGATATAAGACCTACTCAATAGGGAATTAGACTCCCACAACAT
The DNA here is from genome assembly GCA_018340775.1 of Taxus wallichiana var. yunnanensis. NCBI lineage: Eukaryota > Viridiplantae > Streptophyta > Pinopsida > Cupressales > Taxaceae > Taxus > Taxus wallichiana. The sequence goes on along the minus strand of CM031235.1, from coordinate 791,115,610 downwards.
AGCTCGAACCCAACCAAAACCAATAATGAAAACTAGGAACAGAGAGGGGTTATCCTCCGAAACCCCAAACAATAGAATTATGTCAGACGAGATAAGTCTACCTTCCTTCCACATTAAGATTCAAAAGTAACCAAACTCGATTACTAAATTATTTACCGATAAAATAAGCATAGATAAGACCCCACATGTCTCGACATATTATGATATTCTATATGACTATCATATAAAGCATTCTGAGGTTATAGAGAGAAAGACATATAGAGATACAAATATCATCACTAAAAAAATGGGTTTCGTGGATGAAAAATAGGTTAGAGTAACAATGCCATGCAAAATAAGAAAAGGAATAACTCGGCTAAGGGAGAAAAATGTTATATCATGCAAAACCAAGCAATTTAGAAGGAGGTATAGAGGGGGCATCCAATATTCTTAATGGGAGAAAATAAAACGACTTCACAAAAACCATTCCAGGCACCATTGCAAGAAGGAAGACTATTTGTTGCATGATATTAACAAAAGGTAGTAAAAAGTTGCAATTTTCAGATGTAACATGCCCGCAAATGCTTCCCACTCAAAATTGCATCCACCGGTCTCTAGGAATTGCAAAATAGGCTAAATTTAATTGTCAACATGCTTTTGGATGACCATACATTGTGCATGGCCATGTTTTGGCATAAACAAGGAGAAAAGAAAGAAAAATGACAACAACCATGGAGGATGGTCTGCACTGTGAGTGTCGTATTTGCACTAAGTTCCAAGGCCTTCTCAACAACCACGATCCGGGAAGGTCTCCTCCTCAAACCGTAGTTCCCACTTCCCTTTGACACTTTCTTTGATACTAATCATGATACTGCTGATTACATTATGGACATGATTATGGACTTTATTATAGTATGATGTTAGATGTTAGATCATGGAGTATTGTTGACTTGATTCAGTTATGATGCATGATGTTTATTAGAGACATGTTATATTTTGATGATGACATACTTTTTGTTTGACATGGTTATAATGGATGTTGTTAGGACTTGTGATATTTGAAGATTGTGAGTAGACCTAGAAATGAAAAATTATTGGATATTGATATAGTTGTTGATAAAACTATAAATGATATGGTTAAATTGCCTTGATGTTGTGGTGATTCATATATCCGAATGATTTAGAGAATTATATTTATATTATTTTGGATATTCGGTATGGCCACAAGGCCAAAGGAGGTATTTGTGTTTTACATATTAAAAGATCACAACAAACATCGGGGATTCGAGACCAACCACATGGAATTCTTGATGAATTCAACAAGGTCACCATAAAGAACTAGTATTTGTTGTGTGTGTTTTGTATTTTCGTTAGGGATTCCCATGGGGGAATCACCTTTAAATGTGACCAAGGGGTTTTATGTTTCTCTTTAATTTTTCTCTCCCTTTTGTTTATGTTTGCATGCGTTTAATTTTGTGGTGCTTTTACCCCTTTCATTATTTATTAAATAGTGTAAAAATATTGTGAGTAATCATATTGTTAAAATAAATAAATCAGAATTTTCATAAGAAAGTAATTAATAGATTTGTTGGCTCTTAATGAAAGCGTTGTAAGTAATGTGTAAGTGATGTGTAAGTTGACTCTTGAGTGTGAAACACTCCACTTTCTTGGAAATTTGAATCTGTCCTTGGAGGCTGTTTTATTTGGCTTGTGGGACAACTTAAACTTGTCCCATTACTCTTAAATTTATTTACCAACCACACCTATGGTTAGAGAGTTTAAATTAGAATTTTTAATGCATTTTGGGAAGACAAATTGTATGTTTTAATTGCATTTTTCTTACATGTTTTAATTTCAGTCCTTTGGGGTGTGGGTTGGATTTGAGTGTGTAAGTAAATTGTCATATTATTCACCCACTTATTATTATGTTTTGGAGGATGAAGTTGAATTTTGGGTTAGGGCTAAGGATGTGTGATGTGGCATCCTACATGGATCCACCTCATCCTCTTCTCTTCCATCTTCTATAAAATTCAAATTGCTTGCCTTGTTTTGGGTTGCTTCACTTTGGAGACTTCATTTTTAGGAGAATTTTCTTGTTGTTTTGGGAGCTCTTGCTTGAAGGATTTTTTGGAAGATTGTTGCATACTTGTGCTTGGCTATTTTGGATTGCTTTCATTGGGATAAAGCTTGTTGTTTTGGAACTTGGAACAACTCCATCATGGAGAGGTAAGATCTTGGCTCTTGAAATGCTCTCTTTTATTTATGTAAATGTTAATGTGTGAATGTTTTGGCATGTTTGTTGGTTGTTGGGTAGATGGCTTAGGAATGGTGTAGGAGAAAACTATGGGGTTTATTTTGTTGGAGGCACAAGTGTGTTTTTAGGGAGGTATAAGGGTGGAGGGAGTTGGGAATTGGGTTCCACATTACAAAGAAATAGATTGAATTTCTTTACTCATTATGGGGTGTCATAAGAGGTTGGGGAGGCATAAGGAAATGTCAAGAATGTCAGGGTTTTGATATACTATTTTTGGCGGTTTGTAACTCAGGTGGTGATACCCATTTCCCCTTTGGGAGGCATAAGAAGCACCCCCATAGTTCTTGCTCCTTTGGCTTGCTTGATGAATCCTTAGTATTGTTTGTCATGTGATAATGTAGTTGTAAAACTAAATTTAGTTTTGGACTATGTTTTATTGTGAAAATGTTGCTTGTGTGTTTGTGGAAGCCTATTGTTGCCATGAGTTGGATCACATTTTTATTGCATTGTGGTTGGGGCTCGGGGGCCAATGAAGGAGGATGGATTCTCCTCTTCATTGGATGTCTTGGTTGTGTGGAGAGAATTGCCTTTCCCTAATCTTGTTGTGATCAAATTGGAAGAATGAGAAGAATGCATGTTCTGCCTGAGCCGAGAAAAGACAGTTTGATAGTCCTTTGTGAAATGAAATCTTAATATAGCCCTTTCCCACTTGAAGTGGATGATCGTGTATTCATTATAATGGAAAGATAATTTTTATTTGCAATGAAAGTGAAATTTGAAATGTAAAAGAGTTATACTCTATATTCTGTTTTAGAAAGAATGTGAAAGAATGATATGTGTTTTGTATGTTGTATTTTGAAATCAAATGGAATGGAATTTTTACGAGTTCATTTGAATTAATGGAAGTGGTTTTTTCTTGTCCATATGATGTTATTCCATTGGAAATCTATGTTTAGCATGCACTATGAAATCCCTATTTGAAAAGTGGTAAAGTGGAACATGTGAAAAGAAAATGTATTATTCTGCCCTGTATACAATAAATGATTTTGGAAGGAATAAAAGAAGGAAGTTGTAAAGTGGTCTTTTGGAATCAATAAATGAGTGTAATACTTTTCTCAAATTGTATTGTTGTATTGAATCTGATCATATCAATGTATTGAAATCTCTGTTTGAAAAGAAGAAATGCGTGTGAGAAAAATACAATATTTTGTCTCTTTGGAATGTGAAAAATTTGAAATCAGAAATGCATTTTGGTCTTGAATAGTTTGATTTGAATCAACTAAATGTGTTAGATTGGAATTGGAACGTATTCTAAATACTTGGAAGAAGAAAGTGGCAAATAGACCCTTTAAAATTTGATCCCTATTTTTTTGTAATTTCAAACTGGTAATTATCTAAACCAAAAATGCATAGTTCGAACCTGCAAGCAAGAAATAATAATGAAAAATTAAAATTGAGCATGTCAAGGTATAAATGAGTTTAATTAGATAAACACACTTAAAGGAAATATTTCAAAACTTAGCAAAATCAGGCTCAAACCGTTTTGCAGTCATTTTGTTGTCAAGAAATGAAAATGTTCAAATTGCAAATCTATCAAACAAATTGAATCTTGAATCCTTTCTTAAATCCACCTAAGAACATGTCCCCATGTCTATTTGACATGTAGAGAGAGGAAGAAGATCAAATTAAACAAATCTCACAAGTTAAAATTTACCAATTATTTATATAAAATCCTCGCAGTCATTTTCTTAAAATTTACCTCCTTAAACTTTGTCAAAACAAAAAATTAATGATGACCTGAGTGAAGAGGACATCAAGATATTTCCATAAAGTTGTTGTTTTCCTAAAACCAAGCTCTCTATCAAAATTTATGGCCTTCTGACGTTTTTCTTCACTTGGCGTAAAAAAAATTGGGAAAAATTTCCTTGGCGGGCTCGTGTCCAAATTTTTCCCTTGGAGCAATGGAATTTTTTTCCAAATTTTCCCCACTACTCTACCAGCCCGCAAGAAATTAGAGGCTGCCACATGGCACCACGAGGTGTCAGCAGAGGGGCAAATCCCTTTTTAACTTAGCGCTTAGAAAAATTTGGGAAAATTTTCCTAATTTTCCCTACCCCCGCCACTGCGACCAATCGGTGATGCCACGTCTTTGTCATGAGCCATCGCAGAGGAGCGGGTCCCTTTTTACCCCTTTTTATGTTTTAGAAAATTTTGGGAAAATTTTCCTAGTTTTCCCGCCGTCCGCTCGGCCCGCGACCAATCAGTGTTGCCACATCGCATCGCGAGGTGTTGTCAGAGGAGTGGGTCTTTGTTATCCTCTTAGCCTTTGGGGCGTTAAGAAAATTTTTATCTCGCCACCCCACTTTCCCATTTTTTCTTGGGTGATGCCATGTGTCCCTTGTGGACTCGTGGGAGTGCGGGCGCAAAGTTGGGCTTTCACCCTACGCGGGAGAATTTTCAAAATGTCTCTCGCCACCCCGCTTTTCCCCGCGCTGACTTAGGGAGTGCCACATGTCCCTTGTGGACTTGCAGACCCATGGGAGAATGGGAGAAAATGTGGTTTTTTTGCCTGCATGGGAAAATTTCCAAAAGTCTCCCTGTGGCCCGCCAACCCGCCCTTGGGCAAATTTTCACCCATGGGTCCGCAGTCCGCTTTTGGGGAAAGTTTTTACCCTAAGGCCCACCGGCCCATAACTCAAAAAAAATATGAAGAGTTAGGAGGACTTCCTTATATCATTGGAAAGGTGAGGAAATTTCCTATAAAATGGGAGTAATTTAGAAAAAAATTTAATGTGTTAATTGTAAAAAAATCAAGTTGAAACTTCAAGCTCTGTTAGAGAATGGGTATGGTGAGTAATTACCCTCCGAACCTAATTGACCCTTCTAACCCTAAATTTTGAGCCTTATGACCTCTAATAATTGTTAATAAAATAAAATTATATTCTAGTAGATTTTAATTATTCAGGAACCGTTAGTGACGATTGTTGTCTTGTAACCTGGTTCAAGATTCTTTTAATAAAAAAATTATTCCATAATTTTAAGTAACTAATCCTAGGTTGTTCTTGGGTCTCAAGTGGGTTGTTTTAGTGGCGTTACACAAACAATCCTAGTAACCCTCCCTTTTTGGCATTTCCAACCACCACACTTACTAGAACGATTATTAGATAAAATGACGAATACGATATAAGTGTCCAGCTTCCAGTTTGGCGTATGTAGACTAAAAATTAAAAGTCAGAGCATATTTTAATAAAACAAAAGTAAAGGAATGGTAGGGCCATCAATTCCTCCCACATACCGCTAACAAGGAAACAAAAAAAGTACTTGCAGTAACCTTCTCCATCATGCCAAACAGGTTCATTAAATGACAATAAAGAATAACAGGGTTGGTAGATGTATAAATCAAATTCACCATTAATTTTGCTTATCTACGAGGAGGCATGCATGGAGGCTAGCCGCTGCCAACGTGGACAGGTGGTCGGAAACTCTAGTCCAAACATTGAACATGCAAACAACTTCCTAACAAATGCACCACCAAAAGGACTCCTCCTTCCCATGTAAGCCGAGGTTAAGCCTACGGGAAAAATAAATCAAGACAAATAAATACACTTATCTTTAAATTAAAATTGATATTAGGTACCTTTTAAAAAATCCCTAAACACTTTCAAAAAATGAATAATCCTTCAGAGCCTTTATACAATAACGTCGGCAGCAAACCACTTAATCAAAAATTCAATAAGCCTAAAATGACAATGCTTGTAAATGATGCTACGGGGAACCCTCAACAACTAACAAGATGTATCGACAGAACCGAGAGGTATGACTAGGAGAAAAGATCCTAAATTAAATTCACAACAAGATCGTTAAAAGCTAATGATCAAAATAAGCTCAAATTTAGCAACAAGGTAAAAGAAGTAGAAACAAAATTTGAAACCAAACGATGCATTACAAGTTGCAAATCTTAATTTTTTGATCATAATGTGAATTGGGAAGTTGTCATAGCCTTATTCTAGGTTGAAATAGTTAAACACTCTTTGGTTTTGATATATTTAAAGTTAAAGTTATCCTTTGATATCTATGTTCTTTTATACATTCATTTTTAGAGTTCTTTGGCCTACATAGTGATTGGCATCGGTGAATCTTAATCGGTGTCGATGTACTCAAACTCGACATCGGTCACTATTTCATATTACAATCCTTAAAATGTTAACTCTAAGTTTAGTTATCAATTTAAATGATATCATGACTTGCACAACAACCTTAAATTTAATGAACAATTGCTGGAAAATTCATTTAGATAAGTTTGAATCACCAAATGTGAAGATATGTTAAAATTTATAAAATAGAATCCTCCGATGGTAACTGACATCGGTGACTGATCTACCTTTTGTATTTCTATGACTGCCATCATTCACTGGATACTGCACCAATTTCATTTCTACAAACTCGACAGTCATTTGTTGTGCCCTTTTTATATCAGATCCTTCTGAGATAATTGCTTTCTTAAAACTGAATAAGAAGTTACTCATGGAATTAATCTATTACCCCACATGTATTACAAATAATATAAAAAAATTATTTTTAACACAGGAATCAACATGGGTAGTGGAATTGACGCGTCGGTAGTAGAGTGGTTATCGCGGTTGGTCAAAAACAACCATGGTCAAGAAAAATGTATTTCCAGCCAAACCATTGGCACTTAGGGATCTAGACTTCACCTAAATGTAGATACTAGCCTATGAGGGCCCTGTATGCTTGTTTGGACCCATACTCCAACCTACATATAGGGATTTAAATGCATAAAACTCTTGATTTGCAAAATATGGTTTTTCCCCATCAATGAAAACAAAACAAAAACTAATCAACAATAGATCTCAAACCAGATCTAGGATAGATGCTTGCATTGCAATAAATAACTAAGAATGCATGATTAAATCTAAGATTCAACTATTCTAAAGGAGGAGCCAAATGGATGGAATCCCTTCTTCTTGCACACTGGATCCAAGAAGAATCCTTCATGATTTTCCCTTGATCCATGGCATCCACTCCTTCAACCTGCAAACCAAAGAGAAACAAATGAATGAGCTTAGGGTAAGAAATGCTTAAGAAGAATCCCTTAAGGATGATTAGGGCTTCTTCAGGTAGATCTAATATTGTGGTCCCTATTGATTTGATCCAAGGGTTAAGAATCAACCCTACAATTGTTAGGTGAGAATATTCATATTATGATTGTAAATTTTAAATAAATCAAATGTATGTGTAAATGGGTGAATGGGGCCACTCGGGCTCTATTGTATTAAGTTAAAGATGTAACCCTTCTAGTAGGATTTTAGTGAAATATTCTTTTGACATTATAGAAAATAATTTAAGATAACTAAGGTAACTAAGGATAAGGGTTTATTAAATGTGGGTTGAATGTTAGTTCCCAAGAGGGAAACTATTTAACCTAGTAAGAGAAATTAATGGACACTTATCTAGTAATGATAATTAAATTGACATTAGAATTGGATTAAGAATAATTAATTAATAATCTAGATTGGATCTATCCTATGAAATGTAACATTGCTGGTAGGAATTAATTAAACGTATATTAGGGTTTGACACCCTTATAACTTAAAACAAAAATAATAATTTACTGCAACTTTCCAGATAATTATTTAAGGATTAATGTGGTTTTAGAACGTTGAATTTGTGGGCATTACAACTACAATATGGAATTCGTAGTTAGTTGTTACTTACTTGGTTGTATTGAATCCCAATTATACCAAAAGTCAATCAATCAACACCATGGATTAGGTTTGTACCTAGAAGGACTACAAATAATTTAAGAGTACACTTGGTTAGCACAAAATTTAAAACAAGTAAATATGACTTAGTTAGACATAAACATTTACCTCCCAATTGAGTACTTCCACTCATCACATTCATAATGCATCTTCAAATTTTAAACAACACACATGTTTTGGATTTAAAATGCATAAATTCATCTTTCACCATGATGAATGTTGAAATTGTTGAGACCTTCCTTAAAAATATTCTTAACATCAAACACACTCTCCTATTTATAAATATAAAATTTCTCGAGGAAAATAACTATTTTAAGGTTTCCATCTATATTGATCTCAAACTATGCCTTTTTACACCTCTATTTTTAGTGATTATAGACATCTATCTTTCATCATGTTTCTATTGTTCCGCTCATCCAAATTGAGTAAAAATTATACATGCTTAAATTGGGACTAATTTTGTAAATATTCAAAACACAAACTCTAGAATCGATATTCTTAAGGTAGTTAGGGGGCACAATCTTCTATCCCTTATTTTGCATGGAAAATCATAAAAATAAATACTCGCTATTTCTTAATGAAATGTTATATCCCAAAGTATATGATCCTATCTATCTTTCAAGCAAAGGGTTTTAAAAAAGAGTAAATAGTGCTAAAATGAGGGGGGCACGACCAACTATGTAATGTGTTTTTTGAAAAAATAAGATCACCTCTTCAAATTTTAGATCTTTTACCTACTTAGGCTTAACCATATATATATATATATATATATATATATATATATATATATATATATATATATATATATATATATATGTATGTATGTATGTATGTATGTATGTATGTATGTATGTATGTATGTATGTATGTATGTATGTATGTATGTATGTATGTATGTATGTATGTATGTATGTATGTATGTATGTATGTATGTATATGTTATAAAATAGACTTGAAATTCAACACTTCATGTGCTTATAGCATCTTCGATTTTTGAGTGTAGCTATCTCAAACCACTCGTACAAGTCAATTTTTATAACTTTTTGTGAAAGTGCATCCACTTAGGACCTCCTTTTGGGCCCCCATCTCCATGTACTTACCTTTAAATATATAAAACTTAATGAAAGTGTTGAAGGAATGTGAAAATAGAGTGGTTACATTTTAAATTTGCAACGAAAGGTGATTTACAAATTAGAAAGCCCTAGAGAGAGACAGAAAGGGTATGAACAATAAAAATCCTAGGAAATTTGCACAAAGTAGTTTTAGGAAAGGTGAGAAATGAAAATTACATTTGGATCTAAAAGATACACTATAGAGATGAAACTAGCCTACGAAAACTAGGCTTTGGGAGAAGGTGTAAGATTCAATCACGAGTCGGAGTTCACAAAATGTCTACACCTTGGTTAGATTTTAGAATTTTGTACAACTAAAAAGATGTAATATTTTTCAATAGGAATTCTACTATGGTCTAATTAAATTCTTACATGAATTATACATAGCAAAAATAATTCATTCAAACTCAAGAAATGATTTAAATAATTGATAAACCCTACGTACTTGCTCAAATACATGAGAGGAATGATCAAATTAGTTGTTCAAGGCAAGGAAAAGAGAATTTAAATGTGTAAGATAGTAAAATAAAATAAGATGGAAGTATAGATTTAGCAATGGAAGTTTTGGAACTAAAAACTAAGCAGGTTATGACTGTACAACTTTTGTATAATCCACGCTAGAACTATACGATCATGACTAGGAGATTTATAGTGTAAGACCCTTTGATAGTTTGGATATTTAAATTTACGTGTGCTTTGAATTTATAGAAATTATGTTTGTTATCTGTCATTTGTTTCCCACGTAGCTTAAGTATTGATATATGTAATAACTTTCAATAAATAATAAATAATAACCACTTATAGAATCCTTCAAAAGATCATTATAAAACTAAAAGGAGAAAACATGTGTATCCGGTGAGAGCAGACTATCTTGGTAGTCAAACTCCCATTTGTTGAACAAACCCAAGTGTTGACTACACGACCTTTTGTTGGATCAAGCTTCAATTAGTTCTCCTAGGTGCTTGTGAAAATGTGTATAACTAATCAACCCCTAGAGGTGCCCTCATCTCTCTTGAAACAAAGATTGTATGATAAATGTGTAGTATATAATGTACCCAACATGGTAGTAGTGACATATGACATGCCTCATCTATGTAATGTAACACTTTGTTGATTGACACATTTGTGCAATTCTTGGACTGAATTTTCTCTTGACATGGTTTGGTTACCATTGAATTCATGGAAATGGATGAAGTTATATTCATTTACTTGGTTGAGTGCTTCAAACTCATAGCCCCTATATCCTACTTAAAACAAGATGATGAACATGCTTACAAAATTATGTAGAAAAATTTACATGAAAAATGGGAAAGCATAAAATCATAAAAACACTTAATTGAAAGATGTCCATATTTAGCGAGGAAGAAGAGGATATCATGAGGGATTGCATCATCGGTGTAGGCATCGTCATTGATGACTTCATGACATCTTGTTAACAAATATGCAAGAAATAATTGATAGAAACACTTGAATCAAGTTCTAATGTATTTGTGTAAAACAAAATAACAATATAATGAATTGATAATTCCATCATTCAATCCTATCAAATGATATTCAATGACAATATTTATATTGATTATGAAATGCATAGATCTCTCACCGACAAAGCAGGTGTAGCCACATTGTGTTATAAAAACATGAAACAAGTTTAAAATGGATATATTGACGACATGTCGTAGATACAAAAGTTAAGACACTATATAATACAGTCTAACATTTAGTCTCACACTGGTTTCAAAATGAGTGTGTGCTGGTTTGGATTGCTACAATCGATTCTCCCCAATTTTGATTTCACCTTTCAAATATAATTACTAATAGCAGCGCTCGAGGATGTTACATCAAAACTAATAACTATTTGGAATGCCTAGATTGCTTAGATAATAGAACGACATGACATGTTTTCTTATGGCATCTATATAAAGCGGTGCATTCTATTACCAAGATAACTTGCGCCATAAAAACATTGACTTTTTTAGATTATTGTAAAAATAGTAAAACCATTTTCCACAGCGTGGACTCGCAAAGTTCAAATAAAATTAACACTACTAGGAATAGGCTTATTTATCCACATTGTTATCCACAGAAATACCATTTTGTGGAAATTTTGTGATTCATCAACATAAATAGATAGTTTTTATAAAATGCAATGTAGATTTTCCATAATTTCATAAAAGACAAACTTAAATGTGTTGAATTTCCACATTTTTGAATTTTTTTGTGGAGAAATGACTTTTTCAATGATTTAACAAAAATCTACAATTTGATATAAGTCAATTTTTTTAAAAGTTGAGTTTAAAAAATTACTTATTTTGTTCACATATTAAACAAAATGAAACCGGAGAAAATACATTATATATAATGTAGTCAACCCATTTTTTATTTTTTTCAAACTATATATAATGTATAAACGAAATTTATATATGCACTTACTACTCTATAATTTCAAAAGTCACACACTAAAATAGTAATCCTTTACTATTCGAAAAAATATAAAATGTATGCGGTATGGATAGTTTAATAGACTAGTTAACTCTATTTTTTAATAATATACAATAAAATATTATAATATTGATAATATCTATCTTAAAATTTATTACACATAGTAAAAGGAAAGGTAAAAATGATTGAGATTATATTGTGGATAATTGCATATAATTATGGGGGAAATTATTAAGGAATAATTTACAAAAGTACAAGTAAGTGAGGATAATAATGGTTAATAGATTTTATTTTTTAATATCATAAAATATTGAAATAATGTTTTGTATAGTTCATATTATTAGAAATAGACTCAAATAATTATTTTTAGAAAAATGTGAATTATTTATATAAATATATAGTTTTATAAAATGTAGATATTTCACATTTTAATTAAAGTGAAATATTTGCTTTACAATATATTTATATTTTTCAATTTTAAATATGAAATAATAAAAAAAAATTACATTAAAAAAGTAAATTTTTGAAATTAGAATTACTAATAGTTTATCTAAAAATATATAATGTATCATGATTCCACTTCTTCAAACTATTTATAAGGTTGAAATAATTTATTTCACTTTTATATACACCTCTAAATTTTTTATTTTGTATTATCTAAAAAGGTAATGATGTATGTAGTGTGAACAATGTAGGTAGTGTACACAAATTAGTACATAACTTTAAAAGAAAATATGTTCCTAACCTATATTATATAATAATCATGATTTTATCATAAAATGTAATAATGAAGTGTGAATAATTTAATAAAAATTTAAATTTAAATATTAAATTTTAATTTATATTATATAATAAACAAATTATTTATGAATAAATTATAATACTACAAGAAATAATTTGGATAATTAAATTATAATCAAAACTATTAAATATAATTTGATAGATTTTAGGTAAAATTAACAATAATGCTAATTTAAAAAACTATTTGCAAATTAAGTATCTTTTATGAAATAAATTTGAAAAATTATAATTATTGATAATAGAAATCGGACTATAAATACTATTTTTAAGGTTAAATAAAAAATTGTAAAATATTTACATCACTAAAATCATAATTATATAATATCTACATGATGTAAACTATATCTAAATATAGACAATTAAATACACCATTTAAATCTAATTATTGGTAATTTATTTATTTTTATTAGGATTACATATATTCACACTAATTTCAAGGTTCAATTAATAAAATGCAAAAATATTTGCCACTAAAATAAGCATTGACTATCAAGCAATGAAATTTAATTCTACTTATTCACGAGTAGAAATTATATAATATATCACAATTCTAATTTTTCAGAGTTAAATTTGTATGTTTAGACTATCTAAAAAATATAAAAATTATGCATTATAGACAATTTGAAAGTTCACTTAATTTTATTATTGATAATTTACATTTATTGTTGCTTCAAAAATGTGGGCAGCAAAATTTTTAGGGCATAGCGGAAGCCTATTAATATCTCTCCTACTTAGAGTGATGATGGCCCACATTTGGACATTTCAAAGTCACTTGTTGATAGGGATAGGGACAAATTTAAATATACTGCGGTAGGTTGTTTTGTTGGCATTATACCAAACATAGATTTCGTAAGAAATTAGTGAAGGAGGAAATATGACTCCAAGTTGGAGGTTAGTCGAGCACTTATAAGGGATGGATTTCTTTTATGTTTCCAAGAGGAGTTGGATCTGCAAAAGGTGTTACATGCGACACTGTTGTTTTATGGGAAATCTTCCCTTAGCCTCCATCGTTGGAAACTTGGGCTGCTACAAAGGTCAAATTTCAGGATCTACCTCTTTGGATTCACCTCCGAGCTCTACCATTGAGTTCTGTGAGCCGGAAGTTGTTTTGGGGATTGCGAGATCTATGGGAATTTTGATTGTAGTTGAGCCTGCAACTAAAGCTCGATCCAGATTGGTTTTTTCTCGTCTCTGTATGAATGTTCTAGTTGGCTACAAGGTGCCCGAAAGATTTTTTTGAATTTTGCATTTGACAAATGAGAGCAAAATATTGATATCGAGAGCTCACCGATTACTTTTCATGAGTGTAGAATGGTAGGCTATATGATGAAAAACTACTATCAAGGGGCATCATCATCTCAAGAGGAAAATGAGGAACTTTGTGAAACTCAAATGCCTATTTCAAAAATCAATGATGTGTTAGGGGAGGAGGATTCATACATTGATGGTGTAAATACGGAGGAGGACAACGCATTTTTGGTGGCTTCTCTATCTGCAATGGCTGTGGAGAATAGTGGTGTTGCTGATCTGCAAGGAGGTGGCATCAGAATGGAGGATGTGCGTTGGTAGCTGTAGGTGACCGTCTTGACGACGAGTGGAAGGGCAGGCCCATTGAGAGGGATGGGTTCGTCAAACATTCAAATTTTGAATATTTTTTTTCAAACGGAAGATGACGTATCAAATATTTTAAATGCACTATGCCACATTTTGGAAGGTGGGATCCGATCAGGTGGTAAGAGCCCTTTAACGGGAAGACAATTTTTTGATAACTCAGATGATAGATTCGAGGTGGTCCTTGGGAAAAACATGGAAAAGCCTCATGGTGGATATTTGGTGGGACCATTGAACCCAACGATTGATGGGGATGGGTGGACCACTTCATCCTAAGAAACACAAATTTGTGCGGATTGATTGTGTTACCCGAAGTCATACTCTTGTGACTCCTGGTAGCAGGTCTTAATGTAATGATCTATCTTTGTTCTAGGTCAAGTTTTTTTGACTTGGCTATAGGGGTAACTCACATTAACTTTGTTATATTTCTTTCTGCATCTATCTTGTTTTTATTTTTGGTCACTTTTGACTTGGCTCCTCTTAGTGTATAGAGTTTTTTTATCCTTTCAAAATCAAATCTTTTTTTACTATATTAAAGGAAAATAATTCTTTTCAAAATAAAAAATAATCAAAACTAATTATTATTAAAATAATATCTTCTTTTTTATCCCCAACAAAACAATATGAAAAAAAGATTTACTGGTTTTATTGAAAAGTGTAAAACGATAACATCTTTGTTGTATAGATTAAATAAATGTGCAATTAGTATTCATTAAAACATATATTTTCCTTAGCTTTCCCACTAGAGTAAAGTATAATTTCCTTAGCTTTCCCACTAGAGCAAAGCAAACGTGACGGTTATTGGTCAATAGCCATAAAATTTAAACCACGTGTCAATAGGCATACATTTTAACATGGTTGTTACACAACTAGGATTGAGCAACATTATTTGTAGGCCGTTGATAAAAGGAAATGATCCAACGGCAGGGATACATTTCCTCCCTCTATTTGAAAACCCAAATGTACCCTTCCCTCTGAAACTGCGCATTTTTAGTATTATTTGTCTACAATATCTTGTATGAAAAGGGCTTAATATTTTTTTGGACTGGATCTAATATGTAGAGGCATGCACAGGTTTATAAGTGTTTAGGTACCTGATCTGCGTTTGACAGTAGATCAAGATGATTAGAAGTGGATGAAATAAGATCTTTTTTTTTTCAGAAAGATGAAAATGCCAGGACGACTTGACATTTGAAGAGGATTGTCTTTTCCGTCTACGACATTCAACCTAGACGGAAAAGGAAGTACAATGGATCATTGATGGAGGATAAACTTAAAAATTCTTCTTGATGGTAATACCCTGTCTGCGAAACAAATTCATGGTTGGTAGGTTTTTGTTTTTGTTTTTAAATAAAAATTTGACACAATTTTTTTGAAATAGATGTCTGCAATGGTACGATAGTTTACAAGCCTTTTGTTTTTTAGCAAAAAAGGTCGTTTACCATACCAATTTAGTAAGGTTTGTAATTTAATTAGATATCCAGGGGTGTTTTTATAATTCTAGCATATCATGTTTTAAAGCCTTGTAACATTTATTAATTTCTTTCAGGCCAAATCTGGTACCATATGATTAGAACGGAGCGGTCAAATCTGAGAGAGGGGCGGTCAAATATTCCGGTCATCGAGCATTTTCGTTCATCTAAGAAAATAAACCGACTTCTCCAGATCAAAGCTGCGAAAGGAAAGGAGCTTGCTTGTACTAGTTTTTGTAATCAGGTTTCCAAAACAAAAAGATATTATAACCATTCCTTTGCATGCAAGAAAATAATCTAAAAATGTTTTTTGTTTCACCATTACTAAACAGGATCCACACTGTTTCTAAATCCATTTGAAGAATGTATTAATTTCGATAAAACTGCAGAACCGTATACGAAGATCCTGGAGCGTTATTAAGTAGTAGTAATACTCTATATTTGTGGGGATATTTTTTTCCCTTGCTGAATATTCTGTTTTACTGTTATAACAGCTAACTGTGGGGGCTGCGGATGAAGAGGAGGAGAAAAGGTTGAAGCAAATGGGAGTTACTGTGAGAAACTCGACCTCATTTATGAAAAGGGTAAAGATGAACAAGGAGAGAAAAGAGGGTGCCTTAAAATTAATGGAATCCATGTCTACGCAACAGCTTTTGGATTTGGTTGCGTTGTATCAAACGATGACTCAGACTGGATCACTCGTGTTGGAGGAAAAACATACCTGTTTAGCCACGTGAATGTGATTACATATTTAAACCGTCTTGGGAATGCATAAATCTGTATCGCAACAATCAACTGCCAATTCATTGTTTGATTTTTATCGCCATTTTATACTGCACTAAATAGTGAGTGTCGCTTTGTGATAGATTTATGCATAAAAATAAGGTTCATTTATATTAAGGGAAATTCAATGACTCGCCATGCTTATCCCCAAACAAACCTTGCAAATAAAAAAAACACACACACACGAAGCCCACGTTTTGCCATGTCCCGAATCCCCATGGATATGAAGTTTAATTTTATTTGAACTTTGGGAGTCCACGCTGTGGAAAATGGTTTTACCATTTTTACAATAATGTAAAAAAGTCAATGTTTTTATGTCGCAAGTTACCTTGGTAATAGAATGCACCGCTTTACATATAAGATGCCATAAGAAAACATGTCATGTCGTTCTATTATCTAAGCACTCTAGGCATTCCAAATACTTATTAGTTTTAATGTAACATCCTCGAGCGCCAAGCTATTAGTAATTATATTTGAAAGATGAAATCAAAATTGGCGAGAATTAATTGTAGCAATCCAAACCAGCACACACTCATTTTGAAACCAGTATGAGACTAAATGCTAGAAGGTATTATATAGTGTCTTAACTTGTATCCACGACATGTCGTCAATATATCCATTTTAAACTTGTGTCATGTTTTTATAACAAAATGTGGCTACACCGTCAGTGAGGAGATCTGTGCATTTCATAATCGATGTAAATATTGTCATTGAATATCATTTGATAGGATTGAATGATGGAATTATTGATTCATTATATTGTTATTTTGTTTTACACAAATACATTTGAACTTGATTGAAGTATTTCTATCAATTATTTCTTGCATATTTGTTAACAAGATGACATGAAGTCATCAATGACGATCCCTACACTGATGATGCAATCTCTCATGATATCCTCTTCTCCCTCGCTAAATATGGACATCTTTCAATTAAGTGTCTTTATGATTTTATGCTTTCCCATTTTCCATGTAAATTTTTCTACATAATTTTGTAAGCATGTAAATCATCTTGTTTTAAGTAGGATATAGGGGCTATGAGTCTAAAGCACTCAACCAAGTAAATGAATATAACTTCATCCATTTCTAAGAATTCAATGGTAACCAAACTATGTCAAGAGAAAATTCAGTCCAAGAATTGCACAAATGTGTCAATCAACAAAGTGTTAGGTTACATAGATGAGGCAATATGTCATATCTCACTACTACCATGTTGGGTACATTATATACTACACATTTATCATACAATCTTTGTTTCAAGAGAGATGAGGGTACCTCTAGGGGTTGATTAGTTATACACATTTTCACAAGCACCTAGGAGAACTAATTGAAGCTTGATCCAACAAAAGGTGATGTAGTGCAACACTTGGGTTTGTTCAACAAATGGGATTTTGACTACCAAGAGTAGTCTACTCTCACTGGATACACATGTTTTCTCCGTTTAGTTTTATAATGATCTTTTGAAGGATTCTGTAAGTGGTTATTACTTATTATTTATTGAAGGTTATTACATATATCAATACTTAAGCTACGTGGGAAAGAGCGACAGATAACAAACATAATTTCTATAAATTCAAAGCACACATAAATTTAAAGATCCAAACTATCAAAGGGTCTTAAAATATAAATCTCCTAGTCATGATCGTATAGTTCTAGCTTGGATTATACAAAAGTTGTACATTCATACCCCTGCTTAGTTTTTAGTTCCAGAACTTCCATTGCTAAATCTATACTTCCATATTCTTTTATTTTACTATCTTACACATTTAAATTCTTTTTTCCTTGCATTGAACAACTAAGTTGATCATTCCTCTTATGTATTTGAGCAAGTACGTATGGTTTATCAATTATTTAAATCATTTCTGGAGTTTGAATGAATTATTTTTGCTATGTATAAATCATGTAACAATTTAATTAGACCATAGTAGTCTTCCCGTTACAAAATATTACATCTCTTTTAGTTGTACAAAATTCTAAAATCTAACCAAGGTGTAGACATTTTGTGAACCTGACTTGTGATTGAATCTTACACCTTCTCCCAAACCCTAGTTTTGTAGGCTAGTTTCATCTCTATAGTGTATCTTTAGATCCAAATGTAATTTTCATTTCTCACCTTTCCAAAAACTACTTTGCGCAAATTTCCCTAGGTTTTTTTATTGTTCATACCCTTTATGTCTCTCTCTAGGGCTTTCTAATTTCCAAATCACCTTTCGTTGCAAATTTAAAATGTAACCACTCTATTTTCACATTCCTTCAACACTTTTATTAAGTTTTATATATTTAAGGGTAAGTACATTATAAAATGTTAGCTTCATTGTTGCAATGGGTAGTCTTAACATGCTCGGTTCTAGCGAACCGACTCTAGTTAATATTTGTGCAGATGGACTATGCGAGTAGACTAGAGAGAAAAAGAGTGTTAAAGGTTCATCGTATAATTTATGAAGTTCCTTGTAGAAATGTCCAATGTGTTGTAAATTGTGTAACATTGCTTGTAAAGAGAGTTTATATGACCTCTTTTTCGGAATTGATCGGAGAATTACGTGAAGTAGTAGTTTTGTCCTTTTTTGTATTTTGGCTGGTAACTCTTCTTAGTGAGAAATAATATTCAATCTCTTCACTGGCATAAGCATTGTAAAACTTTGATCTTGAGAATTAAGTGTTAATTTAAATCTTTCTAAGACTTTGTATTGATGGGTTATATGTAAACTTTAATGGGGTGGCTTTTCCTTACAGAAGTTACCTAAAAGTTTTATTCAAAGAAATATGTTGTGGTTTAGATCCCCTTGTAAAAAACTATACCTTAAGTAATCAAGAGTGAGACCATCCTTGCAAAGTGATTTTATATAACGTGTTATCCCTAACTGAACTAGTAAACACTACTCTTTTGGTGAACGCTAAAGACAAGACAAAAGGAAAACAATGGCTAGTTTCTAATAAGATTTAACAAGTAAGAGAAGAAAATTTTGAAACCACTCAATTTATCTCTCAGCCTATTTAAAAGTAAGTAGCTTCCTCTTGATAAGCTCTTTCGGTGAAGCCTAAGTAAGAGCACTAATTAACTACGTATAAAACCTCAAGCTTCAATTAAACCTTAGTAAGAACTAATGACATCTTAAGGGTGAATTCATTTGACCTTCTTCCTTTAACTTTATCCAGGGTACCTTGTAATTTTCTCTTAAGTTTGTTGAACGTGAACCGATGTTGTCATAAGGGCATGAACGAGTTCTAGTAATGTAAGTGTGAATAGATGGCCTTATGGAATTAAATTACCATCTTTATCAAATAAATATATATAAAACAAATAATGGTTATAAAGGAGAAGACTTTAAGCGAACTACTCTACAGTGTATAAGAACATAACTCAGTTGGTAAGATGAATTTGTGCGAATCATATATTGAATCCTTCTGAAAACTTAAGTCATGAGTAAAAGGGTGTCTTATCAAAATAAATAACCTCCAATCATTTCTTACTGTGGCTTGCCCTAGCTGTGAGAGTGTCATGTGGTTGGGCTTCTATGTTGTCCTGTTAAAAAAAAGTATATTGTCCTTGATAGGTGTGAACGTTTCCGCTGGCTGCTTTTATGGCCATCCTTGTATCGAGTTGTTCACAGAGTTAGTTGTATCCTTGGTGACGACATGTTGCGTCATGTTATGTGTCAAGCAAGTCAAAAAAAAATATATATCTGTCTTTTACTGTGTTGTTCGTGTGTGGATTTTTGGGTCGTTACATATACAACATTTAGGAAAACACAAAAAAACACTCGTACGACAAGTCACTTTGTTTAATTACCACATAAGTCATTTTTTAAACAAAGAGTAAAGTAGTTGGCATTTGAGACCTACACAATTATGGATCTCAACGACAGGTTTTTCTCCCGTAATACATAAGTGATGGATCTCAAGATATGCCTGGTGGATGCCATCAAATTATGCTGCCAAATACGTTTTTAAACCTTAACCCGCGTCGAATCTAAAACCACATGCTCATTCCAGCATATTCCACATGCTCATAATCGTAGAGTCGTAAGCAATTACGTAATTCCAAAGCAAGCAACCAGCTAGTGCTTTAACGGATGTAAACCCTAGTATTGCATTTCTTACTATCTGCCACGTACGCAAAATGTGGCGAACGGGTGTATCGGACGGGAAAGACGCTAGTGCTTTAAGCAATTACACATGATTAACATCGTGACAAGGCTGCCAGCGGAGCAACTTATCAAACCTCGTGGGGGTATTACCTGATGAGTGGGTCATGGCGGCGGAACTTTTTTCAGCCAGACATGGATGACCAAAAACATGGAAGTTGACGTCTAAATCAACCGTATGTGGCGAATGGAAGTCGTTTATAAGTCAGAATTTCCATACACATTTCAACTTCAAATTCAACCATCTTCCCCTGCACGAAATGGCTACCCAGCATTCAAAGCCCTCTCAAATTCTCCCCCGTGTTCTCATCGTCTCCAGAAGAACTCTTCGTAAAAACAAATTTGTTGATTTCGTAGGTATGTTCTATTCTCTGTCACACTTTGTTTTGTTTTGTTTTGCTGGAGAACCATGCAATGGCTGTGTAGAAACAGACCAAACTTTTGTACAGATCGGTCTTTTTGTTTTAAACACTTGTTTTTCGTTTTCGCAATCAGATAGTTTTCCTAGTTTGCATCAGATGCCAGTTTTGAGAGAAGAAAATCACGGATTCGCACGGATTTCATTTTTCTGTCTATAATTTTAGAACAGTGACGTCCACGCCGAGGATTTCGCCGAAACCGATTTTGCATGTTATTTTCTTTTATGAAAACTCTAATTGGATTTGTCATTCAATTTTGGTAGTTTCGCTGAGGTGTAACACGTGAAAATGGAAATAATGTCGCAGTAATTGTGCAGGAGAATACCACCTGGATTTGATAGTAAAGTATGGGGCAGTTCCAGTAATTGTGCCCAGAGTCTCAGGCGTTGAGCAGATGCTTGACAGTTTTGAGCCTATTCACGGAGTTCTTCTTTGTGAAGGGGAGGACGTCGACCCTTCACTCTACAACGAGAATATAAGTGATTTGTCCCAGGAAGAACTCGAGGAAATTCGAAGATTGCACAGCAGCGACACGGCCATAGATAAAATAAAGGACTCCATTGAATTGCAGCTTGTGCGACGGTGTATAGAAAGAAACATACCATATTTGGGTATCTGCAGGGGATCCCAGCTCCTCAATGTAGCATGTGGAGGAACCTTGTATCAGGTAAACTAATCTCGTGAATACCTTGCCCGTACCACCTGTATAAATATCATATCACATAATTTGACCCAATGCAATACCGCCTGTATAAATATCTAAGAGAAAAGCGGCTACACTGTAGGATCTGGAGAGAGAGATGTTGAAGAAATCAGGGTCTGCTGTTAAGCACATAAACTATGCCGACTACGATGGGCATAGACACCCTCTCGCAGTGCTGGACAATACTCCACTTCACTTGTGGTTTCAGGATTCTTTCAAACCACATAATAATCTACAAATTATGGTCAACAGTTATCATCATCAGGTATAAAAGTGCATGTTTTTAGTTTAACGTCCTTGGATCAATTTTATTCTATACGCTCACATTTGTTTTATATTTTACAGGGTATAAATAGATTGGCGGAGAGATTCAAGGCGATGGCATACGCCCCAGATGGATTAATTGAAGCATTTTATGATCCCAACGCGTACGATCCAGAAGAAGGAAAATTCATTGTGGGCCTGCAATTCCATCCGGAACGAATGCGTCGTAATGATGACGACCAAAATGATAGAGAGACATTTTCTGCATCCGTCTTTGATTACCCAGGATGCTCGAGGGTTTATCAGGTAATTAGTTCACAGTTTCATGAGGTTTATTCATAGTTGACGGTTGTGTTTTACAATACCCATTAACTCCTTTTTTGACAGGAATTTGTGAAGGCGGTGTTTGCGTATCAAAAATGTCTGGTGCGGTGCAGCCAAGAACGAAATGTTGTGAAAACAGAGGGCGAAATGAAAAAGCAAAAGAAAAGAATTGTAAGGAGCTTTTCTATATCCAAACTGTCAACCGGATACGAAGATCCTGGAGCGTTATTGATTAAGGTAGTAATACTCTATATTTGTGTTTTCTATGAGGGGATATTTTTTTCCCTTGCTGAATATTATGTTTTACTGTTATAACAGCTAACTGTGGGGGCTGCGGATGAAGAGGAGGAGAAAAGGTTGAAGCAAATGGGAGTTACTGTGAGAAACTCGACCTCATTTATGAAAAGGGTAAAGATGAACAAGGAGAGAAAAGAGGGTGCCTTAAAATTAATGGAATCCATGTCTACGCAACAGCTTTTGGATTTGGTTGCGTTTTATCAAATGATGAGTCAGACTGGATCACTCGTGTTGGAGGAAAAACATACCTGTTTAGCCACGTGAATGTGATTACATATTTAAACCGTCTTGGGAATGCATAAATCTGTATCGCAACAATCAACTGCCAATTCATTGTTTGATTTTTATCGCCATTTTATACTGCACTAAATAGTGAGTGTCGCTTTGTCATAGATTTATGCATAAAAATAAGGTTCCTTTATATTAAAGGAAGTTCAATGACTCGCCATGCTTATCCCCAAACAAACCTTGCAAAGTAAAAAAACAAACACACACGAAGCCCACGTTTTGCCATGTCCCGAATCCCCATGGTCCACTATCGATAAGAAGTTTATACACTACAAGAATATGGATTTAGTATCCACAAAGTTTCCACAATATTTTTGTAGATAGTTTATTCAAAATTGTGAATCCAATTTTGTGGACTCCACCTACAATTTTTTGTGGCAAAATAAAATGTGACAAGAATTGTGAAAATATTCACAATGAAAAATGTTGTGAAAAATCTATAACTTTGTAATTGTGGTATTTGCTACAATTCTAATATTGTTACATATTTACAATTAAAAAATTATGTTGTAAATCTACAATTTGAAAATTGTGTCATAAATCATGCTAATAAGAAATTCATACACAACTCTAGATCTTATTATTGTAACTATTTTCACAATTTTAATTTTTTTAATAACAATAATATTTTAAAAAGTATTATGCATTTTTATTATTATGTCAAATATAATTATTCAATTTTTAAGATAATTTTAGAATTAAATTTTTTTAAATTTATATTTTTAAAAATAATTTAAATTAGATTGTATTTTAGTTTTAATTATAAACACTTTATATAGTGAAATATTTGTATAGTGAAATATTTGTATGATATTTTAAAAACTATTATTTTATAAGATACAAATTATTGCGTTTAATAAAAATAACAGTAAAAGACTTTTTTTAATTTAAAAATATAAATTATAAATTATTAAATCATTCATAAAATTATTACAATGTCCATTCAAATATACCTACACATTTATGCATGCCACAACTCAATAATTAAATATCACAATGTGTCAAAAGGTAAATCATAAAACTATCACTTAATATATTATTTTTAAAATTAAGTGCAAACAAATAAATATATTTTTATTGATAAAAAATAAGTTTGAAGAGGTAACATGTAAAATATTATTTTATTCATGAAAATTAGTTTCCCAAATAAATCTTTTAACATATTCGATAAAATATGTTTTTTTTTATTAGTGGCAAATAGTTTTTATGAAAGGGACTATACCCTTGTACAGTAGAGGCTCAGAAGCCGGATGTGCCAAAGCGAGCAAAAGAACAAAAGATCAAAATCAACAAGGACGCAAGTAGGAAGATATCCTACCAATACCAGCACCAAAACCCGCAAAACTCAGCGAGTAAACAACAACAAAGCAAAAACAACGCCGATGAGAACAGTTGCATCCATCTTAAGTGCACCGGCGCGCACCCCCACGAAACCACGATATGATTTTCTACTAACAGTGCTCCACTCCGCATTGTTTTCGTCTTCCACATCCGAACCACTTCTAAATTGCCTTTTAACTTGGGTGAATCAAAATTTGGATCCCTCGCCTCCAAAGTAAACAATGCTATCTTTTCACCTGAACTGTCCTTCGTCCTTTCGCCACTGTTCACATTAGCATTTAAAAGTAGTTGTTTAGGATCTTTGTTAAAGATACTCTGTCGGTTCTCATCCAGCATTTCAGACGCAAAATCTGCCGCACTTTCTTCTTCCTCTGAGCCAGTTTCCCATTCAGAGGATTCGCTATCATCTTTGTTTGACGCGTGAGCAGTTTTTTTGGATTTTCCTACTCCTTCGTCGTTTGATCATCCTACGTGGGTAGAGGGATCACCACGCAGCGCTTCGGCCAGACCCAGTTTGGACGGGTCAGTCTCACCATTGTTGCAGTCGCCTTTGTACAGTGGGCAAGGGATCTCTTCGCTGATGACTTGTAGCTTCCTCTCCTCCTCGCTTTTGTTTCTCCTGCCTATTCCTTCCACTGCCCCCATTGAACATGTGCACAGTTTGGCGTGAAAGTTAACCTTCCAGCATTTGGGACAGACCAAACCGTGGTCATCAGGAATTATGCTCTGCACAAAACGGCCAGTGGGGGAAGACAGTATGATGTTCTTTGGGAGAACAGCCCCCACCTCCATGCTAACACATAACCGTGCTCTTACAAGCCTGCTTCTGGCCTTTGTTGCAGGTTCCAAGGAGATTAACTCTCCCATTGATGCGGCTATGCCAAGTAGGACTTCGTCCTCCCAAAATTCCACTGGAAGAGCTGGCAGAGATATCCAAATGGGCAACTCTTTGATCTTGAAGAGAAACCCCTGGCTTCCATCGCTTCAGATGCAGGGTAGCTCTTCCAAACATCCAAGGGGCTACGTTGAGGACCTTAACCATCTCTTCTTCCTTCGAAAAATTGAAAAGAAGGGTGCTATTGGGAAGAGCGATGATATCTACCCAACAACACCATTTCCGCCCGCACCATTTACGGACTGCATCAATATTTGGTCGGTACCCTGCAAAAGCTCCAATGAGTGCAAAAGGAAACCTGGACTTGGCCTTCTCAATCACTGATGCTGGGACAAGCAATGCAATGAGCTTTCTCTTCTTCATCCCAGATGGGGGAAAGAGCAGTATTCACACCTGTGGATTGAGGGAACAACCTGGACACCCAAGAGCAAGACTCCATTTTCAATCTTCAACAAAAAAAAAAAAAAAAACAACTTTTATGTTTTTATGTTTTTATAAAATATGTTTTTATGTATACATGCATATAATATTACAACAATTATCGATTGCATAAGTGCATGTGAAACTTGGATATTTATCATAATTCACAAACATTCATTTTCCACATAAACATAACTGGTTGAGTCCTGTTGCAATTGTTTTCAATTAGTATTTGCTGGATGGAGTGCCGGAATTTCAATATTCTTAAATCTCCATTGCCGAGTCTTCATTCCTAGAGGTAAAGTAGATCCTTCAATGCTTTTTATTTCCTTCACTCCTGAAAAAAATCTTCCTAACTACAATAATATTTAGCAGCAAAAGTATGATTATTAAAAAATAGAAATTGACCTGACAGTTTGGATATAGAAAAGCTCCTTACAATTCTTTTCTTTTGCTTTTTCATTTCGCCCTCTGTTTTCACAACATTTCGTTCTTGGCTGCACCGCACCAGACATTTTTGATACGCAAACACCGCCTTCACAAATTCCCTGAAAAAAAAGAGTTAATGGGTATTGTAAAACACAACCGTCAACTATGAATAAACCTCATGAAACTGTGAAATAATTACCTGATAAACCCTCGAGCATCCTGGGTAATCAAAGACAGATGCAGAAAATGTCTCTCTATCATTTTGGTCGTCATCATTACGACGCATTCGTTCCGGATGGAATTGCAGGCCCGCAATGAATTTTCCTTCTTCTGGATCGTACGCGTTGGGATCATAAAATGCTTCAATTAATCCATCTGGGGCGTATGCCATCGCCTTGAATCTCTCCGCCAATCTCTTTATACCCTGTAAAATATAAAACAAATGTGAGCGTATAGAATAATATTGATCTAAGGACGTTAAAGAAAAAACATGCACTTTCATACCTGATGATGATAACTGTTGACCATAATTTGTAGATTATTATGTGGTTTGAAAGAATCCTGAAACCACAAGTGAAGTGGAGTATTGTCCAGCACTGCGAGAGGGTGTCTATGCCCATCGTAGTCGGCATAGTTTATGGGCTTAACAGCAGTCCCTGATTTCTTCAACAGCTCTCTCTCCACATCCTGCAGTGTAGCCGCCTTTCTCTTAGATATTTATACAGGCGGTATTGTATTGGGTCAAATTATGTGATATGATATTTATAAAGGTGGTACGGGAAGGTATTCACGAGATTGTTTTACCTGATATAAGGTTCCTCCACATGCTACATTGAGGAGCTGAGATCCCCTGCATATACCCAAATATGGTATGTTTCTTTCTATACACCGCCGCACAAGCTGCAATTCAATGGAGTCCTTAATTTTATCCATGGCCGTGTCGCTGCTATGCAATCTTCGAATTTCCTCGAGTTCTTCCGGGGACAAATCACATATAGCCTCGTCGTAGAGTAAAGGGTCGACGTCCTCCCCTTCACAAAGAAGAACTCCGTGAATAGGTTCATAATTGTCAAGCATCTGCTCAACGCCTGAGACTCTGGGCACAATTACTGGAACTGCCCCATACTTTACTATCAAATCCAGGTGGTCTTCTCCTGCACAATTACTGCGATATTATTTCCATTTTCACGTGTTACACCTCAGCGAAACTACCAAAATTGAATGACAAATCCAATTAGAGTTTTCATAGAAGAAAATAACATGCAAAATCGGTTTCGGCGAAACCCTCGGCGTGGATGTCAGAGTTCTGAAATTATAGACAAAAAATGAAATCCGTGCAAATCCGTGATTTTCTCCTCTCAAAATTAGAGGAAGATGGTTGAATTTGAAGTTGAAATGCGTATGGAAATTCTGAGTTATAAACGGCTTCCATTCGCCACATACGGTTGATTTACACGTCAACTTCCATGTTTTTGGTCATCCATGTTTGGCTGAAAAAAGTTCCGCCGCCATGACCCACTCATCAGGTAATAATCATGTGTAATTGGTTAAAGCACTAGCGTCTTTACCGTCCGATATGCCCGTTCGCCACATTTTGCGTACGTGGAAGATAGTAAAAAATGCAAAAATAGGGTTTGGAATTACGTAATTGCTTACGACTGTACGAGTATATAATTTAGAGAGACCGGTCGTGGAGATTCATAATTGTGTAGGTCTCAAATGTCAACTACTTTACTTTATTTCTTAAAAATGACTCGTCTGGTAATTAAACAAATTGACTTGTTGTAGGAGTGTTTTTTTGTGTTTTCTTAGATGTGAGTATCTCTATAAATTGTGTTTTCTTGCAAATTCTCAACTTTTCCTATTTTTCTTACTTGGTCCGCTAGTTGTGAATTAATTAAAACCCTATATATCTTATTGAAAATATCCAATATATATAAATATATATTTATACCTAAAAATATACAAAAAAACTCATTAATAACATTTAAGACCATTTGTTTTTGCATGCACCCCATTTAAGTTACCATCTCCACCCACCCACATTCCATCACCCATTATTGTGACTCAAACATTGTAACACACTATTTCATTATTGTTTTATCTGCTCCTTGGAACCAATAGTTGCTTCAACTTTACCCAATGTTGGTTAGTTCTGTGTGCTCTGAGTGGACATGGATGTGCTATCGTCGGTGCCAAGCGATGCCTTTACAAGTAATTGTGTGTTTTACACTAGCACTATGTGTACATGTTTTTGTTTTGCACCGAGAGTTGTTTGTTTATGTTGTCTGGTTTTGTGGGCATTCCTTTCTTATGATTTTATAAATTAATAAGGGTGTATTTCAAGTGCGTGATTGGAATACAATGTTTGAAATGTGGTTTGGTATTACAAGGATGAAACCTATCTCTTTTTTCACAACATCACAACATTTAGATGTTTTGCTTTGCACCCAATTGTTCTTTGCTTGTGTAAACAATTTTTTTTGGCATAGACTTTAAGTGAACAATCTTTCACAGCTTACTTGTGAGCTTATACAATATTAAATTTCGTAGCGTGCACATTTTGTAAAGTAGGATCTATTAAAAACCCCATATATATCATATTTCATTCTTGGGTTTTTGTGGTCTTTCGGTTTTCCAGAATATTGGGGCATGTTTGAGTTACATGATTGAATAGAAAGTTGGAAATGAAGCCTGTTATCTAATGGATAAAACCCATAACTGTGAAGCAAATACATTCTCTTTCCATTTCAGTATTGTTTTCCATTCTTCTTTGCACCCACTTTGTTTTTAATTTATAGTTGTTGGTTCATGAGGTTTGCATTCTTTCAATATGTTATATTAGCTTGAATATTACAACTCTTTTGACTTTACCATTTTCGCTTATAGATCCCAGTGCAAGGATGTTTCCATTTATGTTCTAAATGAGTAATAGCTACAATGAATTTTTGTGCATGTTTTAAATGACGAATCTTTGGATATTTTTATATAGTTTGCTCATGCAAACTCTTACATTGCATAAGTTTTGAAGTCAACATTCTTACATAGCCTACCGACGAACTTATGGTTTGTATAAATTTTGAAGTGGAAAATCTTACATAGATTTCTTATAAGTTTATACATTACAAAAACATTGAAGTTTGCAAATGTATGAATTAGTTAAAAACACATATATCATATTTCTTTTATGGGTTATTACAGGGTTTTGGTTTTCAGGAATAATGGAGCATATTAGATATGCATGATTGAGATAAAGTGTTTGATATGAATTCTGCTATCTCTCCGATAAAACCCATTTTAGAGGTGTTGCTTTTTGTTTTCAATTGCATGATTGAAATAAACAATTTAGAAATGGGGACTTTTATCTCAAGGATAAAACCCATAACTGTGAAGCAAATCCATTGTTCTTCCATTTCACTATTGTTGAACCCTTTCTTCTTTATGCCCACTTTATTTTCAATCAATTTCGTTAGTTAAAAAATTATATAGAATTTGAATATGTTATATTAACTTGAATCTTGTAATTCTTTCCACTTAACTATTTTCTGTTTATAGATCCAAGTGCAAGGATGTTTCCGTATATGTTCTAAATGAATCATACCACTCTTTCCACTTTACTAGTTTCTGTTTATAGATCCCAGTGTGAGGATGTGTCTGTGCCTCCACTAACCTCCCACATTCCATCACCAATAATTATGACTCAAATGTTATAACACACAATTTCAAGTATTATTTTACCTTCTCCTTCACACTAACTTTTTCTTCATTATTTCCCATTGTTTGTTCGTTTTAATGGAGTAGGTGGTTGTTTTGAGTTGCATGATTGAAATAAACTGTTAGAAATGAGGTATGTTTTCACACCACTTCATTTTGGATCCTATCTTCTAGTGGTTTTAATTAATTGCATTCAAATTTATGTAATGCTTTAATATTGCAAATACGGTTTAAGGTTTATTGCAAATAATGTAAAATCCATAATCAACTGGAAACTCTGTTTTGGTTATTCATTGTGCACCCTTATCTTTTCCATTCTTATCTATTGATTGTACACCACGGAGGTTTTGATGGATCATTGAAGTTGTTTTATTGAAACTCTTGCAATACTTTCCACTTTAGTAGTTTTAACTTGCAAGGTTGGACTGGGATCTATAAACATAAACCACGAAGGTGGAAGCTAGAAATTATGTAATCCAGATGCATAGGTTGAAACTACTAAAGTGGAAAGAAAATTATGAAATAACAACATGTTGTACCGAATACAAAAGGAGGAATTGGTAAATTAATGTGGATGGAAATCATGTAATACAAATATATATAGTCTGAAACCATTAAAGTGGAAAGATAATTATGAAATAGAAACACTTTGCACATGAATGTAAAAGGAGAAACTTGTAAAATAGCTTGAGACATAATTTGATTTTAATCATCGACGACAATTTATTTACATTGCAAGATAAAATTTAAATGTAAACACACCTCTCTTTCAATAATTAATTTTAATTATGCACCTCTTTCCATTTTTAGCTTCCATTTTCATAAGATTTATATATAATATGTAGCTTCTCCAATTGAGGTTCACAAGTTATTTGATTAATATTACATTACATCTCATTACACTTTTTTAGTTTTTACTCATAGATTTGAGTGCAACAATGTTCCTATTCAAGAATGAAAACATACCTTGGAATTTGGTATAGAGTTATATGTAAGAAAAATACACTATATTTTACGTAATAACAACACACACATATGAATAGCATGTCCTATATAATAGGAAGCCTATTAAGGCTCCTATAACTACTCACTAAATCTATACGAGTTGTTTTCAAAAACTCGTGACCAAACATATTGCTAAGAATATAAGATACATGATTAGTTATTCTATACAACTCATCATAACACTATAACATTATAAATTTCACGTGCTAATAATTCTAACATTCCTCCCTTAGTGTGAGCATGTGGTAAGGAGATTCGAGAAACTAAAAATAGAATTGTATGCCACCACATACTTTTAGGTCTCGCATACTTCTATCTTGATTTTTTCTACACATGTCACTTGCTTCACCATAGTGAACATATCACTGGAAGATCACACTTCAAGAAGCAAGGTAGCTAGAGAAACTATGTAGTCGGTTGTTTTCCTATATAACCGTGATTACACTTCTGCACCTTCCATGCCATATTAAAACACTTTTAAGAGATTATATTAGGTGTAGTTCCCTCTTTCCTTTGACACCTTGTGATATTGATCCTGATACTGCTAACTATATTATGGACATTGTTATAGTTTAATTTGGCATGATGTTAGATGTTAGATCATGGTTTATTATGGACTTTGATTCATATATGGTGCATGATGATTATTAGAGACATTTTAGATATTGATGTTGATATATTTTTTGACATGGTTACATTATAGATGTTGTTCGGACTTGTGATATTTGGATATTTTGAGTAGACCTAGAAAATGAGAATTGAATTAAAATTGGTGATGATATAGTTTTGGATGAAATTGTAAGTGATACTGCTAATTGTCTTCATGTTTGTTGTGATTCACGTATATGTCGTTGATCTTGAAATTATACTTATATTCATTTGGATGTTCTAATATGGTATGAGGCCGAAGGAGGTATTTGTATTTTGCAGGTTTAAAATATCACAACAAACATCGGGGATTGGAGACCAACCACATTGGAATTCTAGATGAATTCAACAAGGTCACCATGGAAACTTGTATTTGTTTTTGTGTTGATTGTGTTAGGGATTCCCATGGGGGATCACTTTAAATGTGACCAAGGGTTATGTGTATTTATTTATTTGGTTCTTTTTATTGATGTTTTTATGTGTTTATTAAGTGATGTGTTTACCCTTTTTATTTAAATAAATTATGGTATATAATGTGAGTAATCATATTGTTAAAATAAATTAATCAACTTGGGTCATAAGAAAGTAATTATTGGAGTGGTTGACTCTTGTATTAAATGTTGTAAGATATGTGTAAGTGATGTGTAAGAGATATGTAAGTAAAATTTGGAGTATGAAACACTTCATCTTCTTTGGAATTTGAAATTTTCCTTGGAGACTGATTTTGGAGGCTTGTGGGACAAGTTAAACTTGTCCCATACCTCTTAAATTTGCATACCAACCTTACCTATGGTTGGAGAGTTTAAATCTAGCCTTCATTATATTTTTGTAAGTCTAGCTGAATGTTTTAATTGCACTTCTTGCTTGAAATTAATTTCAGTCCTTTGGGGTATGGGCTTGATTTGAGTGTGTAAGTAAATTGTCATATTATTCACCTACTTATTTATTGTGTCTTGGAGATTGAAGTTGACTTGTGAGTTGGAGTTGAGGATGTGTGTTGTGGCATCCTACAAATATCCACCTCATCCTCCTCTCTTCCCCCTTCTATATATTCAAATTCATTTTATTGTTTTGGGGTTACACTCTTTTGGTTACTTCACTTTTGATACTTATTTTGGGGCAAAATTCTTTTTCTGTTTTGAGCTCTTACTTTTGGAGAAAGTTTGCATGGACTTTTTATAGGCTGTGTGTTTTTTGATCTTGAGTTGTTTTGCATTGGAAAGCTTGTCGTTGGGAACTTGGAACAAACTCCAGTATGGAGAGGTAAGAGCTTGGATCTTGAAATGCTCTTCTTTTATTTGTGCAAATGTTATTGTTGTGAATGTTTTGGCATGTGTGTGGGCTGTTTGGGTAGATGGCCTAGGGATGGTGTAGGAGAAGACTATGGGGTATTTTGTGGGAGGCATAAGTATTTTGGGGAGGTATAAGTGTGGAGGGAGTTGGGATTTGGGTTCCACCTTAAAAAGAAATAGCTTGCATTTCTTTACTCATTATGGGGTGCCATAAGAGGTTGGGGAGGCATAAGGAAATGTGAGGAATAAGGGGTACTTGGGGGAGGCATAAGGGAATGTCAGGGATCTAAAATGATATATGTGTATATATATATTTAGGTGGTTTATTCTTAGGTGGTGATACCCATTTCCCTTTGGGAGGCATAAGCAACATCCCCCATAGTTTCTTGCTCCTTTGGCTTGCATGATGAATCCTAAGTGTTTATTTGTTGTCGTTTTACGTGGTTGCAAACTACAAGTTTTGTTTTGGATGATTGAGTGTTTTGAATGAGAAATTTGTCTTTGTGTTTTGGAAGCTTGTTGTTGCCATGTGTTGGAAAACATCTCTTATTGCATTGTGGTTGGGGCTCGGGGGCCAATGAAGAAGGATGGATTCTCCTTTCATTGGATGTCTTGGTTGGGTGGAGAGCGTTTCCTTTTCCCCTATTCTGTTGTGATCAAATTGAAATAAAGAAAATGGAGGATATTCATGTTGTTGTTCTGGAGCTGAGAAAGAAGACAGAGTTTGGCAGTCCTTTGCGAGACTTTTTTTTGTAGGCCTTTTTCCCACTTCAAGTGGATGACTTGTAATATTATTTGTATTGGATAGTTATTGTTTTGGAAATGAAATCCTATGTTTAAATAAGAAAGAGATATGCACCAAAATTTGTACTGTGTAAAGAGACGTGAAAGTGCATTTGAATGAAAGGAAAAGAGAAAGAGTGGTAAATTGTAAAGTTGTATGTGATAAATATAAATAGAAGTTGTATTCTTTTCCACAAATGGAGTTATTGTTGTGTAAAAATCTCTGTTGAAATATGTTGAAATATGTTGAGGAAATTCTGTTTGAAAGAGAGAAAAATGTATGAAGAAGATATATTACTCTATTTTTGTTGAAATGCATGATTTGAAAATTAGAAGCTGCATTCTTGTTTTTACATTTTGATTGAAGGAAAGATAACTAGTTAAAACTAGCATGAAATGTAATCAATGTTTGTATGGCATGGAAAAAGAAATAGATTAATCTCTGGTTGTGAATTGTATAAACTTCATTTTTATTTCACGGTAAACTTTGTAAATTTTATCAAAAGATACATAACAACCCTAAAAATATGAAAAAAATTGAACAATAATACAATCTAAGAAAGATCAAAATGATCCCAAACAAACTAAAATACTTATGAAAATTTTTTAGAACCTTTCAAATCGGGTTTAGAAAAACTTTAGACTTTTTCTTTGGATAAAATTGGTAATTTTCTAATGCTAATCAATCAAACCTTTTGAACCTTGCAATCCATCCTAAAATCTTCCAAGTAAAATCCTCCATGCCTATTGGGCATGTTGAGAAAGAGTTAATGGAAAATTTGAACAAAATTTATAAGTTAAAAATACCAGTTCACATTTTAGAATCCTGCTAAAATTTTTCTCAAAATTGACCCTTAAAATTTTTCAAAATCAAATTCTTAAGGATTTTGTGCAAAGAGGACATCGAGAGCGTTCCAGAAAGTCCTCGTTTGCCAAAAACGAGTTCCCTATCAAAATTTATGGCCTTATAAATTTTTACTTCATTTGGCTTCAAAAATAATCTAACTGTCAAATTTTAATGAATAAAATATTCTTGGGCGGACCCGCGGGCTAAAATTTTTTTATTTATTTTTTTCCCAAAAATAGCTAAGTCATGAAGTTTCCCACCACTCCACTAACCCGCAAGCCTTCATTTTTCCTAAAAAAAATAATAATCTAAGTTCGAAAAAGGAAAATTTGGAAAAATTTCCCGTGGCCCCGCCATTCTACGCCTTTGCTTTCGGAAACATTTCTGCGGGTGCGCATACTTGCAACCCTTAACTTAACCTTTCAAAATTTTTGGCAAAAATTCCTACTTTTCTCCAGCCCCGCATCCCCACCCTTGCCTTGAAAAAGCACTTCCACGAGGCGCGCGGGCCCGCATTCTAACACTTAACTTTTAAAATTTTGGGAAAATTTCTAGAAGTTTCTCCGTGGCCCACCTCCCCATAGCCAATGATTGGCTGACACATGGCTTCATGAGATGATGTGGAGGAGTGGTTGATTTTTCAACCTTAACGTTTTAAAATTCTTTTGGCAAAAATTTAAAAGTTTCTCTGTAACTTCACCACCGACAGCCAATGAGATCCTGACACAATATGGCATCATCTGGCATCGGTGGAGGTGTGGGTCATTTTGATCCCTTAACATTTTTTGGCAGGAAAGCTAAATGTCTTAAATTTCTTTAGTGACCTAACTTCCCGTTGGAGCTTGGAAATGCTGACACGTGTCCCCTTATAGACTCGCGGGAGCACGTGGAGGTAAAGTTTGCGCATTTATCCCAAAAAGTCAAAAGCGCTAAGTTCCTCCTCGCTAACCCCACGTATGGGGAAAATTTTGTTTCCCCGCTCTCCGCCGGTCCACATTCCTCCTCCGGGTGAAATTTCTCTCCAAAGTCCATAGGCCCAAGTTGGGGAAAATTTTCCTCCCAAGCCTCCCGCAGGCCCGCTTTTGGGAAAAATTTCACCCCAAGTTCCGCCGGCCCATAACTTGAGAAATATGAGGAGTTAGGAGGACTTATTTATATCACTGGAAAGGTGAGGAAATTTCCTATCTAATGAGAATGTTTTAGGAAGTTTTAATTGCATTAATTATGAGAAAAATCTAGTTGAATCTTTTAGTGAGTTCTGGGAGGGGGTAAGTAAGAATTTACTCTGATGATTTTAAATATGTATTTTTCCCCATAATTAAACCTTGCTCTTGTCATGGATCTTGTGGAATTAAATACCTTGGGTATTTAATTGTTTTGGTCCCTTAACCCTAAAATTTTAAATCAGGGGATATCTAGCTAAAATGTCAATGTAATCAGTGATTAAATTAATCCCTAAGGAGATTTGAGCTAGGTGTGGATTTATTACACTTATTGATTTATAATGTGGAATTAGTAATTGTTATAATGGGAAAAGTTATTAGTTGAATTTAATTGTCCTTGAGACTTTGGTTGTTAACACCTTTTTAAAAAAAAAAAAAAATTATTCCATAATTTTTCTAACTAAGCCTAGGTTGTTCTTGGTTCTCAAGTGGAAGTTTATAGCGGTGTTACACTTGGTATCAGAGCCATGGGTTCAAGATCTTGGACCCTTGGGCACACTAGAAAACTTGAAACATGAACTTTAACCTAGCACATTTTGAATCTAGAAAACAACTTTGCGTGGAAATTACATATTTTAGTAAACATGGAAACTAAGTAAAACTTAGAAAGATGAACTAACTCTCACCTTGGTCTGTGTAGGAGGCGTAAAATGGGATGAGGGGTATTTTCACATAGACCTAGACTTACCACCACAGATCATGTTAGTAGTAGCTATTCTACCATAGATTTTATAGACACTTTAGGATGTTAATGTCACTCTACGTAGAGGGACCATAGGAGCACATTCAGTCAGACATGATAGGGTGACATCCATTGAGGCTCATGCATCTCCTGGCATAGTGAGGAGCATAGAGGAGAGAACTCCCATGAGGAGTTAGTTAGAGTAGAGTCACCTAAAGAGGACAGGGAGACCGGGTTTTAGGACACAGAGATAGGTCTCAGAGCCCTAGGCTTAGGGATGAGCATGCAGAGAGGCCTAGGGGTCACAGACCACCACTGTAGACCATATCAGGGAGATCCTGAAGCTACGGCCAGCTCATTATTCTAGTGACATAGGTGGATTTTAGGTAGAGGCCTGGTTGGTGAGCTTGAGTGGGTGCTTCAAGCTCTGCCCTTGCTCTAGCAACATGAAAGCTCATGTTGTGATCCATCTTCTAAGGGATGGAGTAGGTGTATGGTGGAGGACAGAGGAGCAGAAGCTCCATGTTGATTCTGAGACAGTTACTTGGGAGCTCTTTGAGGAGTGGTTTAGGAGTAGATATTTATCTCAGAGGTTTATACAATAGAGGATTGATGAGTTTCATGACCTCGACAGGCATCTCTTACAGTGGTTGAGTATGAGAGTAGATTTTTGGATCTACTCTAGTATGTTGATTACATGCAAGGATGAGTGGGTGTGGATCCACAGGTTCATCTGGGGCTGAATCTGGACATTGGAGGTGCAGTGTGGATCCATTGTCCACAGACATTGGTTGAGGCCATTGAGAAGGCCTATATAGTAGAGGAGACTCGGGGAAAGACCCAACATAGCTAGAGACCGAGTCCGAAGCCGCAT
This sequence comes from Taxus wallichiana var. yunnanensis, assembly GCA_018340775.1. Taxonomy (NCBI): domain Eukaryota; kingdom Viridiplantae; phylum Streptophyta; class Pinopsida; order Cupressales; family Taxaceae; genus Taxus; species Taxus wallichiana. Next base: position 791,078,784 of record CM031235.1, on the reverse strand, counting down.
ACACAGATGCAGGACAACAGATCGAGGGGGTCAGTACCTCCTCCTCGTGGTGGATAGGGTTCAACATAGTCATCCTTTAGACCACAACAACAACAATAGTCTTTCCCACCATATAGACCTCCACGGAGATTTGATGCAGAGGGGTTGGAGTATGGGCCTCCTCCTAGGGGTCCCATTAGGACACAGGGAGCACCTAGAGCTCAATCAGCAGGATCTTGCTAGCAGAGACCTCAGTAGTCCACAACAGGTCATCAGGGTCCATAACACACCCCTCTAGGGCACCGACTAGAGCTGCTACTTAGGGAGAGGATCAGGTGGTTGTTTTGGGTGTGGTGTTACTGGACATTTTTGGAGAGACTACCCACAGAACCCTAATAACAAGGGTAAGACACATATCTCAGAGCCTACTATTGGTGACATGGGTGCAAGTCATAGGATGTATGCAGTGGTCGAGAACCACCAGGCAGAGCATCAAAGTATACAATTATTGAGACTACAGGTAACATTGGTGGTATTCCTACCTCCATTTTGTTTGATTTTGGTTCTTCTAATTCTTTTATTACACCATCTTTAGTAGAGTGATGTAGGCTGGTGGCAATTAGGTAAGGTCATAGTTGGGATGTTGAGATGGATTTTGGAGCCAAGATCTCTGTAGACTCCTTAGTTAAGGAGTGTGTAGTGGATTTGGGACCTTTCACCACTACCTCGGATCTTCGTATCCTTCCGTTGGGCTCTTATGGAGTCATCTTGGGCATGGATTGGTTATCTACACACAGAGCTAGAGTGGATTGTTACCACAAGATCATATCTTATATAGATGATCTAGGAGTTGAGGTAGTGATAGTGGGGGTCAGGAGACCCATTTCTATTCGCACCATCTCTCGCTATGCAGCTTAAGCGGTGTGTGCGATAAGGTGTCAAGATGTTTTCTGTCACATTAGTGACCGATCAGAAGATGAGTCTAGTGGACCATCGCTAGATGACCATCCCATTTTGAGAGATTTTTTGATGTCTTTCTAGGGGAGCTACATGGGGTTACCACCCCCATGTGAGATAGATTTTCATATAGATCTGGTTCCAGGAGTAGAGCCTATCTCACGAGCACCTTATCGGATGACTACCCCTGAGCTCTGCGAGCTCAAGTTACAGCTTGAGGGCCTTCTGGAGAAAGGCCTAATTCGTCCTAGTGTATCCCCTTGGGGTGCACCGGTGATCTTTGTAAAGAAGAAGGATGGATCCTTGTGGTTGTGTATTGATTACCACTGGATTTGAACAAAGTAACGATCAAGAATCATTATCCCCTTCCTGCGCATTGATGATTTGTTTGATTAGATGAAGGGAGCCACAACTTTCTCTAAGATAGACCTTAAGTCAGGCTACCATCAAGCTGAGGATTTTGAGAGGTGGACATTCATAAGACCACCTTTCATACGAGATATGGCCACTATGAGTTCATAGTGGTACCTTTTGGTTTGACGAATGCCCCTATAGTGTTTATGAGTTTGATGAATGGGGTATTTAGGACCTTCTTAGATCGCTTCATGCTCATCTTCCTTGATGACATTTTGATTTACTCACGTACGCGTGAGGAGCATGAGGGCACCTTTTCCAGGTTCTTCAGTGTCTTTGTGAGCAGTAACTTTATGGGAACTTGGAGAAGTGTGCATTCTTTCAGACAGAGGTGTAGTATTTGGGTCATATCATTTCTGGGGAAGGTATCACATCGATCCTTCCAAGATTAGAGCTATCATGGATTGGCCAACACCCACTATTGTGACTGAGGTGCACAACTTCATGGGATTAGCAGGTTACTATAGGAGATTTGTTCAGGACTTCTCTCTAGATTACGCACCCCATCACTTCCCTTCAGTGGAAAGGGAAGAAGTTTGTTTGGTCAGACAGGTGTGCAAGTAGGCCTTTAGAAACTAAAGGAATGTCTCACCACAACACCTATTCTTGTAGTGTCGGATCCACAAAGGGTGAGTTTTTCATATGCACGGATGCTTCTTTGGTAGGACTTGGAGGTGTATTGATGTAGGAGGGAAGAGTGGTGGCTTTTGAGTCTCGTAAACTCAAGGATTATGAGCTTAATTATCCAACTCATGATCTTGAGCTTTGTGGAGTTGTGCATGCCTTGGTTTGATGGAGACACTTTCTTCTTGGTAGGAGATTCACACTCAGGACTGATCATTTGAGTCTTGCCACCTCTTCACATAGCCCAATCTCAATGCTCATCACGACGTTGGATGGAGTTACTTTGTGAGTATGATATGGAGATAGAGCATGTGAAAGGGAAGGAGAATGTGGTTTAAATGCTCTTAGTAGATGGAGGCATGTGGCTATGGCCACCTCAGTGAGCATAGATTTGTGGAGTAGATTCTCTAAAGCTTCCTCATGATAAGCTTCTACATTGCATCCAAAATGGAGATCGAGTCTTAGAGACCCCTCAAGGGGAAGTTTGATGGTTTTTCTTTAGAGGTAGATGGTCTTCTCAGGCACAGAGGCTAGATTTATGTTCCTAGAGATGGAGGCTTGAGGCAAGACATCTTGGTAGAGGCACATCGTGCACCCTATTCAGCCCATCCCGGGGTGAAGAAGATGCACGCCACCTTGAGATAGTTGTATCATTGGAGAGGACTTCATAGAGATGTGGCTCAGTTTTGTGTCATGTTGTTTAGAGTGCCAGAAAGTAAAGGCCGAGCATCAACATCCAGCTTGGCCTTCTCTATCCTCATGTTATACTGGAATGGAAGTGGGATACCATTTCCATGGACTTCATTGTTGGGCTACCGATGTCGAGATACCACCATGATGCCATCATGGTCATGGTGGATAAATTGACAAAAGTGGCTCATTTTTCTCTAGTAAAGACCACTTATACAAGCCAATGCAGTGGCACGGTATATCTTGATGAGATTGTCAGGTTACACGGGATTCGTGGAAGATCATTTGTGACCGTGATCCTTTGTATACTTCCCATTTTTGGACCACCATGTAGTATGCCCTTGGGATGAGGATCAACTTCAGCACAACATATCACCCTGAGACAGATGGAAAACTAAGTGGGTGAATCGATTTTAGAGGACATGCTTAGGATGTATGTGATGGATCATCAGATGAGATGGGAGGAGTACTTGTACTTGGTGGAGTTTGCCTACAATAATAGTTTTTAGAGTTCTATAGGCATGGCTCCTTTCTAGGCCTTGTATGGTAGAGAGTGCAGGACACCTCTTAGCTGGGACAAGTTAGAGGACAGGGTTTCTCTTGGACCAGCTTTGTTGCAGGACATGGAGCAGTAGGTGGTTATGATCAGGAAAAGACTACAAGGAGGCACAGGACAGGTAGAAGAAGTACACCAACTAGCATAGGACCGATCATAGTTTTGATGTGGGCATGAAGGTGTTCCTTTGTGTCAAGACACATAAGAGCCCTATCCATTATGGAAAAGGTTCTAAGTTAGCTCCTAGATTCGTGGGTCCTTTTGAGATCTTGGAGTGTATCGGCCCTTTGGCCTACCAACTAGCATTGCCACCTAGCTTGTCTCTCGCATACATGATGTGTTTCATGTTTTAGTTCTTAGGAGATATGTTGCAGATCCTTCTCATGTGTTAGATTGGACATCATTGCAGGTGTAGGATCAGGGGTAGGTGATGGTGGAGCCCGTTTGCATTATAGATCGTAGGACCCTGGGCCTTGAGGTAGAGAGATTGATCAGGTCCGGGTGCTAGTGGGACGATATGATGAGACTACAACTACATGGGAGGATGCTACTTTGTTACGAGTTTAGTTCCCACATTTGTTCCAGTGACTTCTAGGAGGAATTCGAGCCTAAGGGGAGGGGGATGTAGTGCCCACTTTCCTTCGACACCTTGTGATATTGATCCTGATACTGCTAACTATATTATGGACATTGTTATAGTTTAATTTAGCATGATGTTAGATGTTAGATCATGGTTTATTGTGGACTTTGATTCATATATGGTGCATGATGATTATTAGAGACATTTTAGATATTGATGTTGATATATTGTTTGACATGGTTACATTATAGATGTTGTTTGGACTTGTGATATTTGGATATTTTGAGTAGACCTAGAAAATGAGAATTGAATTAAAATTGGTGATGATATAGTTGTGGATGAAATTGTAAGTGATATTGTTGATTGTCTTGATGTTTGTTGTGATTCACGTATATGTCGATGATCTTGAAATTATACTTATATTCATTTGGATGTTCTAATATGGCCATGAGGCTGAAGGAGGTATTTGTATTTTGTAGGTTTAAAATATCACAACAAACATCGGGGATTGGAGACCAACCACATTGGAATTCTAGATGAATTCAACAAGGTCACCATGGCAACTTGTATTTGTTTGTGTGTTGATTGTGTTAGGGATTCCCATGGGGGGATCACCTTTAAATGTGACCAAGGGTTATGTGTATTTATTTATTTGGTTCCTTTTTATTGATGTTTGTATGTGTTTATTAAGTGATGTGTTTACCCCTTTTTATTTAAATAAATTGTGGTATATAATGTGAGTAATCATATTGTTAAAATAAATTAACCATCTTGGGTCATAAGAAAGTAATTATTGGAGTGGTTGACTCTTGTATTAAATGTTGTAAGATATGTGTAAGCAATGTGTAAGTGATGTGTAAGAGATATGTAAGTAAAATTTGGAGTATGAAACACTTCATCTTCTTTGGAATTTGAAATTGTCCTTGGAGACTATTTTTGGAGGTTTGTGGGACAAGTTAAACTTGTCCCATACCTCTTAAATTTGCATACCAACCTTACCTATGGTTGGAGAGTTTAAATCTAGCCTTCATTATGCATTTTTGTAAGTCTAGTTGAATGTTTTAATTGCACTTCTTGCTTGAAATTAATTTCAGTCCTTTGGGGTATGGGCTTGATTTGAGTGTGTAAGTAAACTGTCATATTATTCACCTACTTATTTATTGTGTCTTGGAGATTGAAGTTGACTTGTGAGTTGGAGTTGAGGATGTGTGTTGTGGCATCCTACAAAGATCCACCTCATCCTCCTCTCTTCCCCCTTCTATATATTTGAATTCATTTTATTGTTTTGGGGTTACACTCTTTTGGTTGCTTCACTTTTGCATACTTCTTTTGGGGCAAAATTCTTTTGTTGTTTTGAGCTCTTGCTTTTGGAGAAAGTTTGCAGACTTTTTACAGGCCTATGTTTTGTTGATCTTGAGTTGTTTTGCATTGGAAAGCTTTCCATTGGGAACTTGGAACAAACTCCATTATGGAGAGGTAAGAGCTTGGCTCTTGAAATGCTCTTCTTTTATTTGTGCAAATGTTATTGTTGTGAATGTTTTGGCATGTGTGTGGGTTGTTTGGGTAGATGGCCTAGGGATGGTGTAGGAGAAGACTATGGGGTATTTCTGTGGGAGGCATAAGTATTTTGGGGAGGTATAAGTGTGGAGGGAGTTGGGATTTGGGTTCCACCTTAAAAAGAAATAGCTTGCATTTCTTTACTCATTATGGGGTGCCATAAGAGGTTGGGGAGGCATAAGGAAATGTGAGGAATAAGGGGTACTTGGGGAGGCATAAGGGAGGCATAAGGGCATGTATATAATATATGGGATATATATATATATATATATATATATATATATATATATATATATATTGGAGTGGTTTTTCTTAGGTGGTGATACCCATTTCCCCTTTGGGAGGCATAAGCAGCATCCCCCATAGTTTCTTGCTCCTTTGGCTTGCATGATGAAGCTTGAGTGTTGTTTGTTGTCTTTATTTTGTGGTTGCAAACTACAGTTTTGTTTTGGATTGTGTTTTGAATGAGAAATTTGTCTTTGTGTTGTGGAAGCTGTATTGTTGCCATGTGTTGGAAAACATCTCTTATTGCATTGTGGTTGGGGCTCGGGGGCCAATGAAGAAGGATGGCTTCTCCTTTCATTGGATGTCTTGGTTGGGTGGAGAGCGTTGCCTTTTCCCCTATTTTGTTGTGATCAAATTGAAATAAAGAAAATGGAGGATATTCATGTTGTTGTTTTTGGAGTGAGAAAGAAGACAAAGTTTGGTAGTCCTTTGTGAGACTTCTTTTTGTAGGCCTTTTTCCCACTTCAAGTGGATGACTTGTAATATTATTTGTATTGGATAGTTATTCTATTTTGGAAATGAAATCCTATGTTTAAATAAGAAAGAGATATGCACCGAAATTTGTACTGTGTAAAGAGATGTGAAAGTGCATTTGAATGAAAGGAAAAGAGAAAGAGTGGTAATTTGTAAAGTTGTATGTGATAAATATAAATAGAAGTTGTATTCTTTTCCACAAATGGAGTTACTTACTTTGTGTAAAAATCTATGTGTTGAAATATGTTGAGGAAATTTTGTTTGAAAGAGAGAAACACGTATGAAGAAGATATATTACTCTGTTTTTGTTGAAATGCATGATTTGAAAATTAGAAGTTGCATTCTTGTTTTTACATTTTGATTGAAGGAAAGATAACTAGTTAAAACTAGCATGAAATGTAATCAACGTTTGTATGGCATGGCAAAAGAAATAGATTAATCTCTGGTTGTGAATTGTATAAACTTCATTTTTATTTCATGGTAAACTTTGCAAATTTTTATCAAAAGATACATAACAACCCTGTAAAACTATGGAAAACAATTGAAACACTAATACAATCTAAGAAAGATCAAAATGAGCCCAAACAAACTAAAATACTTATGAAAATTTTATAGAACCTTTCAAATCGGGTTCAGACAAAACTTAGACTTTTGTTGGATAAAAATTGGTAATTTTGGAATTGCTAATCAATCAAACCTTTTGAACCTTGCAATCCATCCTAAAATCTTCCAAGTAAAATCCTCCATGCCTATTGGGCATGTTGAGAAAGAGTTAATGGAAAATTTGAACAAAATTTATAAGTTAAAAATACCAGTTCACATTTTAGAAGCCTATAGAACGTTTCTCAAAATTGACCCTTAAAAATTTGTCAAAATCAAATTCTTAAGGTTTTTTGTGCAAAGAGGACGTCGAGAGCATTCTAGAAAGTCCTCGTTTGCCAAAAACTAAGTTCCCTATCAAAATTTATGGCCTTTATGAAGTTTTTACTTCATTTGGCTTCAAAAATAATCTAACTGTCAAATTTTAATGAATAAAATATTCTTGGGTGGACCCGTGGGCTAAAACTTTTTTTTTGTTTTTTTCCCAAAAGGTGCCAAGTCATGAAGTTTCCCACCACTCCGCTAACCCGCAAGCCTTCATTTTGCTAAAAAAAAAAATAATAATCTAAGTTGAAAAAGGAAAATTTGGAAAATTTTCCCTGGCCCCGCCCCCGACCCTTCGCTTTTGGAAACATTTCCGCGGGCGCGCGGGCCCACAACCCTTAACTTAACCTTTCAAAATTTTGGAAAAAATTCCTACTTTTCTCCGTGGCCCCGCATCCCCACCCTTGCCTTGGAAAAGCACTTCCGCGTGTGCGGGCCCGCGTTCTAACACTTAACTTTTAAAATTTTGGGAAAATTTCTAGAAGTTTCTCCATCCAGCCCCCACCTCCCCACAGCCAATGATTGGCTGACACGTGGCTTCACGAGATGACGGTGGAGGAGTGGTTGATTTTCAACCTTAACATTTTAAAATTCTTTTGGTGAAAATTTAAAAGTTTTCGCCGCCCTCCGCCGCCCAGCCCAATGAGATCCTGACACGTGGCATCATCGACGTCGGTGGAGGCGTGGGTCATTTTGATCCCTTAACATTTTTGGTAGGAAGCTAAATGTCTTAAATTTCTCCGGTGATTTGACTTCCCACTGGAGCTTGGAAATGTTGACATGTGTCCCCTTAGCTCGAGACTGCGGTGGGTGCGGAGAAAGTTTGCGCATTTATCCCAAAAAGTCAAAAGCGCTAAGTTCCTCCCCGCCGCTCCACTGCGTATGGGAAAATTTTGTTTTCCCGCTCTGCTGGTCCACATTCCTCCTCTCCGGGTGAAATTTCTCTCCGAAGTCCGTAGGCCCGAGTTGGGGAAAATTTTCCTCCCCAAGCCCGCAGCCCGCTCTTGGGAAAATTTTCACCCCAAGTTCCATCGGCCCATAACTTGAGAAATATGAGGAGTTAGGAGGACTTCTTTATATCACTGGAAAGGTGAGGAAATTTCCTATCTAATGAGAATGTTTTAGGAAGTTTTAATTGCATTAATTATGAGAAAAATCTAGTTGAATCTTTTAGTGAGTTCTGGGAGGGGGTAAGTAAGAATTTACTCTGATGATTTTAAATATGTATTCTTTCCCCCCGTAATTAAACCTTGCTCTTGTCGTGGATCTTGTGGAATTAAATACCTTGGGTATTTAATTGTTTTGGTCCCTTAACCCTAAAATTTTAAATCAGGGGATATCTAGCTAAAATGTCAATGTAATCAGTGATTAAATTAATCCCTAAGGAGATTTGAGCTAGGTGTGGATTTATTACACTTATTGATTTATAATGTGGAATTAGTAATTGTTATAATGGGAAAAGTTATTAGTTGAATTTTGAATGAGCCTCCTTTCTCTGATGACTCCAACCTCCAAGTGAATTGAAGTTATTTAATACAAAAATTCTTCATCACTAGGGCAAGATAGTTCTTCAACAATTGATCATTCTTCCTAGACACTTTCTTTAGCTAAGTAGGCCTTTTGATCTAGTTTATCATAAAAAAATCATATGCCCTCTTTTTACAATTCAAAATTACATGTCCTTGTTCTTTACAATAATAACATTTGATTTTTCCTTTTGGAGGAACATGCTTTGAATTGTAATTTCCCTTTTTTGAATATGTACTTGTCTTGTTTTGGACATATAATACCTCTTTTGGTTGAAATCTTTCATTTGATTTTCTCGTCAAGTAAAGTGAAGATGACTCCCTCGAAGCTAATGTTCACCTTGGTTAAACTAAAGACCATACTAGAAAAAATCCTAGGCATGCTATTTAGATGTATTTCTTTAGTATCATCATTTTTACTTTTTCATTAATGCCTACTAACTCATTTAGTAAGGAATGCGGCTTACTTATATGCTCAACCATTTTTACACCTTCTTCCCATATAGTCGTGGCTTTAATTACGTATTTACACTTTCTTCTTCAAATTTGAAAAACTTATTTAGTGAATCCCAAATTTATTTTGCTGAATTCGTGAAGTCTACATGATGTAGACATGCTTTTGAAAGACAAATACCAATGCTACCCAAATATTTTTGGTCTTTGATTCTCCATTTGGCAAGTTTGTTTATATTTGTCGGTATGACCACACTTAGTTTAACGACATCCCAAATATCTATTTCTATCACGTTTAGAAGTATCTCGTATATGCGATGTATGAAAATATTGAGCTTCAAAATTCTCAATGAGACTTAATTTATCCTCCTCATAAATTTGAAATTAAATTGGTGTCGATTTTAATCGAGAACTTTACGACAATGATATGGAAGACTTTGACACGAAGGACACATAAATAAAATAATAATTGAGTGCTTACCAATAACCTTATGCGAAGAACTTCATTTAACATACAAAAGTATATGAATGAATGCACAAAATAATCAAACCCTCAATAAATGATCTAAATAAGGACTAATCATGTATAGCAGCTGATCTTCTGCCAGGCCGAGCATATTGTTGGGCAAATTCCTTCACACACGGTTCTAACGAACTCTCTTTTTAATATCCAATAGGACATATTTTATGGACTGTTGGGTGGATTTTAATGGTAGACTATAGTCTATGATTAAGAATACCAGCTTCGTATCATGATACATATCGATAGTCATATGTTAGATCTGCTGCATTTATTGCAATGTGCATTGTACCCGTATATAACTGGTGCCATTGTGAACACATAACAAAAGAAAAATAATTTACAGGTGTTTAGAGGAGTTTTAGACTGAACTGCTTGTAGAGCATGTATACGACATAGACTGGATCTAAATGCCTAAGATCCTACGTGTAAGACTATGCAATCCGCCTCCACACAACATATGAAATTACGCAATCAATGCAAAGTTGGTCTAACATATGTTAATGCATAGGTTTAACCTGAGATGAATGCATATGAGTGACACTGGAAGGCAAAATCTTCCTTAAAAACAATATTATATTTAAAAATATTACTTGAGGACTGCTGAGTCATACAAAGTTTTGATACAAAATGTAATTTAGTATAGAGTTATATGCAGAAATATAATATTATATTTTATGTAATAACAATTCATATTTGTAGGACTATCATGTTCTATAAAATAGAAAGTCTATTACGACTCCTATAACCACTCACTAAATCTATACAAGTTGTTTTCAACAGCTTGTAACTAAACATATTCCTAACAATATAAGATATAATGAGTTGTTCTATATAATTCATCGTAGCATTATAAAATTATAACAATATAAGATATAATGAATTATTCTATACAACTCATCCTAGCATTATAAAATTATAATGTTCACACTAATATTTCCTAACATACCTCACTCATAACACTTTATTTTAGTAATGCACCTCATTTTGAACATGTTTAATCTTTTATATCCCAGTCCAAATCTACATATGTTGCATTTGTGTTTTACGATCAAATTTCAATTTTTTTATTGAATGTAATTTACGTATATGTATTAGAGTACAAGTGATGACTATATTATTGCTTTTTTTTTTACAGATATGGCAGTGGATGATATTGGAAAATAGAGAGATCAAAGTGGAAAAATGGTCTATTATCTAAATTCTATTTATGTTACCTCATTGATTGGAGTTGACACTATCAATTTGAATTAAATTTTATTTTTCTATTTATATTTTTGGGAAAAAGCTAAAATTGGTACAATTTTACATATTTAACTTTCAAATCCTCATTACAAAAGAAGCTACATAGTTTTTACCGGTGGTTGAATTTGACGATGGTTGATTTATTTTTTCTAATTTTAACCATAAAATACTTTTAAAATATAAGATATAAATTTCGTATATATGACTTGCATATTTGGAATATGATCTTCATTTTTATATATATTTATTTACATATAGTATTGATATACATAAATATCTATAAAAATAGTTGAATAAATAAAAATAATATGACCATAATTTTTGTATATATTTATGTACTAGTAATATTAATATACATATAAATATATATAAAAAATTGTTAAATAAATAAAAAATAATTTTTTGTTTTGATAGGAAAAATTAAAAATTATTGTCACCTAATTTTTTGATAGGAATAAGTGGATGTAGAAGTTAACCCTTAGTTTTCACTAAAATAATTTATTATTATTTTTGGTTCAAAATGATCTATTCCTCGGTACAATTGTTTACTATTTACCAGGGGAAAAAGTTTTGATTATTATACAAAAATCTTCAAATCAAAGTGTGATTTAATTCTCTCGATGCAAAATTTTGCATGCATTTTAGACCTTATAACCTCATAAGTAAAGTGTAGGTCCTTTGTATAGTAAGACTTTATACCAAAATGTTAATACCTACATAAATTATATGAAAAGAAAAATTTCCTTTTATATTTGTATTTTCCTTTTAAGAAAGAGATTGTTAATTCAATACACATTTGCAAACCATTTAGCTTTCAAATTCATATCAAAAAAGAAAACATGTAGGTTTTTATGATAAAATTCTCAAATACGAGTTTGATTTACTTTTCGTGATATCAAATTTTCCATTAGTTATAGCGATTAAATATTTTTCATTATTTGTCAAAATGACACTATTGAGGTTTGAAATGCGTACTCAACCATTAAATAAGTACTAAATTACACCATACAACTCGTAAATATAAAGAAGAGAAGAAGGGCATGTGATTATCAAACTAAAATTTTGAACTTTGAGCCCCATTTAGTTTTCTTAAAGGGAATTTCATCATTTAGTTATTGTGAAATTGACCAAAATTGTCATAAAACAAATTGTTGTGAAATTCAAATTAGTTCCATAATTTTATAAAATGGCAATTTTGTTCTACATATTATTGGTACTATTACGAGAAGAAATATGTGAACATAGTCTTTCTCTATAAAAAGGCTAATAGTGTCATACTTGTAATGGAAAAAGATACTAAGGCTTTATTGTTGGTTTCTAGATGTTGAAAAGACAAAATGTTGCTCTAAGGAGAAGACACACAAAGGATGTGCACGTGGGAACAAGGCACATTTGAAGGCGCGAGAAGATAGGAAAGGAAATGCGTGCCAGAACACTTTGGCTCAGGACTTAGCCGTTTTTGTGGATAAGGGCTATTTTTGGAGATAATATGCGGAGCACACATAGAGATGAAGACTTGCGCTCCATACAATGGTATTTTGGGAACAAGTGATAGATAAGCACCATGCATAGTTTAAGCTAATAATAGGATTTCTACTTGAAGTTAACTATATGACATCTATTGTTAGAACACTTGCATGTTGTGCATACTATTGTAAAGGCACATGGCTATTATCAACATGTGACCTATTTTGAGAAGTACATGGGTGGTGAAGGGAAATTCCCAACCCTATAAATATGTATTGACTTGTGTAGTTTAGTAGGTGGTGAATTACTGTAGAGTTGTGTTACTAGTTTTGACGTGCACATGACTCATGGAGATATTGATATAGTGTAAGAGGCTTCATTTTTACAATATTAATGCAATGGAGTATATTGGTTGGATAATGGTATTAGACATAACTGAAGTTGGTTCTTGTATGGTTAATCTTATCATAGTTATTGTTTAGTTCATTTATTATGATTCTTTAGGATATAAATCTGGATTATGCATTGTGGAATGCTTATGTCTAGTTATGAATCTAAATATGTTTAAACATCATCATGCTAACATCCTGTACAAGCAACTCTAAAGAGGGACTTGGTACCTTTGTACGCTTTGGGTGAGCGCTCAACTTAGGCTGAGTGATGTGCTAGTGTGCCTGGGTTATTTATAGTAAATTCTAGGTTGCATCATTGGTTCCATTGTCGGGACCTATTTTTTCAATTGTATTCAGTATGTTTTGTGATGAATACATACCATTTGACCTTATCAAGTGTTGAGGAGTGGATAGTAGATCTAGAAGAAGAATACGCTCGGAGATTCAACATTGGATCTGAGTTTGATGCGCACACACGGGTAGAGAAAACTTGTATGGTTGTCTATATGAGAGTTTATTTGCTATCTTTCTGAAAGAATTATACGAGTGGCTGGTTGCTTATGCGTCTAAAAAGAATTGGAGGTTTCACACGATTTTCTAGACGTAAGAATAATTTCATGCCCTCTATGATGCTAATCTGATTTGGACCCACACTTTGGACACTTGGTTCCATGGTTGATCCGAAAATAATAAATTTTGTATCTACCGATCTCTCAGGACCCTAATAAGCTTTAATTATTTGTCGATAATTTTCTCATTTTCTAGTAATCAATTTAAAAATTAATGCAAGACAATAAAGACAATTGCACAATGATTGATTATGAAGTTCAGTAATTTCCTACATCTCTGGGTTCTTATCGAACCATTCCACTAGTCAAAACTTATAAGTTACAATAGTAATTTCACAAGAAAACCTAATGGAAACTATTAAGAACTTGCTTAGAAGAATAACCAAACCTTCAAAAGACAAGGGTGAAAAATATCACCTGAATTCCCCTTTCTTGGCGTATTCGGTAAGCTTGATGGCATCAGCTCCACTGTTCGGAATCCTCCGGTTGTCGATCAGCCTTCTAAATGCCTCGTAATGCCCTATGCCAATCCGGTCAAAATTTTAGGATTCATAATAATTTGGTGTGGTGCTATGGGTCGAATAAGTAGTAGTAATAACTCCTAGCCATAATAATTTTAATTTACTATTGCCTAAAAATAATAGGTCAATAATAATTAAAATAATAATGCCTATATAAATTAGGTCTTCACAAACCATGCCCATGGCAACTAACTCTCCTCTTAGCTCACTCTTTGCTTTTCCGAGCTCTACGAATGAGCTTCTCCATTGCATTATGTGTGTCCATTAAAGGAATGGGTTCCCTATTTATAAAAAAATAGGGCCCTTGAAATAATTCCTCAAATATTATCTAAGGCTAATATTATCATAGCCCATAGAAAAATAAATGGGATAGGCTTATCTTGATTTTGCATATTTTAATGGGCTAATTACCCATGTTGGTGGATTGCATGTTTAATCCCAAATTGGTCGGTGTTGGATATTTTAAGGGATGAAAATCCAATTTAGCGGCTAAGGTAAGGGGGAGCGGTTTTGAATAAGGGGATAAGATCCCACATTGGGTGCCACTTATATTTGGGTAAGGTTTTAACAAACCTTACCCACTCCATTATTCACGTGGTTCTTTCCACGCATGGCTTAGCCCCACTACACTACTTCACCTCCTTCCACATGGTCATAGCTTAGCATGTTAAGTGAATGGCTATGTGGGTAAGTGGAGATTGGTGGATATGTGGGTAAGTGGGTATAATACTTACCACTTCACAATAATACATGGTTGTTGGAGATTAATGGGATAATATAGACCCCATGCAATATAGATGAGCTCGATCACGTGGATAGCTCGACGAGCTAAAATGTAACTTGATCCTTAGCATATTATCCACTTGTCATCTCTCGATAAGAAAATTGATCATATTCGATTCATGGTGGCAAGCCACGTGGTGGCTTGTGGACCCACCACGTCGGTGATAATACCATAGTCCACGGCGGCTAGGCTCCCCTCCATAACAAAAGTTGAGCCTCTTGTTCCGATGCTATTTTTTACGACCATCAAAGACCATAGATCAAAAACAAACAAACGACTCCCTTTTCCTTTTTGCCATGTGTCATAGTGTCATTGGTCCAATATTGGCTAGTTGACCATAGTTGACTTTCTTGTTAACTAAAATTTGACCAGACATAACTAGAGCTCTGATGTCCATTTGTTGCATTCTCATAGTCATTGGAAATCTCTCGAAACGATCTTATGCACTGACACAATTTAGGGATGTTTAGGGAACTTTTGAAAATGATCCCCTGATCACACCTCCCCCTACCGAGAAAGGATTTTTTTCCTAAAAATCTTATATTCGAACATTTTGTTATCTGTCACGAATCTAGAAAATCTACTACCACCTCAAAAGTGTTACTTGTAGTATACCCTTGGATCTTCTCCTCTCGCAACCTTCTTACTTAGAAAAATTTTCTCCGATCCTGGGACTCGTGGGTTATGGGGGCAATGATACTTCGATGCGCCACTTTGATATCTAAGGAAGACCTCCGAGGCCTCTTACGTATAGTGCTAAGTTTACGAATGAAAGATCAACATTTCTATTGTATGGTGCTAAGCTTCTAGATATCTGACAACACGGATCTTCTTTTACTCTATAATGAGTTCACGGCTTCGAGTCGATTCCGTAGAATCCAAACTAGTTTGAAGGAACTTCCATGTTATGTAGAGCAATGATTGATCCAATGTCAATGATGGACAATGACTTTTCCTTTCCAGACCTCAACGCCTCCTTTGTGTGGTGCTAAGCCTCTTGTAGACCTCAACACCTCTGATGCACGATGCTAAGCCTCTTTCAAGACCTCAACGCCTCCAATGCATGATGCTAAGTCTATTTCAAACCCAAATACCTCCAATACACGATGTTAAGCCTCTTTTAAGACCTCAAGCCTCTAATGCATGATGTTAAGTCTGATGATCAACTACCATTAAAATGTGTGGTCGCAATGCCTTGACACCGAATGATGTTCCAAGTTGATCTCTTGAGAGCTCCTCTTGTTGAAACACTACTATCAGGTACCATTTTGCTACACGGTCGCAATGCCGCTACACAGAATGAAGTTCTGATGATTTCAATGCCAACAATGATTCAACTACCATTCTTCTGCACAATACTACACAATGCCTCTACACAAAATGAAGTCTCGAGTGACTCTTGCGAACTCTAGATCAATCTGCTATATGAAATGGCGAGATCAATCTCACAAGATGATTAGGAGATAAGTGCCCTTAACAGGGTCTTTTTTACAACTTTCAAATACAAGTGTAAGGAAATTATATCCTAATACATCATGTTAAAGTAGTTATAAAAATGCTCCATTTTTGGAGTCTTTGTACAATAAGCTTAAATACCAATTTATAGGAAAATAACTTCGCATGGTAAACTTGTCGTGAAATTTCTCCTACTTGGTGGCTTATGTACTTGGTCTTCTCCACTGCATTGTAATGTGGATTGACTTCATTTGTCTCCTCCTTGCCAGACCAATAACTAAACAAGGAAAATATATTGCATTTTATGGTGTTAGAAAAATCACCTAAATAATTGCCCTCCGGTGGTCTTACTAATGCAAGTATAAAAAAGTACAAACATTGCCCAAAATTGAGTCTTTAAGTCATGTTTAGTTAGACGTATACAAACATTTCCCTCAAAGGGGTCTTACCAATACATTCTACCTAACACAATAGTTTATGGTTTTATTATACCAAGAGCAATAAATAATGCTCGGAAAAACCAATATAATAGCTGAACAATGTCAACTTTATTTACACCTTAGATTTCTTACCAATGTAGAATCCTCGGTGTCTGCTTATCTCAATAGATGCCTTGTGGATCATCGAATGATCTTTCATTTGCATATGAGATATAATGGAATCATCCAAATAGAAATGTGAGAAAATTACTGAGTATGTTAAACCTGTCTCTCAGTCTATCCCACCAATCTGGAATCCATAAGTACAAGCCAATGTCATCCTTGTCAAAGAAATCTGTACTTGATTAATCTACTTGGAGAATAACAAGTTTGCAAGTGCCGATCACCTGCTCTGATACCAAACTTGATCTGAAAATAATCAAGTTTTAATCTACCGATCTCGGACCCTTATAGGCGTTAATTATTTGTCAATGATTTTCTCCTTTCCCAAGAATCAATTTAAAAATTTATGCAAGATAATAAAGACAATTACACAATGATTGATTACAGATTTCGACAATTGCCTACATCTTTGGGTTCTTATCGAACCGTTCCACTAGTCAAAACTTGTAAGTTACAATAGTAATTTCACAAGAAAATCTAATGGAAACTATTAAGAACTTGCTTTGAAGAATAACTGGACCTTTAGAAGACAAGGGTGAAAAATAACACCCGACTTCCCTTATCCTTGCGTATTCGGCAAGCTTGATGGAACTAGGTCCACTATTCGAGAATCCTCGATTCTCGATTAGCCTTCCATAAGCTTCGTAGCGCCCTATGGAAATCCCTGTCAATATTCCATGATTCACAATAATTTAGTGTGGCACTATGGGCCGACTAGGTAGTAGTAATAACTCCTAGCCATAATAATTTTAATTTACTATTTCTGAATAGTTCAATAATAATTAAAATAATAATGCCTAAATAAATTAGGTCTTCACACAACTATGCCCATGGTAACTAACTCTCCTCTTGGCTCGCTCTTCACCTTTTTGAGCTATAGGAATGATCTTCTCTATTGCGTTATGTGTGTCCATTACAAAGGAATGGGTTCCTCATTTATACAAAAATAGGGCCCTTAAAATAATGCCTCAAATATTATCTAAGGCTAATATTAGCATAGCCCATAGCAAAATAACTGGGATAGGCTTATCTCCATTTTGCATATTTTAATGGGCTAATTACCCATATTGGTGGATTGCATGTTTAATCCTAAATTGGCCGGCGTTGCATATTTTAATGGGATGAAAATCCATTTTAGTGGCTAATGTGAGGGGGAGCGGTTTTGAATAAGGGGATAAGATCCCACATAGGGCGCCACTTGTATTTGGGTAAGGTTTTAACAAACCTTACCCACTCCTTTATTCACATGGTTCTTTCCATGCATGGCTTAGCCCCCCTACACCACTTCACCTCCTTCCACATGGTCATTGCTTAGCATGTTAAGTTAATGGTTATGTGGGTAAGTGGGTATAATACATACCACTTCACAATACTACATGGTTGTTGGAGATTAATGGGATAATATACACCCCATGAAACATAGATGAGCTCGATCACGTGAATAGCTCGAAGTGCTAAAATGTAACTTGGTCCTTAGCATATTATCCACTTGTCATCTCTCGATAGGAAAATCAATCGTATTCGATTTGTGGTGGCAAGCCACGTGGTGGCTTATGGACCCACCACATTAGCAATAATACCATAGTCCACACTACGGCCGGCTACCCTTCGTAACAAAATTTGAGCCTCTTGTTTTAATGTTATTTTTTTGTGACCGTCGAAGACCATAGATCGAAAATAAACAAGCGACTCCCTTTACCATTTTACCACATGTCACGGTGTCATTGGTCCAATATTGGCTACTTGACCAAAGTCGACTTTCCCACTAACTAAACTTTGACCGGACATAACTAGATCTCCCGATGTCCATTTTTCACATTCTCATAGTCATTGGAAAGATCTCAAACAATATCCTCTGCTTGACATAATTTAGGGATGTTTAGGTAAATTTTGAAAATGATCCCCTGATCAATGGTTTTTTGAATAGCTTTATTTTAGAGTACTCAATTTCAACTTATTCTTTCTCGAAGGTAGCCGAGTTCCTATTTTTTACATTATCTCAAGGGAACCTATTTGCAAGGCATCCCGGTGGTGATCAAAATCCTTATGGTAACCCTAAATTTTTAAGAGATGTCGATGGCTAGCTAAACACCAAAAAGCGCGGGGGCATGTGCGGGTTTGGTAAAGGATGAAAAATTTAGTGACAAAGAGGAAAACGAGAAGAGAGGCGATTAAGTACAAGGAGGCATGTGAGAGGGAGTTAAGGAAGAAATACATGACTACGTAATGAATGACATTGAGGAAAGAGATGGATCATGAAGGATTTGGAACTCACGTAGAGGCGTGAACCTATAACATTTGGAATTCCCCATCTAGGAAAGAATGACAGAAACCTTCATCGACCTCTTATGAGAGCACACCAATGGATAAAATTTGGGCCAAAATCATGCATCTCAATCTACCCGACAACGTATCCCTTGTGCTTGGTTATCAAGTTTCTAAGTACAAATGTAAGAGTCGACAAGCTAGTTTGGGTAGTAAAATAACAAGAGTAAAACAAATAGAAATTACATCTATAGTCGGTCTTGTTGGTATCCAAATTGATTCTTCTGCAAGGGCTCAACAACATCACAAAACTATTAGGATGCTTAGAGATAGAAAAATCATGATATAATTAATTTTCTTGCCAAGGAGGGGATTTCGCTAACTCTTTGTCACTCGGGCGTTGGAGAAATGGATAGCACCTTACTAAGTGTTTGATTTACCCCGACTACTTTAGGTTGTGCCTTCAACTGGGTGAGAGGACTCATTTTTTAACTTGTGTTGGTGAAGGATATCAAGAGATCCTTCTTTGCACAATCTTAATGAGAACCTTGAGAAAATATGATCAATACAACACAATCTAATTCTCACGAGTTGTCACACTAGAGAGTGGACATGTTTCCTGGGTAGTGGAATTTATTAAATCTTTGTGGATACACAATACAAATAGGGGTAGTTCATGTAGGATTATCATTTGAGAAGTATTTGGTGTGAAGTTAAGCAAGATAAATTCGATTATACCGAGATATTTGAGAGCCTTTAAAAATATTTGAACACTCACAAACAAAATGCTTCAAAATAGCAAAAATATTCCTTCAATTGGAAGGTGTGTATATATGGAGGTCCGGAGATACATAGTTTCATACACTCTTCAAGAATTCAACATAAAGGTTCATGCTAAAGACTTAATTAAATGTTTAAAGTCTCTAATTCATCATGTCTAAGATACACTCATAGACTTACAAACAATCTTTGTCAACCTAGTGAAAGTAGAGTGATTTTAAATTTTTTATTTCATTACAAGATGAAATATCTTCTCACAATGAAATTTTAAATGCCAGAATACTACAACAGGGATAATATCTTGTGTGATTCAAAGGGATTTCAACATAAGATTGCAACAGGAACAAGAAAAACTATTTGAAAACATTCTGAAATAAGAGCAAACACAATTGTGCTCATGATCAACAAAAATTAATTTCAAGGTTCATTAGATTCATCAACAGGGGAGAGTTTCTTTAACAATCTCAGATCTTATCAATGGCTATACACTTGTAACCATATTAATGTGATTAAATCTAAAACATAGGAAATAAAAAAGTTTCGAGAGGTCTCAGGAAACTGGTTTTTCTCAAACTTTCTCTCGAAAATTTAACCCCCTTATGCAAGAGTATTCTCATTGTGTTTATACAATTTCACTCACTCACTCATCCCAAATTTCCACCCCAAAAGTATAAATATTCAAGAGAATATTCCTCCTTACAACATACTATTTAATCATGTTTATTTCTTTGAAAATATCTTACTTTCTGTTGCCACGTGGATAAATAATGAACTAATCATATTTTTAGTTCCTCAATTATGACTAGAGTGCCATGACATAAATTTTGACAGTCTTTTTAATCATTATTTTATTTTTCCATTTAAGAAATCCCATTTTTAATAATTCTCTGGGTGGCTCCATATGGCTTGATATGACAAGCAATCCTTTTCACCTTGGAGACTACATGTTGAGGAATAGATGCCCGCATTCATGCCTCTCAGCCAATGAGTGTCCTCGCATGGATTATACCACATATTTACACTATGATTCTGAGTCGAAAGTGTGTTTCTTTAGCACAACTACAAAGGTGAAGTCTAAAGGTAGGTTCTGAAATGAGCTCACACCCTCCACATGTTTAGAATTTGAGAGAGTTGCCGGTCGCTGAAAATTTTGAGCATGGGAAGGTCCAACGGAAGCTTCCACATGTTTTTCAACACAAATTAAAAGATGGAGTTTAGATGCGGGACCTCAAATGAGCGTAAGCACTCCATGTTCCTTGGGCCTAAGAAATTTTCCTCGGCCTTTGAAAAAGTATCGGGATAAAGATGAGCCAACGGAAACCTCGTTGGTTATCGAAAAGAACTTCAAGAAGAGCAACAAATCGGGGGACAAGAAGTCCCTCCTCTTTAGTGGGAGAGTGTCCCTTATTCGAAAACAAACCTATTTACACATATACAAAGCATGGTTTCACTATGGAACTTGGATACTATGAACGTGTTTCCTAGATAGATCATCAATCACAAAAGGACGAGAGGAATGAAAATGTAGAACAGGCAGAAAGGCACCATTCGAGAATTATAAATGACAGAATAATTCCTTATGCATGCGAGGGTACAAAAAATTAGAATAAGATCATTTGTATCACATGAATAAGATGAAATTTGAAAAGACACAAAGTTCTATGAATAACATCTATGAGAATACAAAGTTTCTCAAGTATAATGCGCACAAATGAACTAACAAGATTTAATGAATAGCTTGCGAATAAAAAGAGCTAGATAGACAAAGAATGAAAATCCTTACGTATTGATTTCTTTGTGATTTCTTTACACTTTCAAGGATAAGCCCAGTTCCTCTCTCAAAATTGTGAGGAGAAGCCATTATATAGTTTACAAATTAGTTACTCTCAGTAATACTTACTTTCTTTTAACTAATGATTAGTTAAAGGGTGCTAATCGTAATACCCCAACTAATTACATCAAATCGAGAAGAAAGGAAAGGAGAAAAGATAAGAATTAGGAGAAAAAGATAGGTGTTCATGACTGGGAGGGACCCACTGACTTTAGGATCCGTTGTTCGAGATCTTTTCAACGCCTCTACTATGTCTCGCCTTGTGGGACTGACGTGTTAACAAAGTGGATGAGTCAAAAATCTGAGGCATTTCTCCATTTCTTTGTTGAATTCGACATGAGTATGATAATCTTTATTCACTTCCTCTATAAGCAGATTGAAGAGAGTAGATCTCCTTCATCTTTTCCTTGGAAATGGAACTCTCCTTGAACAGATCATATTTGACAAAAGCTCTGAATTGGGCTTTGATTTCTTGTAAAGGGAGAGGCACACTAGAAGTCTCATCATGAAGATGGCAATGTATATCCTTGAAGGTAGATACAACTAGAGTCTTGAAGGCTCGTCCTTCGCTAACTATTTCTTAACTCTCCCAAATCCTTCTCCAAAGCACCTTGATTTTCCATTCCACGGTGTAGACCGATGACTTTGACAAGTTATCCTTTGCATCATTAAATACCTTTCTTGCCATTAAAATATTTTCATCTATTTTTCCCATGAGGCGAAGGTCTACTATACAACTGCTCCAAATTTTAAGTTCTTTATCCGTGCTCCCGATAGTGGAGGAGAGCTTCATTGCAAATTGTTTACCTTCTTGTGGAGTTTGAAGGCTTCATCAATGAAATTCAATCGTGCAAGAAGCATATCATCCACCATGGCCTCCATAGCCCTTCCATAGACAGAATAATTGTGCATATGCTTGATACTTTGCACTTCATCTTGGCTCGTGATTACGAGGTGGTGGAAGAGAAGTCAATGGGGTAGGATCTAGAACTTTATCTTTAGATAGCAGTGAATTGATGAAACTTGTAAGAACTTGGGCCTGCTCTTCCAACTGCTCTATGGTTTTTTGTCCTTTCTCTACCCTCCCAATGACTCTAGTGACTATTTCCTAAAGATTTTGGATCTCACCTTTAGGGGTAGACTCTCCCATGGGAATTCTTGAGAGCTCAAGATCGGATGCTTGCAAATCTTGCTCTGACTTGTCTACCTTAGGCTTGGCTATCTCCGGGAATTGTTGGCCCCGAGTATCGAGACACTATCCACGGGAGGTAATTCTGGATTTTTGCATGAGTAGGAGGATTAGTGCCTAATAAGGCCTCCACAAAGCATCAAAATTGGGTCCCGATATCCGGGAGGAAGACTTTCTCTTCTTCTTGCCAACAAGAGGTTGCACCCATGCAAAAGAGGAAGAGGAAGAAGCAGGTGGGGCAAGAGGACCACGAGACAAAGAACTCATGGCACCCAAGGTTTGCACTGATGTTGCCTCTAGTTGGGATATGAGTGGAGTGCTTGGGGCTTCTGGTACAGAGGAATCACTAGCACCCGGAAGCTCAGTGCTTTGGACCTCCTTTTCTTTATCCATGGGGGCTTCTGGAGTGCTTGTAGAGACCGACGCTTCACTCTCCTCTCTTTCACTGAGAACAATGATGTTCTCTGGGCCTTAAGGCAACTCCGTATGCTTCGCTTTAGGATCTTCTTCAATAGGTTCCTTCTTAACCTCCTTGGCTTTCTTGATATACTTGGGTGGATGAAGAAGGAGTGGAGAGCTGTGGGACCTTGAGTTGATGAAGTAGGAGGGGTGCTGCCGCGGTGTTTCGAATTAGGTGATAATGCCTCTTTTCTTGGTGTTGAGGTGTCTTTGGAGGACTCACCTGAATGTCTTCTGAGTTCGCGAACTCTCCTGTCAAACCATATTTTGGTTCTTACCAAGACGGGAGCTAGGATTTCCGCCAGATCATCCTTCTCCTTTTTGAACCAATCCAAATCCTCCAAGGGAGTGTGTTTGACCACATTGTCATACTCATATGAGTACAGGTCAGAATTATCATCCTGGAGCCCTTCAGGAACTTGGTACAGGTTAAGCTCTTGAATTAGTTGAAGAGAAAATCTGCCATAATGCCTCCTTCTTGCTTCAAAATCATCAACACAGTCAGCCCAATAATCTTCTGTGTCTACCCTATGATGATAAGTGATCTTGATGTTCTACTCAATAAACTTCTTCAAGTCAAAATAGGTTCTTGGGCTCTTTCTATTTTTGAGCATCGAGAGCCGTTTTGCGGGTGTAGTTTCCCAAAGAGATGGGAAAGTGCAAGCTAGTAATTTTCTTATCCTGTAGGTTCTGCAGGCAACTTGTCAAGCTGCCTACATACTTCTATTAAGGCCATCTTATCATTGCAGAACATGGGGAGCTTGAGAGGGGTGCTCTCATAGCCGGCAAGCCTTATATAGGAAAATTTCCTAAATTGGATGAAGAAGGCACCATAGTACGAAATCGATTCATAGCTTCATCGGAAAATATCCTCACTTTGTCGCTCTCCGTAAGCCCGATGATGTACATGGTGAAGGCATCATTCACCCTCCTGAAGTTGTGGTTGCTAGTTTCCAAGGTGAACTGAGGGCAGTAGGCATATACGGGGTCACCTTTGTGAGCATCGATGTATGAGAAACCAAACCATTGCCTCGATGCTTCTAGAGTATACATCAGGTATGAAGTCATATAGAATTTCTTTGTTTCTTTGTATATTATGACTACTCGCTAGGTTCATACTGATGATCTCTACCCAGTTGATATTCTGAGTCCCTTCACACACCATATTGATGAGTGGGCACATCTAGAAATGAAACTCATTGGTAGAGGGTAAGCCCATGACCCGAGCTAGTAGGATTATAAAATCGACAACTCCTCATTGAAGTCTGCATGGAAAAGAACCTTGGACAGACGAGACGCCCCCTTTTTAGGGTTTTTAAGCCAGGACTTCGCCACCCACACCTTGTATTTCTCACTATCCTGATCGAAGAGGGCTTGCGCTGGTTCTGGAAAATTACTATAGCATTGTCCATCTCTCGGGAATTCTTAGGGGCAGAGCCAATGGTGTGACAAAGATCAAGTTTAGCGATGAGTTCCCCATGCACATTTGTCAGCTCATTCGAATCAGGGTTGTAATGAGCGCCGCAGGAAAGCACCGTATCTGTGCATTGCACCGAGATAGGGAAACCACCGGTGAATGCCAAACCACTGTCATGAATTTCTTGTGCCATAGGTAAAGGGTTCATGTCTGTCATCCTTGCCCAAAAATCTCCAAAGTCAAGGTGGTGAACCTCACTGTCCCCAATATCGGGAACGACAGACTCGAGCGGTGAGACTTGCTCCTGGCCTTGGAATTTAATCTTCATTTTGATAGCAATTTGAAAATTCAAGGTTGCAATCTAGACTCGGGATGAAATTGCAGGGGGAATGAGTATGCACGTAGAAATCTTGATCGTGAAGGTATGAGCAAAGGATGGCAAGAAAGCAGTGTGTAAAACACATAAGGGGCAGTTCATTATATAGCTGTTTGGGAGAGAGAAAGACAATTAATGCGCATTAAATACACACCTACCAACTTGGAAAGCAAGATATTTGTGAAGAGCGGGAAAAATTAACTCGAATGGCCTTTGGTTCATTTGGGACATGCGGGATGCAATTCGGTCGATACGGGCAATGCGGGAAAAGTATGCACGAATAATTTTGGGAAATTACATGGAATACGATTCAAATTGAAACAAATGAAAAGGGAACAATAAGTCCGAGTGAACTTGGGACAATTGGCGACAAAAAGTTCCGATGGGCCCAAAAAAATAGACTTCAGTAAAGCGCCGATCGGGAACAAGAGAGCCCAAATGAACTTGGGACACGCGGGACAAAAAGTTCGATGGGCCCGAAAAGAACGAACTTTGGGTAAAGCGGCCGATCAGGGAAAGAGAGCCCAAATGAACTTGGGACACGTGGGACAAAATGTCCAAAAAGCCCGAAAATCACACAAAATGACCCAAAAAATGTGGATTTTTAATTTCGACTTTTCACATTATCGACAAATGAAAAGACATTGAACTTCAAAATTTTTAATTTCAACTTCTCAAAAGTAGGGGAATTTTGAGTGGAAACATCATCAGCTCCTATTGGGGATGACTTGGCATAAGTTCAAAGAATGAGACAAGGTAAGAATTCGGACAAACTAGGGAAGTGAGACCAGTTCCTTATCCATTGGGCCACGAGTCACAAACCAAAACAATACGAAGACAACACATCAAAATAGAGAGAAGGAAGGAAAAACAAAATGCTATACGTGAGAATATACAAAGGACTTCCAAAACTCCTATGACTTAAAAATTTTAGGTACTACCCACTATAAGGAAGTGGGAGAGAAGAACCATCCATATAATCAAGGTAAAAATAATTCTTACCAAAGAAAGTGCTTGATCTTGAAAGGTCCGAGCCAAAGGGAATCAAACTTCCCATGGTTGCCACAAGGTTCATGCCTTTTATCCCACAATAAAACGATGTCTCCAATTTTGAAATCTCTCGAACCTAAATTTTTATCAAATAAGACCTTTACTTTCGGCTGATGGGCAGATATCCTATCGAAACTTTCAATCTGGCCCTCATTCAATTTGTGGAGATACATGATCCTCTTATCCAAAGAATCATTGAAACTAGTATCTTGATGGCCTTCATTAAATGCAGGGTGGTAGTTCCACCGTAATCTGGAAATTGGGCGTCCACTCCATATACTACCCGAAAAGGAGACATCCCAATGGCTCTTTTAGGTGTGATCCTATCTCGCCCAAAGAGCATCATAGAGTTTCTTGCGCTAGTTCCGTTGGGATTCATTGACTAATTTCCTTATTATAGCCACAGATTTTTATTTGTTGATTCTGCTTGTCCATTCTCCGAGGATAGTAATCGAGGAGTGAGCCAAGGAGATGCCATATCCATAGCAAAAATCCATCATCTCGATTGAAGAAAAATTTGGAGCATTATCATCACGATCTTGTTTGGCACACCATACCTTACCAAGACGATTTCTTTGATAAA
Source organism: Taxus wallichiana var. yunnanensis (assembly GCA_018340775.1). Classification (NCBI taxonomy): domain Eukaryota; kingdom Viridiplantae; phylum Streptophyta; class Pinopsida; order Cupressales; family Taxaceae; genus Taxus; species Taxus wallichiana. Next base: position 791,052,260 of record CM031235.1, on the reverse strand, counting down.
ACTACATACTACCTCTGAAGTAGTAGTCTTTACTAGAATGGCTTCTACCCATTTGGTGAAATAATCGTGGCGGTTAATATATGGGTATGACCAGCACTAGAAGAGGGATTAAGTGTTCCAATGAAATCCAAACCCCATTGTTGAAAAGGTTCTTTGATTACAACCTGTTTTAAGGGGCAAAGAGGCCAACTTGGGTCTACCCACGAAAGTCGACATGCTTCACATTTATCAACCCACTTTGATGCATCTACGAACAAGGTAGGCCAAGTAATATCCTCCACGAAGTATTTTATGAGCAAGATAATAGTAGGACCTCAAATGAGCGTAAGCACTCCACATTCCTTGGGCCTAAGAAATTTTCCTCGGCCATTGAAAAATATCGGGATAAGGATGAGCCAACGGAAACCTCTCGTTGGTCATCAAAAATAACTTCATGAAGAGCAACAGTCGGGGGACAAGAAGTCCCTCCTCTTTAGTGGGAGTGGTTCCATTATTCGAAAACGGACCTATTTACACATATAGAAAGCATGGTTTCACTATGGAACTTGGATACTATGAAAGCGTTTCCTAGATAGATCATCAATCACAAAAGGATAGAGGAATGAAAATGCGGAAATGGGCGTAAAGGCACCATTGAATTATAGATGAAAGAATAATTCCTTATGCATACTAGGGTACAACGAGTTAGAATAAGATCATTTGTATCACATGAATAAGATGAAATTTGAAAATACACAAATTTCTATGAATAACATCTACGAGAATACAAAGTTTCTCAGTATAATGCAGACAAATGATCTAACAAGATTTAATGAATAGCTTGCGAATAAAAAGAGCCAGATAGACAAAGAATGAAAATCCTTCGTATTGATTTCTTTGTGATTTCTTTACACTTTCAAAGATGAGCCCAGTTCCCCTCCCAAAAATGGTGAGGAGAGGCCATTATATAGTTTACAAATTAGTTACTCTTGGTAACTACTTCTTTTAACTAATGTTTAGTTAAAGGGCTGCTAATCACAATACCCCAACTAATTACATTAAATCCAAGAAGAAAGGAAAGGAGAAAAGAGAAGAATTAGGAGAAAAGACAGGTGTTCATGGTGAGAGGGACCCCTTGACTTTAGGATCATTGCCTGAATCTTTTCAACGACTCGCTATGTCTCTCGCCTTGTGGGACCGACATGTTGACAAAGTGGACTAAGTCCAAAATCCGAGGCATTTCTCCATTTCTTTGTCGAATTCGACATGAGTATGATAATCTTTATTCGCTTCCTCTATAGCAGATTGAAGAGAGAAGATCTCCTTCATATTTTCCTTGGAAATGGAACTCTCCTTGAACAGATCACCTTTGACAAAAGTTTTGAATTGGGATTTGATTTCTTGTAAAGGGAGAGACACACTAGAAGTATCATCATGAAGATGGCAATGTATATCCTTGAAGGTAGATACAACTAGAGTCTTGAAGGCCTATACCTTTCGCAGCCTATTTCTTAACTCTCCCAAAGCCTCCTCCAGCACCTTGATTTTCCATTCCACACTGTAGACCCATGACTTTGACAAGTTATCCTTTGCATCATTGAAGACCTTGCTTGCCATTAAAATATTTTCATCTGTTTGTCCCATGAGGCGAAGGTCTACTATACAACTCGCTCCAAAGTTTATGTTCTTTATCTCGTGCTCCCGATAGTGGAGGAGAGAACTGTTGCAAATTGTGTACCTTCCCGTGGAGTTTGAAGGCTTCATCAATGAAATTCAATCATGCAAGAAGCATATCATCCACCATGGCCTCCATAGCCCTTCCATAGACGGAATACTTTCACATATCCTTGATACTCGCACTTCATCTTGGCTCGGGATTACAGGTGGTGGAAGAGTAGTCGATAGGGTAGGATCTAGATCTTTATCTTTAGATAATAAAGTGACTTGATGAAACTTGTAAGAACCGGGCCTGCTCTTCCAACTCGCTCTATGGTTTTTTGTCCTTTCTCTACCCTCCCAATGACTCTAGTGACTATTTCCTGAAGATTTTGGATCTCACCTTCAGGGGTAGACTCTCCCATGGGAATTCTTGAGAGCTCAAGATCGGATGCTTGCAAATCTTGCTTTGGCTTGTCTACCTTAGGCTTGGCTATCTCCAGGAATTGTTGGCCCTGAGCATCAGACACTATCCTGGAGGTAGTTCTAGATTTTTGGCGTGAGTAGGAGGAGTAGTGCCTAATAAGGCCGCCACAACATCAAAATTGGGTCCTGAGATCTGGGAGGAAGACTTTCTCTTCCTACTGTCAACAAGAGGCTACACCCATGCAAAAGAGGAGGAGGAAGAAGTAGGTGGGGCAAGAGGACCAAGAGACAAAGAACTCATGGCACCCAAGGTTTGCACTGTTATTTTGCCTCTAGTTGGGATATGAGTGGAGTGCTTGGGGCTTCTGGTACAGAGGAGTCACTAGCACCCGGAAGCTCAGTGCTTTGGACCTCCTTTTCTTTATCCATGGGGGCTTCTAGAGCACTTGTAGAGATCGAACTTCACTCTCCTCACTTTCACTCGAACAATGATGTTCTCTCGGGCGAGGAAACTCGTATGCTTTCTTTGTAGGCTCTTCTTGATAGGTTCCTTCTTAACCTCTTTGGCTTTCTTCGATATACTTGGGTGGATGAAGGAGTGGAGACTGTGGGACCTTGAGTTGACAAATTAGGAGGGGTGTACACAGTGTGTTTTGAATCAGTGTGACAATGCCTCTTTTCTTGGTGTTGAGGTATCTTTGGAGGACTCACCTAAATGTCTTACGAGTTCGCGAACTTTCCTATCAAAGCGATATTTTGGTTCTTACCAAGACGGGAGCTAGGATTTCCGCCAGATCATCCTTCTCCTTTTTGAACCAATCCAAATCCTCCAAGGGAGTGTGTTTGACCACATTGTCATACTCATATGAGTACAGGTTAGAATTATCATCCTGGAGCCCTTCAGGAACTTGGTACAGGTTAAGCTCTTGAATTAGTTAAAGAGAAAATCTGCCATAATGCCTCCTTCTTGCTTCAAAATCATCAACACAGTCAGCCCAATAATCTTCTGTGTCTGCCCTATGATGATAAGTGATCTTGATGTTATGCTCAATAAACTTCTTCAAGTCAAAACAATTTCTTGGCCTGAAGAAATGGACAGTGATGGGAGCCAGGCCTCTTTCTATGTTTTGAGCATCTAGAGCCGTTTTACAGGTGTAGTTTCCCAAAGAGATGGGAAAGTGCAAGCCAGTAATTTTCTTATCCCTGGGTTACGTGCAACTTGTCCAAATACCTCGCATACTTCTATTAAGGCCATCTTATCATTGTAGAACATGTGGAGCTTGAGAGGGGTGCTCTCATAGCGAGCAAGCCTTATATAGGAAATTTTCCTAAATTGGATGAAGTAGGCACCGTAGTGTGAAATCAGATTCATAGCTTCATCAGAAAATATCCTTGCTGTGTCACTCTCTAGAAGCTTGATGATGTACATGGTGAAGGCATCATTCACCCTCCTGAAGTTGCGGTTGCTAGTTTCCAAGGTGAACTGAGGGTAGTAGGCATATACGGGGTCACCTTTGTGAGCATTGATGTATGAGAAACCAAACCATTTCCTCGATGTTGCCAGAGTATGCATCAGGTATGAAGTCATATAGAATTTCTTTGCTTGTTGTACATTAGACATGTGCCTGCTCGTTAGGTTCATACCGATGATCTCTACCGGTTGATATTCTGAGTCCCTTCGCACACCATATTGATGAGTGGGCACATCCAGAAATGAAACTCATTGGTAGAGGGTAAGCCCATGACCCGAGCTAGTAGGATTATAAAATCCGACAACTCCTCATTGAAGTCTACATGGAAAAGAACCTTGGACAGATAAGACGCCCCCTTTTTAGGGTTTATAAGTTAGGACTTCGCCACTGCGCCTTGTATTTCTCCTTGTCCCGATCGAAGAGGGCTTGCGCTGTTACGGGAAATTACTATAGAATTGTCCATCTCTGGAATTCTTAGGGCAGAGCTAATGGTGACAGCATCGTGTGAGATGAGTTCCCCATGCACATTCATCAGCTCATTCAAATCAGGGTTATAATGAGCGCCACAGGAAAGCACCGTATCTGCACATTGCACTGAGATAGGGAAACCACCGGTGAATGCCAAACCACTGTCATGAATTTCCTATGCCATAAGCGTAGGGTTCGCTTATGTCATCCTTGCCCAAAAATATCCAAAGTCAAGGTGACAAACCTCACTGTCCCCGATATCGGGAACAGTAGACTCGAGCGGTGAGACTTGCTCCTGGCCTTGGAATTTAATCTTCATTTTAGCAATTTGAAAAGTCAAGGTTGCAATCTAGACTCGAGATGAAATTGTAGGGGAAATGAGTATGCGCACAGAAATCTTGATCGCGAAGGTATGAGCAAAGGATGGCAAGAAAGCAATGTGCAAAACGCATAAGGGGTAGTTCATTATATAGCCATTTGGGAGAGAGAAAGAAAATTAATGCGCATTAAATACACACCTACCAACTTGGAAAGCAAGATATTTGTGAAGAGAAGGAAAAATTAGCTTGAATGGCCTTTGGTTCATTTGGGACACACGGACCGAATATGCGATTTGGCTAATACGAGGCGATGCGGGAAAATTATGCACGAATACTTTTGGGACATGAGGGTGAAAGTACGCGGAATACGCGATCGGCTGAAACGGATGAAAAGGGAACAATAAGTCAGGGTGAACTTGGGACACTTGGGACAAAAAGTTCGACGGGCCCAAAAGAACGGACTTTGGGTAAAGCGGCCGATTGGGAACAGAGAGCCCAAATGAACTTGGGACACACGAGACAAAAAGTCTGACGGGCCCGAAAAGAATGGACTTCGAGTAAAGTGGCTGATCGGGAATAGAGAGCCCAAATGAACTTGGGACACTCGGGACAAAAATGTCTCGACGTGCTCGAAAATCACACAAAATGACCAAAAAAATGTGGATTTTTTAATTTCTTGACTTTTCACATTATCGGGACAAAAAAAAGACATTGAACTTCAAAAATTTTTATTTTCAACTTCTCAAAAGTAGGGGAATTTTGAGTGGACAACACTTCCACATGTCTCTTTGACGCTATTTCAAAAGTAAAATTCAAGGGCAGGTCCCCAAACAAGTGCGGGCCCTCCACATGTCTTGGGCTCAAGAAATTCACTTCAGCTGTTGATAAGTCTTAGTATAAAGAGGAGATGACTGAAGCCTCCACGTGTCTCCTTGGTGAAACTCCAAAGGTAAGACCTAGAGGTAGATCCTCAAATGAGTGTAGGCCCTCCACGTGGAAAAAATCTTAGTTGAGGTGGGCCTGGGGGGCCTTTTGCATTTTATACCACTTATAAGAATTGTGTGCTTTTAAACATTCTAGCCCGCCCACCTACTTTCAATATAGTTTTAACACGTGGATTTCCTAGGGCATTGGCAGAGTCACGGCTTATTTTTACACCTTTTTACCTTTTCAAAACAAAGCTGAAATTTCCAAAATACCTCTGACGACATGCCCTCCCAATTTCAATGTAGACTCAACACATGGCTTTATTTGGGCACTTGTGTGGTTCGATTCACATTTATAATTTTTCAAAACAATCCTAAAACTTCCAAAGTCTTCTCGCGGCCCGCCTCCCCACTTTTAACTCAAAAATGGCCACATGTCCATTTGCGTGCTCTAGACACCCCTTTTTCACCTTTTACACCCTTCACCATAATCCCTCAAAATTCAAAAAGGGTTGACCTTCCCGCAACCGCTCCTCTTATGACACATGCACATAATCCGGTGAAAGTAATAATTTTGCTTCATTGCTTCACATTGTTGAAAAGCCAATTAGAAACTATCGGAGCCACGGGACCAATTTGGCATTTATTACAAATGTAACAAAAGTGAAAAGTTCACCAAAAAGACCCACCGTGCCACATCTAATTAAATATGACCATGTATCCATGGATGTTAGGACATGATTTACAGAGGAGACACAATCATGGAAGACATCTAACAATGAAATTTTTACACGTGAAGAGAAGAATGTAAATAATACCAATACTTAATGTCATCCATGACCCAAGTAAAGGACCTGATAATGGCAACTAAATTAGGGAGAAAGTTTTCATGCATCTATACAAGGAGATAGAAAATAATTCAATCCATGTAGACTGAAAATACTAACTAGTCCGAAAGGCACGAGGTTAAACCGAGCACCAACACTCGGCTCGATTTGGGGATGGGCACTTAAAGTACTGCAAGAACAACATAACATACCATGTGCCAAAAATCCATTGGAAAATGGAGTGAAGAACAAGCCTGTAAAGTAGAAAAACAATTTCCAACCTCCCAAGAACAAACTGAGAAACCAACAAAAACCAGCCGCCAAGGACCGAGATGAACCGAAATAGAAAAATGCGTTAAAAAAAAAGAACTAAAAGATCAGACATCTTTGTACAAAGATGTGTACCTTGATTCTGAGAAATCAATCAAGGAAATGTTTCAAGTGCCTGCCATTCTGAGTACAACCAAGCTAAGAAGTCTTGATACTTTTTTAATAACTAAACATATGCTTGTTTTTCTTCTTTATCCAAGTTGTTACCTAGCCATATTTTTTGAGGTTTATCTTTTGTGTCTTTACTAGATCTAGAACAAACCCCATAAAACATCAGATTCCAAGGATAAATAACTTGATTAGGATATTCACACTCATCAATTTTATGTTCCTTAACAATCAGCATAGCCCACAAAGTTACTGACATCGACATGTATGTACAATACCTCATAAGAAGCATTGTTAGGGTCCTCAATTATATGCAACATTTTCTTCTCACCATAGAACTTCACAAGGTTCCCCTCATCTGGTATGGTTGTATATGACATGTCCATTTGTATGCTTCCACCCACACTAGCTACCCATTGTCTAGACAACAAAATCCCTCACTTGGCAGATACCCACAATAACCACATTCATGGTTAAGAATTTTCTTGGATAAGATGCTAATTACACTACTAGTCCCTTGACAGATCCAATTACTAGCACTTCTCTTGAATCCATAACATTAAATTTCCCAAAAGTTGTTGTTACCTTGATATTTAACTCATTCATGACCTCAAGAGGCATTACATTACATGAGGCTCCTAAATCAAACATGCAGTTATGTACCAGCCTATCTTTAATAATCAAAGTGGTAAAAAATGGATCGACATCCAACTGAGACTCAACCAGAGAAGTTCCCAAATACACCTCAGATGATTCACCCAGTTCCTCCAATGCTTGTGGTATTTCTAATTCTGCAATAATGGGAGGAACCTCTATATTATTAACACTTTTTCCCTGAGTAATCTTTTCTTCCTTAAATCCCAAATATTCGAATGCCCTTTTCCTATGCTCAGGGATCCTGAGTAATTCAACAATGGGAACAATGACCTTGATCTGACTCAAGATTTGGGCTATGTCACAAGGAACATATTTGGGTAGGGTAGTATTAGGAGGGAGATTCACAACTTCCTTTGATAGTATAGGAGTTTTCAGAGTCTGGGCATGGGTAGGAGCACAGGTTTTATTTGGGGTAGTTAGGCCTTTGCCAGATGTATCTTTCTTAGGGGTTTCCTTCGAGATATTGGTAAGAACTAGAACTTTTGGCTTGGTTTGTGGCCCTCCCCCTTTGACAACCTTACTTCTGGTGTTATATTCTTTCTCTTAAGCAACTACTGCATTCATCAACAGTTGTCTATCCTCTTCGGAAGGGATCCCTCCATCATACTTTTTAATCATCAAGGCCCTTAAGTATTCAAAATCATGATTAGGTAGATCAAATGCTTACACCATATCAATTTCAAAAGTATTAATAGGAGGAAGAGGTAATACCTAGTGAACACAATCCTAGAAGTTTTCAACAGTTCTGCACTTATCAATTCAGTTGAGGTTTCCCCCTACCGTGAGTTTATAGGGCATTCCATCATGCACACATCATCATACGTCTCATCATCATCTTCTTCCTCAACTTATTGATCTACATCACATGGAGAGTGTGGTAATAAACACCTATCACACCACTCAATAACATTGGCCTCCTCCACAGTAGCAACCCTAAAAGTCAAAGGATCAGGAACCAATCTATTCTCCCTAGGTTGAGGCTGTTTATTACATGATCCCATGAGGCCTTTCCCTCTATCATCTGATTTTTGATCACCTATGGGATTATTTTGAAATATCTCCTGACCATGTGGCTTGTGCTAACCCTGGGAACTTTATCCTATTCCTTTTTCTAGTCTAGCCAGCTTTATAGGATATCTCTTTAACTCGCAACAACCAAAGTTTTTACAACCTCTCCCGATCCACAACTTTTTTTGATTGAGGCCTCTTCGGATTTATTAACTTGAAACCTTCTCTCTTAGGAGGCTTTCCAACTGATTTGATGTTATTGTCTATTTGCAAGCCAATGGTGAAAGCTCCGACTTGTTGTTCCTGTGTTCTTATCTCTCAAGTAATAAGCAACCTTTTTATCAAAAGCATCATAATATTTTATCAAACATGACTCATCACTTGGCCTTAGGATTATAGGTAGCCTATTCAAGGTATTATTGAACCGAGTATTGAAATCATGGAAATATTCATTTGGATTTTTCTTTATATTTTCAAATTCGAGATAAAAGGAACTGGGATCTGTCTTATTCCCATATTGTAAACTATATGCATTTTTCATCTCGGTCCATGAATCTATTGAATTATCTCTGGCAAAGCCTTGTACTATCACATGTATCCTCCTCAAGAGTATGAATCTTCCATCATATTGGCAAAGAGTCTTAAATGTTGGTCACCAATGATGGTATTATTCCTTGAAATTTTTGCCACCTATTTCTAACATCCTGTGGCACCATATTAGGATATCCAACCATACCTCTAAAATTTATTGGTCCAAAAGTATTGATGACAAAATGAGGTCTAGGTGGAGGCTGAGCCATATTGCTTTTAGGAGGTGATCTTGTAGGAGAATCAAAATGATAAGGGATGAGGGGTCTCAGGGTAGACAAGTATAAATCTCAAAGTAATATCCTCTAATGACTCAATTTCTTGGAAAACCCTATCAACCTTGGAAAAAACAAGGGAAAATTGAGAGGCACACTTTTCAAACACAAATGATGGCCCCTCTCTAGTTGGAGAACTCAAATTTATATAAATATTACTTGGTTCAAAATCACTTGAAGACGTATGGTAATCTTCAACCACAGATTGATCACCTTTCAAAATGATATCTCCTTTCTTGATTCTTGATTTCCAACAACTTTCTAGATCTGTTTTCCTTCTAAATTTGCTTTTCCTAGTTCCGAAATAACATTTTAGTAGGATCCCCGATGAAGAAAGACCTTCTTTTTCTAGGTTTGTAAATATCGATGAAAAATTTCACTTAACACAAGTTAAGACACTGGTAATCATCAAAATTCCAATTCAACATGGAGTCTCCACTAAGGATTTTCACCTTAGCTATGTAGATTCATTATACATAATGTGCCAAGTGTCTATCAATGCTTAATTTCTACAAAGCTTAATGATTTGACCTTACTTTACCCACATTTATCACTATTGATGAAAATTTAGTTTAATAACCTCTAGAAAGTGGAAATATTGCACAATGAACTTGTAATCTTGCAAAAATATTACAAATCTCAACAAAGGATGATGTTTAAAAACTTATTTATAATTAAACCATGTAATAAACATTACCTGTGGTCGTTATGTGTATTCATTTGTAAAAATAGTCCTTGGAAACGATGCCATTTGGGTGTTGGTATCCAAATTGATTGTCTTGTGAGGGATGAGCAAAGATCACAAAACCGGTAGAATGCTTTGAGACAGCACAAATCATGATACAAGTCATTTTTTAGTTGGGGAGGGGATTCAATAACTCTTTGTCACTCAATAATTGAGAAATGGATAACACCTTACTAAGGGTGTTATCTACCGTGACTTCATTAGGTTGTGCCTTCAACCGCAGTGAGAGGACCCATTCTCGTAACCCGTGTTGGTGAAGGATATACAGAGATCCTTCTTTGTACAATCTTAATGAGAACCTTGAGAAAATATGATCAATACAACACAATATAACTCTCACAAGTTGTTACACTAGAGAGTGGAGATGTTTCTGGATGAGGTTCAAGTTATTCAAGACAATAATTGAAACCTGATTGTCTTTGCATATTTTGGCAAAGTGGAATTTGTTAAATCTTTGTGGATAAAAATACAAACAGTGGTAGTTCATGTAGGATTTATCATTTGAGAAGTTTTTGGTTGGAAGTTAAGAAAGATAAAGTCAATTTTACAAGATATTTTGAGAGCCTTTACAAATATTGGAACACTCATAGATAAAATTCTTTAAAATAGCCAAAATATTCCTTCAACCGTAAGGTGTGTAGCAATGGAGGCCTAGAGATGCACGGTTTCATACACTATCCAAGAATTCAACATAAAGGATCATTCTAAAGACTCAATTAAACATTTAAAGTCCTTGATTCGTCATGCCTAAGATACACTCATAGAATTACAAACAATCTTTGTTAACCTAGTGAAAGTAGAGTGATTTTAAATTGTTTATTTCGTTACAAGATGAAATATCTTCTCACAATGAAATTGTAAATGCCGTAATACCACCACAAGGATAAGATATTTTGTGATTCAAAGGTGTTTTAACATAAGATGTATACAAGAACAAGAAAAAATATTTTAAAACATTCTTAAATAAGAGCAAATACAATTGTGTTCATGATCAACAAAAATTAATTTCAAGGTTCATTAGATTCATTAGTAGGGGAGATTTTCTTAAACAATCTTAGAGCTTGTCAATGGATCTAAACTTGCAACCATCTCGACATGATTAAATCTAAAACATAGGGAAATAACTTGGTTTCTCGATACTCTATAGAAACTAGTTTTTTCTCAAACTTTTGTAGAAAAATTAACCCCTTATGCAAGAATATTCTCATTACATTTATACAATTTCACTCGCTCACTCATCCCAAATTTACCCCCAAAAGTCTAAATCTTCAAGAGAATATTCCTCTTTACAACATACCATTTAATCATGTTTATTCCTTGAAAATATCTTACTTTCATGAGGTGGAAAATCATGAACTAATCACGTTTCTCGAGCTCCTCACATTTCTTTTATTTTTTCATGCAAGAAATCCCTTTTAATAATTATCGTGTGGTTCCATATGGATTGATCGATAGGAAATCCTTTTCACCTTTGAGGCTACAACTTGTGGAATAGATACCTAAATTCATGCCTCTCTAAATGAGTGTCCTCGCATGGATTATATCACATATCTCTGCACTTTGTGAGTCCGAGTCGGCCAAGTGTAAAGAGGAGCCACCTAAGCCTCCAGATGGGTAAGTGCACAAAGTTGGGGGCCAAAAAGTGGACAAGAATTCGAAAAAAAACCAAAATGCGTACGTGTTTTGCTAAAACACACTCGCATTTTAATTTGTTTGGCTTGGGAATCACCGAAGCATAATTACACATTTCAAACTACAAAAAATGCATACGTTTCAACCTACACAAAATTTTTACGCATTTTAACCAACACAAAACGTGTGTGCATTTTGTCTATTATGGACCATGCATATGTGTTTTGGTGGTTTATACTTACAAAAATAAATGTTTAAGTAAAAGATTTTTTTATTATTTCTTATACTTTAGTATAAGGTTGAGGGTTTATGTTTAAATTTATTTTAGTAAATATAAGAAATTAGGGTCACTCTACACCTTATGGAAGGGGTCTCATAGCTCCAACAATTATAATGTAGAAGATGGTTATCCAAAATTTAATGTGTCAAGACTTACTCATTTTCAAGATTTCAGCAAACGACCTAAAATTTTCAGTGGCATATATATTGTAGTCAGTCTTTGTTTTGAGAAAGCATATAGTCATTTTTTTAGGTTTTTTGACCTTCTAAAATGAATTTTAGCCCTACCACTGCTTGAATTGGTACTAATTTTTAAATTTGGTCCATAATTCACTTTAGTGACCATGAATTAACTCTATGATGATCAGAGATAGTTCTTACTAAAAAGAGATCCTCACTTTGTAGCTAGAGGATTGTTCCTTTAATGGTATTCATGTCCTCCTGGCCAAAATGAGGTGATTGTAATGTGCCTCCTCCTTAAGGTGTGATAACACTACTAGGTGTTGAATGAGTTGTTACTTAATATTACCAAGTGAATTGCATCAAGTGAACTCAAATGATTGCTCATTCTTAGAAACATGGTGCTCCATATAAAAATCATCCCCTCACCTTTCTTAGCTCTAAAAGCATCCTTTCATGGAATCAAATTCATGATTCTCATACATGATTTTTCTCATATGTCTCTTATGAGGACAAACAATGCCTTAATACTTCATAAATAATGGTCCTTAATTACTCGAGGACATGACTAGCCCATTTTAGCTTGTTCTCAAATGTGTTCAACTAACTACACAATGGCGAAAAATTTATTTTTAGGTCTTCAAAGGAAGTAGTCTCTCATAAAAACTAAATGAGTTGATCGATCACCTTAAACACTATTCCTCACAAACTGAAACATGCTAAATGATCTTTTAGGACTTTCCTTTGGGTGAAGGTTTATGATTTAGGTTTAGGTTTAGGGCTTGGGGTTTAGGGTTTAGGGCTAAGGGTTTAGGACTTAAGATTTAGAGTTTAGGGTTCAAGGTTTAGTGTTTAAGGCTCATAGTTTAGATTTAAGGGTTTAGGGTTTAGGGCTCAGTGGTTCATCATTTAGGTTTATGGTTTAGTGTTTTGAGTTTAGGTTTTATGGTTTAGGGTTAAGGGCCGAGGGTTTAGGGTTTAGGGATCAAGGTTCAAGGTTTAGGATTTAGGGGTCAAGGTTGAGGTTTTAGGGTTTATGGCTCAAGGTTAAGGGTTTAGAATTTAGGGATGAAGGTTAAGGCTTTAGGGTTAAGGGTTGAGAGTTGAGGGTTCGTGGTTTAGGGTTTAGTTTTTATGGTTTATGTTTGAGGGTTCAAGGTTTAGGGTTTTGTCTTAGGGCTTATGGCCTAGGGCCTAGGGTTTAAGGCTTAGTGTTTAGCATTTAGGGCTCAATATTTAGGTTTAGGGTCGTGGTTTAGGTTTTAGGTTTAGGGTTTAGGATTTAGGGCTTAGAGTTTAGGGCTTAGGGCTTAGGGTTTATGGTATAGATTTTAGGTTTAGAGATCAAAGGTTTAAGGTTTAGGGTTAAGGATTTAGGGTTTACGGTTTAGGGTTTAGGAGTTAGGGTTTAAGGTTTAGGGCTAAGGATTTAGGGTTTAGGATTCAGTGGTTTAGGAGTTAAGTTTTAAGGTTTAAAGGTTGGGTTCGTGGTTTAGGAAAAGGGTTCAGGTTTAGGGTTTAGGGACTCATGATTGAGGGTTTAGGGTCGAGAGTCGAGGGTTCAGGTGGTTTAGTGGTTTAGTTTTTAGGGTTTAAGGTTTATGTTTAAGGGTTCAAGGTTTAGGGTTTTGGCTTAGTGCTTATGGCTCGGGGCCTAGGGTTTAGGGGTTAGGGTTTAGGTTTAGGGCTCTAGGTTTAGGGTTTAGGGGTCAAGGTTTAGGTTATAGGATTTAGGGTTTAGGGTTTAGGATTTAGGGCTTAGAGTTCAGGGGTTTATTGCTTAGGTTTATGGTATAGGGTTTAGGATTTAGGGCTCTGTGGGGTTTAAGGTTTAGGGTTGAGGATTTAGGTTTAGGGCTAGGTTTAAAAGTTAGGGTTTAAGGTTTAAAGCTCATGGCTCATGGCTTAGGGTTTAGGGTTTAAGGCTCAAGGTTTAGGGTTTAGGTTTTAGGGTTAAGGGTTTAGGTTTAGAGTTTAGGTTAGTCTTTAGGGATTAGGGCTTAGGGTTTAAAGTTTAGGGTTTAGGGTTTAGGGTTTGGGGACCTTTAGGATTTAACATTTAGGCTTTAAGGTTTAGGGCTTTAGGGGTCCTTTAGGGCTTAGGCTTAGGGTTTAGGGTTTAGGGGTTATGGTGCATGGTTTAAGGTTTATGACTCAAGGTTTGGGGTTCAGAGTTATGGGTTTAAGGTTTAGGGGTTAGTTATGGGTTTAAGGTTTAGGGGTTAGAGACTAGGGCTCTAGATTTAGGGTTTAGGGCTCAGGGTTTAAGGTTTAGGGTTTAGGGCTCAAGGATTAGGGTGTAGGGTTCAAGGCTTAAGGTTTAGGGATTAGGGTTTAGGGTTCATGGTTCATGGTTTATGGCTTAAGGTTTGAGGTTCAGAGTTACTGGTTTAAGGTTTAGGGGTTAGAGCTCGAGGCTCTGGATTTAGTATTTAGGGTTCGAGGGCTTATGGCTGTGGTTTATGGTCTAGGGTCAAGGGTTTAGGGTTATGGGTTTAGGGTTTAGGATTTATTATTTTGGTTTTACGGTTTATGGTTTATAGTTTAGGGTTTAGGTCTCATGGTTGAGGGTTAAGGGTTTAGGTCATAGAGTTTAGGGTTCATCAAATTTGTAGGCAGAACATTCAAAGAGAGTAATAAAAATTTGATGTTTTTCATCTGTTGATATTTTGAAAGAGGGAAATGTCATATTCTTAATTGTCCAATCCTTCTAAAGACCCTAGTAGTCCTCAATCCTTGGATGTACAGGAGACACTATTACTTGGCTTCCATTTATAATGATAGAGATATTTGAAAATTTGTGTTATGACCTCTAAATCTATATGAATTTCAATTTTCTTGGAAATCACATCACACCCTTCACTAGGATTGATGACTACCCTTATATTTTTGTTCAAGGGATTTTGAAAACATCCATGGGTTTATCATATAAGGAATTATCAATGAATGGAAGGTCACTAGGTCATAGGTCGTAACTCCCATTTAGAACTAAACAATAAATATTTACTAGGTGATTGATAACCCCTTAGTGTTCTTAGCCATTCCCCTGTTTCTATGCTTATTTTGAACACTTTAGGAAGTTATTTCAAATTTACTATCCATTCTAGTAGAATAGATGAACTTTATCTTTCTCCGGAGGAGAGGATACTACTGCAGAATTCAATTATGATCCTACACCTCTGCATTGATATATTCTCTATGTTTCTTTTGTTTCCTTTAAGATTAATTTTTTTATGATGGTTATTTTTTCCAGCTTCCAATGGGTCATCCTGGCTTGCATAATACCATACATGGAAATATGAGAAATGTGAAATTTGTTTTAGAGTTTGAATAAATTTACATTCAAGAGCACATGTATATGTGAGGAGAAACAAGTTTGGAAGAGATGTGTAATATATGCATTACAAGGCACAAGGTAGATGTCATATCCATTTAGTTACCTATCCCACCTCTCATAAACAAGGTAGTTCTATAAGTAGACTCAATGTTGGTTCTAGGCATGAGACTAGAAAATATCAATGAAATATGGTTTGGGGTTTAGGGTTTAGGGTTTAGGGCTCATGGTTCAAGGTTTAAGGTTTAGGGTTATGGTTTAGGATTTAGGTTTTAGGTTTAGGGTTTAGGGTTTCGTGTTTATGGTTAGGGTTTATGGATCAAGGTTAAGGATTTAGGGTTTAAGGTTTAGGGTTTAGGGTTTAGGGTTTCAAGTTAATGATTTAGTGTTAAGGGATAAGGGATTATGGTTTACGGTTAATATTTTAGGTTTATGGTTCAGCGTTTATGGTTTAGGGTTTAGGATTTAATGTTTAGGGATTAAGGTTTAGGTTTATGTTCTAGGGATTGAGGTTTAGGGTTTAGGGTTTAGGGTTTAGGTTTTAGAGCTTAGGGCTTAGGGTATATGGTCTAGGGTTTAGGGTTTAGATTTTAGGCTCGTGGATACAAAGTGTAGAGTTCAAGTCTTAGGGTTTAGGATTTATTTTTTATGGTCTGTGGTTTAGGGTTTAGAATTTAGGGCTCATGGTTCATGGTTCATGGTTTAGAGTTTAGGGCTTATTGCTTAGGGTTTACGGCTTAAGGCTGTGGTTTAGGGATCACGGTTAAGGGCTGAATTTTTAGGGTTTAGGGTTTTGGTTTTAGGGTCTAGGGATCATGGTTAAAGCTTTAGGGTTTAGGGTTTAGGGCTCAAGCTTTACAATTTAGTGTTTAGGTATATGGCCTATGGTTTAGGGTTTCAATTGTAGAAGTTAAATGTTAAAATATTTAGGCTCAATGCTAAAATCCTGAAAAATTACCCATGCACTCGACTAGATTATACTTTAAAAAACTATCTCCTAAACCATGACTTATGGAGCTATGAGACTAATTCCATAAGGTGCAAGAGTGACCCTAGTTTCTTACATTTACATAAATAAATTTTAATTATAAATAAATAATAATAAATAGAAGCATGTCTAAAGCATACATAATTTTATATACTACGTAACGCAGATGTGTTATATAATGCATACGCATTATGTTTATACCGCACAAAACGCATACACGTTTTTACATTTTCTCTTTTCCCAAGCCATGCCTCAAGGATTGGGATCCGGTTTGATCCCTAAGCCTAAGGCTGGACTCGCACAAAAATAGAAAACAACGAAGTTTTTACAAGAATATGTAAAATGACACTTCCTCTATGATAAATCAAAATAAAACAATCGATCCATTTAAAATAAATTATACCACGATGTAGAGTAGAGTCTCTTCTTTCTACAAATATAATTTTCCAATTTTTTTGACTAATATAAGGTTTCCATATTATTTATTTTCTAACTATGCCTTTTATAGTTATTTTTGAAGTGTAAATATGTCTATCTTTCATGTTGTATATTTTTTTGGGTGATCAAAATTTAAAAAAATTTATACTAGCCCAAACTAGGCATAATTTCTAAATATTAAAAAAATCTAATTTTCAAAATTTTTTGAGGTAGTTAGGGGGCATGGTCTGAGCTACGGTATTTTTCAAAACATAAAATTTATATACTATAAAAATCATAAATAAAAAATACTCACTAAAAATTCTTTAAAAAAATGGAACCCAAACTAGATGCTCCTAGCTATCTTTCTACTGAAGGGTTTTCAAAAATATTAAATGGTGCTCAAAAATGGTGGGTGGCACGAAAGTCACTCTATTATGTTTTTAACAAAAATAGGAGTATTTTTTGGTATTTTAGTTGTTTGACCCACTTAAACTTATCCATTTTCAATAAAATTTAGTAGCTTAGAAACTAGACTCAAAATGATATGATTCATATTTCTACAACATCTTCCAATTTTGAGTGTAACTATTTCTAAAAAATCATACAAGTTGATGTTTTTTTTTTTCAGAAAAATGTGTCCACTTAAGACCCCCTTTTTCTCGACATTAGTGCACTTACCCATGTGTTTCCTTGGTGCAAGTGCAAAGGTGAATTCTAGAGGTAGGTTCCTAAATGAGCACAGCCCTCCACGTATTAAAAACCTGAGAGATTTGTACCGATCGAATAAAATTTCGAGCATGGGATGGTCCAGTGGAATCTTCCACATGTTTTTTCGGTGCAACTTCAAAGATGGATTGTAGAGGTAGGACCTCAAATGAGCACAGGCTCTCCACTTGCCCTGGGCCCAAGAAAGTTTCTTTGGCCATTCAAAAAGTCCCAGTATAAAGAGGAGCCAGCAAAAACCTCCACATGTCTCTTCGGTGCTATTTCAAAAGTAAATTTCATCGGTAGGTCCCCAAATAGGTGTGAGCCCTCCACGTGTCCTAGGCCCAAGAAAATTTCTTCAGACGTTAAGAAGTCTCAGTATAAAAAGGAGCCAGTGGAAGCCTCCACGTGTCTCCTTAGTGCAACTACAAGGGTAAGACCCAGAGGCAGATCGTCAAATGAGTGCACCACCTCCACGTGGAAAAGATCCTAGTTGAGGTGGGACTGGGGGCCTTTTTGTATTTTATGCCACTCAAAAGAATTATGTTCTTTTAAACATTCGCCCACACATCCAATTTCAATATGGGTTTAAAACGTGGCTTTCCTAGGCATCGCGTAGTCGCCGCTATTTTTACACCTTTAACATTTTCAAAACAAAGCTGAAATTTCCAAAATACCTTCTGGGCCGACCCACCCTCCCACTTTCAATACACTCAACACGTGGGTTTATCCGGTACTTGTGGGGTTGTGCTTCACTTTTATACCTTTTCAAAATGATGCTAAAATTTCTAAAGTCCTCCGATGACCCGCCTCCCCACTTTTAACTCAAAATGACCACATGTCCATTTCGTAAGCTCTAGACATCCCTTTTACACTTTTACGCCCTTCACCATAATGCTTCAAATTTCAAAAAGGTCCACCTTCCCGAAAACCGCTCATCTTATGACACGTTCACAACTTCAAAGTGGGTGAAAGTCGAATTTTGCTTCTCTGCTTCACATTGTTGAATAGTCAATTAGAAACTATGGGGCCATGGGACCAATTTGGAATTTTTAAAATGTATCAAAAGTGACAAGTTCACCAAATAGACCCGCTGCTCCGCATCCAATTAAAGATGACCATGTATCCATGGATGTTGGGATAGGATTTCGAGAGGAGATGCAATCATTCAAGATGCCCAAGAACAAAGAAGACTGTAAATAATACCAAGACTCAATGTGATCCATGACTCAAGGAAAGGATTGAAAATGGAAACTAAATGAGGGAGAAAGTTTTCACAAATCCATACAAGGAGATAGAAAATAATTCAAATGACGCAGACTAAAAAAAAAAATGGTCTGAAAGGGGCGAGGTTAAAACCAAGCACCAAAAAGGTAGACATATTCCTTCTTATTTAGAGGTACCGTTTAAGGCGTGTTGTCACGATACGTAACTCAAGTGCACAAAATTTTGGACTCACCTCCGGGAGAAGTACCACCTCGCATAACGTAAGAGTTCAGTTTAGTACAAGTGCTAGTGACATAGGGCAAGACATCCTATGATTCACTCCCTGCTATAGGTGGAGGATCTAGGCACAATTCTCACCAACCCCTAAATATTTATATGCAAATGTCACTTCATCTTCCAGAGTATATGGGTATGGAAGCTAATGCTGAGTATGTGCACACGTGTGAGATACTATGGCATGTGAAAGGGATCATGTAACACCTAATAAAATCTTCTTACATGAAGCCCAATAAAAACGCACGACAAGCTAGAAAATTATGGATTTGTTTGAAAAGCGTGCCTACAAACAAAGCCAAATATAGATGTCCCATTAATGTTTCTAAGTCATTTATATTTAATAATAAAATTTTCCCCATTATAACAAAACATTAAAACCCACATTATACTTTAATGAACTTAATTAGACCAAGCATGGTTAATTTCTCCCTAAGTGTTATTTTAATAAACAATTTAATTCCACTATAGTTAAATATCCCCCATTTAAATCTCAAGGGTAAAAGGGCCAAAATAAATAAATACTAAGGTTATTTAATTCCACAAAGTTAAAGCAATTAATAAGGTCCCCATTTGACATGGGGTTAGAATAATAAACATACCCCTACCCCATAAAGTGACCCCCTTGAAAAGTCAACCCATGTATTTTAGAATTTAAACATTTAAATTTAAATTCAAAATCCTCTCACCCACTCCCCACCTACTTTTTGTAGGAATGAATCTCATCCCTTGGATGGATTCATTTAGGACCCTTAGATGAGGGAAAGACAAACTAACCCTAAAGCTTTCTTAAGTAGGCTTCTTTCTCTTTTCTTTTGACTTATCATTTCTCTTTTGTTTTGCAGGTTGTTGGAGGAGAAAGAGGAAGCCATTAGAGGCCATTCCAAGCTTTTGAAGAGGCTTACATTCTTCATCTATTTTCTTATTTTTTTATACCCTCATTTAGGGTTTTCAAGTGTTGATATGTTTTATTTATCTCATAGTTTAAGATTTTCCCAAATGGGCTTGTGGGTTTTGCCCAATTTTTATGATGTAGTTTCATTTGATATGTGTTCCATTTAGATAAAATAATATATATATAAATTAATTGAATAAACCCAAAATAATTATAGAAAGAAATTACAAAGATATATATAAACGATATTAAACAAGGTTCAGCTTTGAGCACAGTACAAAAATCGCGGCCATATTGTAAAAACATGATGTGAACAAGTAATACATGATACCCCTATTTCGGGGGCTTAATAACATTTAAAAACTATTGTGGAGGGGTCGCTGACCTTACCCCTCACCATTTCTTGTAAACCCATAAGCATGGTCCATGGCTTTTAGCCCTTTCACCACATTTTTTTTTGTAAAGTTTTACATTTATAATTTTTTGTTTTATATGATATATATATATATATATATATATATATATATATATATATATATATATATATATATATATATATATATATATATATATATATATAATATTATAATATGATTTCAATGACTATATTAACAATAGTATATTTTTATTAATATAATAATATTAATAGTATATTAATATTAATAGGTTTTCATATAGATAAGAATTAAACTATTAATAGTACTAATCAAGGTAATAATATTTATATTATTAATTGTGGTAACTAATTTTAGTTTCATACTTAAGATTTTCTTTGTGAAAATTTGATAGGATAAGAGTAAGAGGTTTTAAAATAAGCCAAGTCAAATTTCACCTATTTGTATATCAAAGTGTAATGGGTTTTAAAGAAATTTCACAATAACTTAGCAATTAATTTGCACATTCTAAGGAGGTTAAAGCCTAAGTTGCAATGTGAGACTTCTTTTCTCTACTAGTGTTAAGAATTACTATATTTTTATTAACCAAGTAAAGACAAGTAAATCTAAGTTCTTTCCATCTATTTGAATAAAGTTTAACTTTCTTTCAACTACTATAAGAGAATGAACAAACATAACTTTTTCACAACCTTATAATTTTCATGGAATACAATAAAAGTAACTATTTCTTTCCTTTTTCAAACTACAATTTTCAACCATTCTCACAACCAATTTTAACAAGGTTTTCAATAAGTTTTAAAATGAGAACTACTATCTTTCCAATGAGATCTACACACTTTTGTGGGAAATAAATTAACTACAATGAAATAAGATATTCCCTTTATAACTTCTTTCCTATTACAACCAAACTAGCTTTACAAAAACAAATCTTTCTTTCCCTTTTCAACATACAATACAACTTTAATATCCAATAATCAAAACAAATTTTCTTCACAATTATTAATACAATATCTTCCACTAAAAGTGGGAAATTTTACAAGGAGGAAAACTAAAATGAACTACAATTTGTCTTCAATCATGGCTCCAAAATCAAGTCTTCAACCAAGCTCCATCTTCTCATCACTTGACCACAACAACCAAAAATGGGGGAGAGGCAACACTCTCCACCCAACCAAAATTCCAATGAGAAGAAGAAGCAATTCTTCTCATTGGCCCCGAGCCCCAACCACAAGGCAATAAGGGATGTTTCAACACATGGAAACTAAAACAATGCTTCAACATTCACTTTCAAACAACCAATCACATAAGAAAATTAACCAAAAAACACTTATTTTTAACCACAAAGAATTCCCAAACAAAGGCTTCTAAAATAACCAAAAAGAGATAGGAAAAATGGGGTTGCCCTTGTGCCTCCAAAGGGTTTGGATGCCCACCTCTAAATCCCTCCAACACACATTCAATCCCAAGTTTCTTATGCCTCCCTCACAACAAAACTATGTCTCTTATGCCTCCCTCACTCTTATGCCTCCCTCTCTCTTATGGCTCCCACAATACATAACATAATAGAATAAAATAAGGTGGGGCATCCAAAACCCACTCCCTCCTAAACCCAACTAGAATATATTATGCCTCCCAACATATTTCATCCCCGTATCCAAATCTCAACACAATACTTCAAACAAGAGCACAATTTCACATAATCACATAACATGCAAGAAACAAGGAGAAAAATAAAAGAGCAAGATCCTACCTTGCCATGGTAAAGCTCCTCTTTGAAATCTAGTCCCCAAAATATTCAATACAAGTAATTTTCCAAGCACCCTTCAAAACTCCCACAAGCAAGCATCCAAAAAGAGAGCTCCAAAAATAAGTGAGTAACCCCAATTACCTCCCAAAATTTTCAATAAATAGAAAGGAGGAGGAAGATGATGTGGCTCCAAGTAGGATGCCACATCATTTCTTCTCCACTCCACCTCACCCAAGTCAAACCCATACTCCAAGGAAATTAAATGGGTGGTTGAGAGGTATGACAAACCTCTTACATACACCATACCAACCTACACCCCTTAAGGACTAAAATAAATAAATACATGCAAAAAGTGTAATACAAATTTACAATTTGTCATCCCAAAACACATAATGGGGTCTATTTGTGACCCCCAACCCATATATAGTGTTGGTATAGTAATTTAAGAGGTACGAGACAAGTTTAACTTGTCCCACAAGCCTCTAAAATTGACCCTTAAGAACAAATCAGAATTTCTAAGGATAGGTAGAGTGTACTACACCCAAGATCACAAGCACTCAACTTACAACACATAAAGCAAAGATCCATCTAATATAATAAACCAATTATTTTGTCCCATCCATAATCAATTTAGTAACATGATTAATTTACTAATCTAGACAAAAAATTATATAATTAATACAAGGGAAAATACATAAGTAGAAAATCACATACTAAAATTAAATAAAGGAAACAAATTAAAAGAACAACACACAAACCCCTTGGTCACATTTGGAGGTTATCCCCCCCATGGGGACCCCCTAACAACAAACAAGACAACACAACATAATACAAGTTTCCATGGTGACCCTTGTTAAATCCATCCGTATTCCAATGTGGTTGGTCTCCAATCCCCCGTTGGTTGTTGTGATATGTTTACCTGTCAAAAACATACAATACCTCATTCGGCCTCATGACCACATAAAAAAATCAAAGATAAAATATACAATATAAATCAACAATCATGTACATATGAATTAAATCATCATCTAGGCAAGTAACGCTATTATTTTCAATTTCTAACAACATCTCAATTCTATATTTCATCAATACCAATAGGATCATAAAATTAGTTCAACTACTAAAGCCTACTCAATATGACAAAATATCAAATGTTTGAAATATATAACTATTTCAACAATACATCATCATCAATATAAAATGTCCTTAATAATCTACACACATCATACTAGGAATCGAAATCCAACAATAGCCCAAGTATCTCTATCATCTAACATCATGCTAAGTCAAAATGATACAATAATATTTATACGTATTGTCAACAATATCAAAATCAAATATAATAATTGTTGAAGGGAAGTGGGCACTACATCCCCCTCCCCTTAGAATTGAATTCTTCTCGAAGTCACCGGAATAGGTATATAAACTAGACTCATAGCAATGTAGCATCCTCACATGTAGTTACATTCTCATTATACCTATCCCACCTGAATTAAACCTACCAATCACTCTACGTCAAAGGCCTGTGGTCCCAGTGACTCTAAAATATGGATGGGCTCCACCATCACCTATCCTTGATCCCACACCTACAAGGAGGTCCAATCTAACACATGAGAAGGATCTGTAATATACCTCCTAAGTATAGAAACATGAAATACATCATGGATGTGAGACAAGTTGGGTAGCAATGCTAGACGATATGCCAAAGGACCGATACACTCCAAGATATCAAAGGGACCCACAAACCTAGGAGAAAGATGAGAACCTTTTTGTAATAGACAGGGATCTTATGTGGCCCGACATGAAGGAAGACTTTCATGACCACCTCAAAACTACGATCTCGTCTCCGTGTCAGGTTGATCCGCATACTTCTTATGCCTATCTTGATCCTCCCGTAATATCTACCTAATCATAACAACTTGCTACTCCATATCCATCAATAACGCTGGCCCAAGAGAAACTTGTCCTCTAACCTATCCCAACTCGAGATATCCCGCACTCTTGCTATAAAGTGCTTGAAAAGGAGCCATGCCTATGAACTCTAAAACCTATTATTGTAGGAAAACTCCACCAAGTACAAATACTCCTCCCATATTGACTAATGATCCGTAACATACATCCTAAGCATGTCCTATAAGATCTGATTCACTCACTCGGCCTATCCATCTATCTCGTGGTGATACTGTTGTCATCAAATTGATCTTCATCCCGAGGGCACACCGCATGGTGGTCCGCGGGAGGTGTACAAAGGGTCGTGGTCATAAATGATCTTCCAAAGAATTCCATATAATCGGATAATATCATCAAGATATACCCATACCATTACATTAGTTGTGTAGGTGGTCTTCACCGAATAAAAATGAGCCACTTTTGTCAGTTTATCCACCATGACCATGATGGCGTCATGGCGGTATCTCAACATCCAGTAACTCCAATCTTAAATTCCATGGAAATGGTGTCCCATTTCAAGCCTAGTATGGCATGAGGAAAGAGAAGTATAGTTGGATGCTAATGCTTGGCCTTCACCCTCTGACACTTTAAACAACATGACACAAACTAAGCCATGTCTCTCCAAAGTCCCCTCCAATGGTACAACTATCTCAAAGTGGTGTGCATCTTCTTCACCTCAGAATGGGATGAATAAGGTTCACGAAGAGCCTATGTCAAAATGTCTTGTGTCAAGCCTCCATCTCTAGGAACATATATCTTACCTCTATGTCCGAGAAGACAATATGTCTCTAATAAAAATCCATCAAACTTCCCCTCAAGGGGTATGTGACACTCATTCTCATCTCTCGGCTGCAAGGTAGAAGCTATCATGAGGAAGCCGCAAAAAATCCTACTCTCCAAATCAGACACATTCAAGTAGCCATACCACATGTCTCCATCTACTCAAGGCATCTCGTAATCACTTTTTTAGTCCATTTCACATGCTCTATCTCCATATCATACTCACAAAGAAACTCCATCCAATGCTACCGATGATCGTTGAGATTGGGTTACGTGAAGAGGTGACAAAGACTCAAGAGATCGAGCCTTGAGTGTAAACTGCCAAGAAGGAAGTGTCTCCACTCGAACTAAGGCATCTACAACTACTACAAGCTCCATATCACGATTCAGATAATTGAGCTCATAATAGTTGAGTTTTCGAGACTCAAAAGCAACTACTCTCCCCTCTTACATCAACACACCTCCAAGTCTTGCAAAAGAAGCATATGTATAAATGAAGAACTCACCATGAGGGTCCTGGGTACTACAAGAATAGGTGCTATCATGAGGCATACCTTCTGTCTTAAAGGCATGTTCACATCTATCCGACCATAAAAACTTCTTCCCTTTCTAATGAAGGGAAGTGATGGGGTGCGTAATATGAGAAAATTCTCGTATAAATCTCCGTAGTATCCTACACAACTCATGAAGCTACATACCTCAGTCACACTAGTGGGTTCCGCCAATCCATAATAGCTCAAATCTTGGAAGGATCGACTTATGATAACTTCCCCGTAAATGACGTGGCCCAAACACTCGTAACTCTATCTCAAAGAACACACAATTCTCTAGGTTCCCATAAAGATGCTGCTCACAAAGACACCGAAGAACCTAAGAAAGGTGCTCCTCACGCATACATGAGTAAATCAAAATTTCATCAAGGAATATGACCATAAAGTGATCTAAAATTTTCCTTAATACTCCATTCATCAAGCTCATGAACATCATGGGGCATTCGTAAGAACAAAAGGTACCACTATGAATGCGTAGTGGCCATATCTCATATAGAAGGTAGTCTTATGAATATCCACCTCTATGATTCTCAGATGATGATATCCTGACTTAAGATCTATCTTGTAGAAACTTGTAACTCCCTTCATCCGATCATATAAATCATCAATACGTGGAAGGGGGTAATGATTATTGATCATTACTTTGTTCATCTCAAGTGTAATCTATACACAACCACATAGATCCATCCTTATTCTTCACAAAATCATCTGCACCCAAGGGCATACATTAGGATGGATTAGGCCTTTCTCTAAGGCCCTCAAGTTATAACTTGAGCTCATAGAGCTGTGGGTAGTCATCTCGATAAGGTGCTCGTGGGAGATAGGATTTGTACCTAGAACTAGATCTATGTGGAAATTTATCTCATGTGGGGAGGTAATCGTGTAATAAGTGCCCGATGATGATACAAAAGTCTCTTCGCAAGGTGTTCGGGATCAGAGAAGCTTTACGGATATGCGTTAACATCCGCATGCCCCGCTTAGCCCCCGCGTGCTTTGTTTTCCCTATTTTTCCTCTTTTCTTGGCTTTTTGGTCTTCAAGATTTAAACCGCCGCCCTAAGGGCGGCAAGCCAGGACCGCCGCCCTACACAGGCGGCGGTCCAGAATCGCCGCCCGAGCAGGCGGCGGTCCCGTGCGCGCTTTCCGTAACGTGCTTTTTGAATTGGAACGCACGCAAAAATCAACGCTTTACCAGCTTTTCTTGCCGACTTGAGCATGCATTTATGTTTTTGGTCCCCTGGAATAGTGTTTTTCTTTTGTTTAATGTTTAGGAGTTCAGTTTAGATTTGATCTTTGCATGTTTGGATTCCTATAAATGCATGGTTTGTGCACATGCAAATGGCCCCTGATTTTAGTTCTGAATTTTGCTCCAAAGTTTGCTTTTAAATTTCTTGTTGCAGTAGATTTAGTTTTCCTTTGTTTAGAATTCTTAGTTTTTCATTGAGTGCTTTGTTAGTTTGTATCATCAGAACTGTAAGCCACATATCCAACTTGTGCAAGTGCAAACATTATTTGGGCCACCATTTTCACTCCAATTTTCATGTTTTCAAAGTGCTATGGTCATTTTAGTTTGCTTAGGATGGTAAGCATAGTTTGTCGCAAGTTTGTTTTAGCTTTGTGTTATCGTTGTAAGCCACGATCCAACTTCAGGCAGAAAGATTATTGTTTTGGAGTAGAATGGTCTAAGCAGCCATTAAAGTTGCAGGTTTTGCTCTTCATACGTACTAGTCTCGTGTTCCTGACGCTCTTTGTTGCATGATTCGCAGAGAGACCCCGCTAGGAATTGCATAAGCCAAGCTCTGTACTCTTGTGCTATCCCTCTCCTATCCGCATTCTATTCTGTCTGCATTTTGAAGGCTGTCCATTGATCCAAATATCTATTCCTATTGATGCAAGCATTTCACGCTTTTCTGGATTCACGTGAGCACAAAGAACGAAGAGATCATACTGAGGGGACAAGAACACACACACCGTCGGATTCGCCACGCTCGCGAAATCCAGGTTCCATCTTTCAAAGTTTTAGTTAGAACTTATCAAATAAAGTAGTTAATCACTTTATTTCAGTTATTTCCATTCTCGATATTGCCAGGGAGGTTGTGGGGATTGATAGTTTCTGAGAAACTATGATTCATTCCTCACTTCTGAGGTAGGATCGAGAATCTTGCAGATAGATTAGTTATTTCGTTGTTTAGAATAGATATACAAAATCGCATGCATAAATAAATAGCTACATTCGGCTATTTTGTTTGTTTTTACGTTGTTAGTTTAGTTGTCAATTTTAAATATTTTAAATAGCTACTCTTATAAATTGCCGGAAAATACAAAAAGAAATTATATATGCTAGAAGCACTGCACTTAGATTTTACTTTATTATAGTTTGTTTCATTACGCACAGATGACAATTACGGGACCTAGGAGCCCAGGAATACATTTTCGAGCCAATTGTGCCTCACCAATACCGTAGTAGCAATAACTCGACATGACCAAAACCTTAGGATACAAGTCTTCCAAACAACAATGCACTTCCAATGATCGTGATACTTGAGAGGGTTAAACATCAAGACGCACCAAGCGCATCTATTTTGGTCAAATCAGCCAAATTACATATTACCCTAGAAAATACCCACATGATCAGTAGAAGGGCTCAAAGAGAACAAACATTCGGTGTGATCCTTTAGTTCCACAACCCAAACGCCGGAGACACCCTAGTAGATATAGATACCAACTTAAGAATCCAAGTCATGAGAACGCCCGTAAGGTATTCTCGAGAAGATCGCACAACAACCGTTAGTTCTAAACATGAAGGTGAAAAAGCTTACGACTATTGGATACTAGGGATCAGAACTTGATCTCCCGTATGACCATAACGGGACCGCAACAACCAAGAGTCTATGGTTGTGATCCGCAGATCCCACAATGTACCCAACGAATCCATAAAAGAATTCGACATAGACACTGGCCTACGTAAATTAGTATTTTAGTCTACTCCGATTCCACCTCTCATCATTCAACAGTTATCCCTACTAAATACAACAGCTAACGAAGCTAGAGAATTTTGGACTAGGCCAGAATCGTCCATAGAATCGACCATATTTACCATATGACCCTATCAGGAGAAATACACGAAACCATCCCGGTCATTTTCCACGCATCCCACAACCCATAGATCGAATCACGCCGCAGCTCGATATTGATTGGAGCCTTCGAGCACCATCCTGCCGATCGATCTATCACACCACCAAGTTAGAAGGGCCTTCTTTGCCTTAGATTCGCAAATACCATTAGTGCGTGTGAAGACATTAGACTCGCCTAACTAGTTTGTCTCGCACATTCTACCCCACCGGCTGTCTCGCACGACCCTGGAGGTCGGGTACGTGGAAGAGTCACTTGTTGATTCTCACGCTCGCCTGTTGCTTTTCCGACGTACAAAATTGGTGAACCCGACGTGAAACAAGCAATTCTTTCACCTTCTCTTTGAGAAGTTTCATCTTCTCCACATCACCTTCGCTCCTTCCCATTATTCTGCGGGTATTCATATACCCCCCGAATATGTCGGGATTAGATGCATACGGCAGACCCCTCTTGGGTCTTGAGGCATACTACGCCCAACAGAATAGGCAGTCATCACCCTCACTCTCAATATGGGGTGACAACTATTCAACTAATCAATTGTCAACACAAACACCAAGGACTAGATATAACTCGTCCTACCAAACAGAGGGGTTGGAGCAACTTGATCAAACACAAACAGAGCCTTCAGGCTCGAA
This sequence comes from Taxus wallichiana var. yunnanensis, assembly GCA_018340775.1. Classification (NCBI taxonomy): domain Eukaryota; kingdom Viridiplantae; phylum Streptophyta; class Pinopsida; order Cupressales; family Taxaceae; genus Taxus; species Taxus wallichiana. The sequence goes on along the minus strand of CM031235.1, from coordinate 791,023,354 downwards.
CAATATGACATTAACTGGAGAGTCTGCTTCATCTCTCAGGTATTATTCCGACCGCCTATTAGTAGACAATCGGATCCATACTTGGTCTTAGACGATGGACAATCAATACTTTATCCTAGGAGTGAACAACGCTCTCAAGGCATGTACCCACCTGTAGGAACTTTGCAGATACAGCCCGAGTTCTCTCCTCAAGAAAACTCCCCTATGCCATCACGTATGGAAAATACTCTCAGAGAAACTTGGCAAGATAGCAATCAGTTCATGACAGGCTATCACATGCCTATACAACACCGAGATATACAACAAACGCCACCAAGGCACGATATCATGGCTTCACCAAACGAAGTCATTTCAAATCTAATGGAAAAGGTTAGAGGATTAGAACTTGCCCAAGCAAGTCAAAATTCAAGAATCATACAAACAGGGAGTTCCAATCCTCCGCACCATCCTAGCCAAGTGGATCTCCTCACAGGAGTAGGCACATTGGGTATGACTCCTCAATATTCACAACAAGTGCCAACTAGACCCACTATCGCCAGTACTGTTCCTCTAGGTCCAGTACAAAGCAATCCATTCCCGGATAGTACCCTTCGTACTTAAACATGTACTCCAAATCACCACAAGGGGATTTGTACTCATCCCCTAAGCATGTTTACTCAAATGCAAGGATTGCCTTATGCCCTCGCTAACGCACGTTACGCCATATCAACAACCCGCTCCGCCACCGCCTCCTCAACAGCACCATCAATGGTCGAGACGTATGCGATAGGGACTTATTCGTAATATTTAAAAGAGCCCTTAGATTTCGCCATACGAAGCGTTATGCTTCCAAGGCCTCTTCCCGATTTGCCTAAATACAAAGGAGAAGGAGATCCGAATGCGCATATCAAAGCTTACGCTATACCATTCGTGAACTACTCCCATGGGATGGGGTCATATAAAATATTCCCAAAACTGGAAGGCATTGCCTCGATTGGTATTATGTAATACCCGAGGCTTCCATACATTCATTCAAACAACTCGTGTCTCGAGTTCATCAAAGCCTTCGACATGAACAAACTATTAAGGACAGAATCGGGGAGTTCTCGCACATCAAGCAAGAACATAACGAGTCTGTCGCCCATTTCATCCAAAGGTGGCGCATGCCCTTATTCCTCGGCAAGCGCTCCAAACATGGATCGATGGAACTATGCGATTTATTCCTTCATTCTCTTAGCAGAGATGTGAAGGAAGAAGTCCGTAAGTTCCCACTAAGGACTTATGACGAGGTACTTGAGAGCGCTCGCGAATTGATCAAGCAATGACATAGTAAAGGGCCGTAAGACGTATGGAGCAAACGGAGGTTAATCACCCCTACTCAAAACACTACAACCACTACAAGCGTCAATCAAGGACCCAAAATCCTTAACAAAAATCGTGGGGTAACAACAGATGGAGTAACTGACCAGCCCAAGAGGATAAATGTCATTAATACTCCGTCACAAACAAACAACCAAAGAAACAACAATTTTACCCCGACGATCAATACAGTGGATTTTAATAATCCACAACAACAACAACGGCGAAATCCCATACAAGGACCAAACCAAAACTCCTTTGGTTATCAAAACCAAAATCAAAACCAGAAACAACAAAACTTTAGTCCTAATAGGCAACAGTTTGATCAGAATTTTAGGCCACAATACACACCAAACCAACAAAACGGGAATTACAACCCCAATTCTTATTGTGGTTTCCATAAAATTCGGGGTCATGACACTAGAACGTGTCGTGATTACAACAAATTCATGCAACGCTTGCCAAGTGAACAAAAACAATTTTTTATGGATATGTTCTTAGCAGATCCTACGTTACAACGGCAAGTACCTTCGCAGGGCGCTTCCCCTCGTAATGCCCCTCTCAAGATCTTTAATGATCCACTCCCAAATCATGATAGCGATAGGTGAAACCAACTCGAACAAACAAAGGTGCAATAACGGAAACAACGATCACGAGGCCTCAACCTCGCTAAACCGTTAGTCGCGCGCCGCAACTAGAAGTCAACCACGACCTAAGGTAGTTGGATTAGTAGAGTTAGACTCCAAATTACCCGTCAAGCAATTACGAGAACACGAGAGTATTTCTCTCAACCAAGTCCAAGCCACCGCCTGGAAACAGATAACATCCAAGAAACCATAAAGAAACCCATGGGTGCTTATGATCTAATTAATGATCTAACAAAACCTTCTCGCATATTTCATTCCTTGATTTACTAAAGAATTCCCCCGCTCATAGGGCTGCTTCTTTTAGAGGCGTTAGGTTTGGGTCATTTAGTTAGTATCACTCCACCACCTAAGCGCAGTAAATCATATAGACTTTGATGTTTATCCACCGGACAGCGGATAGGGATGTTGAATTCATATTCGAAATAAGTAAATGCCTACATGATGCCGAGATCGCACGCCGAGGCGATCCATTCTACACTGCAAGTACAAGTTTATAATAACTATGTAAAACGGGCAATGGTGATGACGGAGTCATGTTAACATAGTTCCTTTCTCTTTTCTCCAAAAATTGGGATATGGAGAAACAAACTGCATACTTCTACTACACGAAATACCTCGAGAGGCTACGATAGCCTTAAAGCCACATCGATAGAACTATAATACTACCGGCCACCTTAGGACCTAAAACAATCCTCGACGAGTTTTATATTATAGATCGGGAAACTAACTATAATATGATCCTCGCCGCCCCGGATACACCGAATGAAGGCAATCCCTTCCACGCTATTCCAAGAAGTAAGATTCCCGCATCTGGGAAAGGTATTTCAGTAGCCAAAGGTGATCCAAAGCCATTGACGACACCTAGCTGATTTAAAGAAGAGACCAGTGTACACTGTAATTCGAACCGCCAACAAATCAACTTAACAAACCCTCCGACTCAAAGCCGAGGAAAAGTTGATACCTACAACGGATCTTGAAACTACCAACATAGTCTAAGACAATTCCAACCCCTAAAGGTAAAACTAAAGAAATAGTATCATTAGGGACTACCGCAAAGATCGTTGAATTGATAGAACAAGATTCACCAATGTTCTTACCATTCGATTCAAGAGGGCATAGGATTTTCCTTAGGTGTTGGTTCCTCGCCAAAGTAAGATCTCGTATGGTAGAAGTAGAGTATGCAAACACAAAGCAGATACACCTACATCCATACTCCCAGCCTAAGTATTGGACTCTCCATTTCGATGGAGCTAAATGCCGTTATGGAGCGGGGGCAGGTATAATTCTTACCTCGCCCGAAGAGAAGGTCCTCCCATTCTCTTTTAAATTAAACTTTGAATGTACAAACAACGGCGCTGAATACGAAGCCCTCCTCCTTGGCCTTACCTTAGCCAAAAGAATTGGTATCGATAATATCAGAGTTTTAGGAGACTCACAATTAGTGGCAAACCAAGTTTCGAGGTATATGAAACTAAAGCCGAACACTCAGAACTTTACAAAAACGCTCGTAGTAGATTTAAGCAAGGCATTCAACTTCATATCCATTGAAGCAATCCCGCGAGAAAAAAATCTTCTCGCCGATTCAATAAAGAACCTCAAGATCACGCTTTTTTTACTCCAAACAATGAGCTAGAAGATACTCATTTCACGGTATCCATTCGTAATCTAACCATTAATAAAAACAATGATGGATCCTCTTTCAAATGGAAGTAAATCTACCGCCCTAGACCATGTTGGAAATGATGCGGCTACTTTGGATTACTTAAATGCCTTTGCAAAGACTACATCTCTCCTATCACACGCTAGATTTATCTCCGATCTCGCATTCATCTTCCTACTGAAATCCCGTAATGAATCTTCCTCACAAAAAGAACCTAATATATACGTGGTGGAAAACGGGATGATATGGATCTACCTCCAAAGCACCACCCGAGTTCGAAGAGGGTAATGCCTCTTTAATTGAAGAAACAATCGATGTCAATATCTAACTAAGATGAACCAAGAATTTTAAAGTTAGGTTCTTCATTAACCCCTGAGGAAGTGGAAATACACACCCAAGTTCTCAAAGAACATCAAGGCATTTGCATTTAATTATAAAGAGATGACAGGAGTCGCACCCACATGCGGTACACAACCTCGTCACTAGGTCGATGCGAAGCCAATTAAACAAAAATCAAGACCCATGAAGCCCAAAGTAGCCCTCATGGTAAAAGAGGAGGTAATAAACTCCTTTGTAGGATTCATCAAGCCGCTGACTACTCCCAATGGGTATCCAACATCGCTCCCGCTTCTCAAGAAGAACGGAAAGATACGCATCTCGCATAGATTTTCGAGATATCAACAAAGCTTGCCCTAAGGACGACTTCCCATTACCATCCATGACGTTATTGTTGATGCAACAAAGCAGGTTTTGAACTCTTGTCTCTCATGGATGGATTCTCGGGATACAATCAAATCAAAATATCCGAGCAAGATCAAGCTAAAACCACGTTTATAACTCCTTGGGGAACCTATTGCTACGCTGTTATGCCATTCGGTCTCAAGAACGCCTTGCATACATACTAGCCGCCAGCCATGACATACATATTTCACGATTTAATCCATAAAATCGTGGAATCCTACGTAGATGACTTGTTGGCTAAGGCCAAGAAGCGTTGTGACCATCCTGAAGTACTCCGCATCATCCTTTCACGCCTAATAGAATATGGAGTTACCCTAAACCCAGAGAAATGTGTCTTCGGTGTAACAGGAGGAAAGCTCCTAGGTTACATCATATCGTCACGAGGGATCGATGTTGATCCAGCCAAAATTCGGGCTGTCCTCGAAATGGTCCCACCCTCGAATGAATCCGAATCGATCATTTCTTGAAAGTTGGGTGCAATCCGAGATTTATCCCTGATCTAAGCTTTCGCTGCTCATCCAATCAACAATTTACTCAAGAAGGACTATAGATTGATTGGACCGAAGATCGCAATGAAGCTTTTGATGCAAACAAGTGCTTTCTCGCTATTACCGCCACGCTAATGCCACCAAAGCTAGATCGCCTTTTAATTTTGTACTCACTGCCACCGATGTTTCGTTAGCTTGCATGCTAGCCCAAGAAGACGATGACAAAAGAGAGCGTGTGATTTATTTCATTAGCCGAACATTGCTCGACTACGAAACGCGCTATACACAAGCAGAGCGAGAATGTCTGCCATAGTCTTTGCTACTAAACGCCCAAGACACTACATGCTAAATCAAGAGACAAGGGTCATAGTAAAGACTGACCATTTACGGACTTTTCTCACACAAGGGTCCTTGTCCAAAAAGGTCGGACGCTTTATAACCTTAATGGGAGAGTTCGAATTAACATTTGTAAACCAAGTCGCTTAAAGGACAAATCATCGCAGATTGGTTAGCTGATAACCCGCTAGACGGAGGCGACTTAGTAGACTTAGACTTTCCAGATGAATGCGTATACTACGCCGAAACCCGACCGCTATATCTCGAGTGCCCTGGTACACGCGATATCATTAGTTATATCATGGACCATAAGTACCTGTAAGGAATTACACCTCAACAAAGAAGACGGTTACGCATTATCGTAGCTAAATACGCCATTATAGAGCAGTGTGCTCTATCGAAAGCATTCGATGGGATGCTCTAAGGTGTGTTGACACAGAAGAGTCCAAGAGGATTCTCCATGAATCCCATAGCGGTATATGTGGAGGCCATTTCTGGTGGCCATGCCACCGCTCAAAAATACATCGAATGGGCTATTTCTCGCCCACTCTAGAACATGACACAATAGAGTTTCAGTACGCAGTGTCATAAATGTCAGGAGTTCTCTCATGAGATCCACATGCCGGCACAAGCTTTGCAACCGATCGCTACTCCGTGGCCCTTTTCTACATGGGGCCTAGACTTAATAGGGAAATTCTCTCCCTCATCCACAGACGGCCACAATTTTATAATTACGGCCACAGAATATTTCACTAAATGGGTAGAGGCTATGCCTCTTACAACTGTGCCTGGTTCCGTAATCGCTAAGTTCATTTTGAACCAAATCATTTGCAGATACGGTATCCCGCAAATCATTATCTCAGATAATGGAACTTCTTTCAAAAACGAAGAAGTTCGGGAGCTATGCAGTAAGTTCAAAATAAGCCATCATACGGCTTCCTTATATTATCCCCAAGCCAATGGGCAGGCTGAAGCAACAAACAAGACGTTGAAAGCCATTCTCCTTAAAACGGTAAAAGAAAACAAACGGGATTGGCATTTAAAGTTATATCCGGCCTTGTGGGCCCACCGAACCTCGATAAGAATGCCAACAGGAGCAACTCCTTTCTCATTGGTATTTGGGTCAGAAGCAGTTCTCCCACTCGAAGTTGAAATCCCCAGTCTCCGCATTTCGCTACAAGGGATTCTGGATGAGGACGCTTACAAAGAAGCGCGTCTTTCTCAATTAGAAAGCCTGGATGAAACTAGGTTAAATGCTGAACAACGACATAGAGTCTACGCCGACTGATGCCAGGCAAAGACAACAAGAAGGTCTATGAACGTGACATATACGAAGGTGACCTAGTTCTAAGGTTAGATAAACTGGATCGACAAGAAGACCGCGAAGGAAGGAAATTCGCCCAAATGGTTGGGCCCATACCGAGTCATGAAGGACTACGGAAATGGTGCATACCTCTTATGCACGCTAAGGAGAGGAGTTTGGCGAAACAACAACCCTTCCACCTCAAGTGCTTTCTACGCTGTAAGCAGGCCTAACGCTACCCATATAACTATCTACATTGCATTTTCATACAAATTAGGATCATTTTGTCCACTTGTTCTTACACAAATTGTGATCAAGGAATCTATTCTCAAAGTAATCTATTTCAAACTCGTGATGTTTTCGGCATAAAGTTCTTTAATCATACTTCTCCATCTTCGACATCATCAATCAACTCTTAATCTTTTATCAAACAAAATCGATATGACGAAGTCCTAACGGTAATCATACCAAGATCTCGCAAGTTTGTTCTCGCTTTGATTTCTTCAGATAGGTGTCCTCGCCTATGGTCCTGTTCTCTAAGCTTCATGGTGTCACATCTATCCCATATACACATCTCTTTGGAAATAAGCATATACCGACATTTTACTCAAATAGACAAGTCAAGAAGTGATTAAACAAAAAATTTTATTTTACACATTTCCTTGCCCCACCAACCTTCGGTGATGAGCTTCAAGGCTCTTACTAGTGACGTAGGGTTGGGAAAGGATGGAAATGCCCTTACTCGCCATGCCTTGCCCACGGTGATAAACCCATGTTTCCTACAGTAAAGATGGGGCAAAGTGTAGGGGTCCTCTAAACAAAGTAAATATTAAAAGGTCATAAACAATCAATTCAAACTTTGAGTCAATAACGAATGAATCGATGTTCAAAATTCCAAGAGAGTTAAAAATCCTAAAACCAGATTTTGTCTACTATGTGGCCATCTACGGGTCTAAGTCCTGGATAAACCGCAAAGCAAGTTGCATCCAAAACTATGAAGTCATTCAGTAGAATAAGCTTGTAGTTTTTATTTGGTTCCACCAAAGCTTTGTCTCCTTTCGTCACTATCACTTCACCATATTCCATAACTTGCGCCCTTCGCTCTTGGTGATGAGCCCTCGCATCCTACTAGTCAGCGTGGAGTTAGGAGTGGGGCAAGTTAACTGCTCATCATACCGATTATTTTCATCACTTTGCCAAAACAAATCATGAGGTATCCAAATTGCTCTGGCGTAAACTAAGATTTAAGATCACAATATATCTACAATATCATGTATCAAAGATCATGAAACACAAAAAGAAAGCAAACATTTGCACCATCTGTTTTCCATTGCATACATTCTAGAAAGCATATAAAACATACATCGTAGTATACACGAAGCAGCTTGGAAATAAAGAAAGTAGAATACAAATGACAAGTTTTGATCCAAAACCGACGCATATATATAAATAAATCAAGTTTATATACAATGCCATCATGCACTAGGCATGGTCAAAACGCTCAAAGAGCCCGTAATACACAAAAGAATATAAGTACAAATACGTAAAGCCAAGTGGCCTCTCAACCCCGCGCGATCCCGATCCCCAGCAAGGTGCGCGCGCTCGCCAGACTCTCGGCACGCCGGCGCCTCGAATGGACGGAGGGCTCTGTGGTCCCTAGGGGCAGCCGAGTCTCGCCATGAGAGCGCTCCTCATAAGACGCCGGATGTCTATAGCCGGCCAACTCAGACGGAGAGTTTGACACCATCTTCGCCACATGCCAAATGGGAGCAAAGACGCAGCAGTGTCGCCGGCCGCCGAGGGGCTCTCCAAGCATCCACGGATAACTCCGCACGGGTCTTATCCATAGGGATCATCAAAGAATCGACGCAAACCCTACGGATTAGATCCCGCCACTCATCAACAGTCTCTGCAAAGCAAAGAAAGAAAAACGAATTAGGAACTAGGCAAGAGGTTAAAGTGTACACAATGCAAATATAAGGAGAGTTAACATTCGAAAACAAATCCTAAAACAAAACAAGCATTGAAAGGAGGAGAGGATAACTTACTCGGATCGCCAGGCCTCCAAGATGGGTCGCCAGGGCCAGCACCTGCTGCTGATGCCGCTGCTGACTGAGGGGCTGCTCCTGTGGTAGGGGCAACATGGCGCCCCGCAACGGACTCATCGTCTCCACCATGGCCTCGGAGAGTGGCCTCGTAAGCCACGGCTCTCTCTCGCACTCTCCTCCTCCTCTCGCCCCGCAGAATATCCCCGAGTATCACGCCACTCAGATCGCCTCCATCCGTCCGCTCCTCCGACTCCTCCTCCGTGTACTCCTCTTAATCGAGTCAATATCTATGGGGGTCGCCACGCTATGAGCAGAGGACTCGCAGCAACTCAAGTAATGGTGCCCGAGGCGCACCAGCCTCTCCTCTAGCCCGAACTATCCCCTCGGGCCGTAATAGGAATGCTGTGGGTAACCGCTGTCCAACCACGGCCTCTGTGCCCCCTCTAGCCTCTCCTGACTGATCTATAAAAAAGGTGCTACCGGGAGGAAGCATAGCCGCGTAGCAGGGGAGGCCAAACCGCCGAGGAACCTGGCCAAGGGATGTACTCTACCCGGCCCACACGATCAATAAGCTGCCCCGTGATGGAGCAGAGATCAATGTCGTAGTCTCCTCTCCCCATATACCGGCCATAAGCCGGTATGGTGTAGCCTCCATGTCTCCGCTGTGGTAAGGGTGGCTACCGGGCCGTGAGGTGCTCGAGCACCGACATACCCGACCATCGGCTGCCCTCACCGCCCCGGATCTCGCCACCTCCACGCCCGCCATACGGAATGAAACGCCATACACCCAACTCATGACTAGAGTGGGGTGGCTCAAGGATCTGCTCTCGCAATGACTCGACCACCCTCGTATAAGTCATGGTAGGTGGTCCCCAAAATGTCCGCGCCCTGTGCATATTTCCGGCCATGTCCTCTATCTCGTGCAATAATGGGGCCTCAGCAAAGATAACAATGTATCCCCTCCTTGTCCCCGATCGGCCTCGAGGCAAGGATCCCCATGATGGCCTCATCTAAATAAGGGATGGGCAAAGAAGGAATGGATCTAACTCGCACTCCCTTCTTCGGCCCCGTAGAAATGGCCGCATCCCCATATAACCAGCCCACCCAATGAGCTATCTCGTGCCCTGGACCTCGCTGCTCCAAAGCAGAGTCTCCGCCCGATGATCGGGACCCCAAAATGCGGTAAACATCCTCCAAAGTGATGGTCCACTCACCACGACTCCCCCTGGCAGCCAAGGTGTTCCGATCCGCGTCCCAATATGAAAATAGGTCACAAAGAATGTGACCGGATGGAGCAACGTGGGGCACACGCGATATACGCATATGCCGGCCCTCTCGCAATGTGTCCTCCTCATCCGCCGAGAGGGCATCCAATACCCCGGCAGCCAGCCGCACTCTCTCTCCCGCCTCCATCTAATGTACTCCTCTTTGCCCGCATACACCCAAAAACACACAAGGAAGAGTAAGTTAGTATCTAAACAATATCAAGAGAAGCATAAAAACACGTACAAATGCTAAAAATACAAGTAAAAGCTTTTAAGTGAGGTTCTTTTCAGATTTCGCAAAACCGCCGCCCGAGCAGTGGGGGGCGGTTTTGTAACCTCCGCCTTAAAGGCGGCGGTCTCAGTGACACGCCCGCCTGCATGTGGCGGCTAAGTTGTGGTAACCGCCGCCCGTTTGGGGCGGCGGTCGCGGTCCGAAAACCCACGCGGGTTTTTAAGCTTAAAAAGCCCAAAAATGCGAAAAATGACTATTTTAATCAAAAATGGGGCCTACCAAGAGGCGCCCTAGATGGACCCTTTAAACCAAACATTTTCAAAAATAACCCCCATCAGCAAAGAATTTAACATTTCAAATCAAGAGGGAAAACACAAAATTGAAGAAAACCAACCCGTGATCTCGCGGTGGCGTTCCGCACGTGGAGGCATGATCTCTATCTCACTGTGGACATTTTGACTCTACTCGCGTGAGAAACCGTCACCGTGGGTCCTGAGCTCAAAACCTATCAAATCGACTCACAAGCAAATGAATAGGAAAATGGGCCCACTTTCATATATATATAACGCCCGATTCATTTTAAATATCTTTTCACAGTTCTGAGCGCCGACGAGGTAAGTTTCTATCCTCGCACAAATGGTACGTCCTCTTTTCTATTATTTTAACGTTTATTTTTCAAATTATCAGATCTATCTCGCATTTGAGTTCTCTTTTCATTTCGCAGTAAGGAATTTTGGACGGCGGCATTTCAACACACGGCGTGTAAGGTATAACTTCTCACTTCCCATTTCGGGACGGCCATACATACGGACCCACCGCTTTATGCCTCTTCATGGCTAAAACGCTTCTCCGAGGGGGCAATATGTACGTACTCAAAATCAGAAGGTATCGTACTACGTAACGTGTAATAAGTGCCTGATGATGATACAGGTCTCTTCGCAAGGTGTTCGGGATCCAGAGAAGCTTTACGGATATGCGTTAACATCCCGCATGCCCCGCTTAGCCCCCGCGTGCTTTGTTTTCCCTATTTTTCCTCTTTTCTTGGCTTTTTGGTCTTCAAGTGATTTAAACCGCCGCTCTAAGGGCTATGGCGGTTTCGTGACCGCCGCCTACACGGGTGGTGGTAGTCCAGAATCGCCGCCCGAAAGGTGGCGGCGGTCCTGTGCGCATTTTCCAGAACGTGCTTTTGATGGAACGCAGAAAAAATCAACGCTTTACCAGCTTTTCTTGCCGACTTGAGCATGCATTTATGTTTTTGGTCCCCTGGAATAGTGTTTTTCTTTTGTTTAATGTTTAGGAGTTCAGCTTTAGATTTGATCTTCGCATGTTTGGATTCCTATAAATGCATGGTTTGTGCACATGAAAATGGCCCCCGATTTTAGTTCTCGAATTTTGCTCCAAAGTTTGCTTTTAAATTTCTTGTCATGCCAAGAGATTTAGTTTTCCTTTGTTTAGAATTCTTAGATTTCTCATCGAGTGCTTTGGTTAGTTTTGTATTGCAAGCCGGTAAGCCACATATCCAACTTCAGTGCAAGTGCAAACATTATTTGGGCCACCATTTTCACTCCAACTTTCACTTTTCACAAGTGCTATGGTCATTTTAGTTTGCTTAGGATTGGTAAAGATAGTTTGTCGCAGTTTGTTTTAGCTTTGTTACCGTTTTTGTGGTAAGCCATGATCCAACTTGTGGCAGCATAACATTATTGTTTTGGAGTAGAATGGTCTAAGCAGTACCATTAAAGCGTAGGTTTTGCTCTTCATAAAGACTAGTCTCGTGTTCTGGGACGCTCTTGTTGCATGATTCGCAAAAGAGACCCCGCTAGAATTGCATAAGCCAAGCTCGACTTGTGCTATCCTCTCTCTATCCGCATTCTATTCTGTCTGCATTTTGAAGGCTGTCCATCGATCCAAATATCTATTCCTGTTGATGCAAGCATTCCATGCTTTTCTAGATTCACGTGAGCACAAAGAACGAAGAGATCATACTGAGGGGACAAGAACACACACACGGCCGGGATTCGCCACCTGCTCGCGAAATCCGTGTTCCATCTTTCAAAGTTTTAGTTAGAACTTATCAAATAAAGTAGTTAATCACTTTATTTCAGCTTATTTCCATTCTCGATATTGCCGTGGAGGTTGTGGGGATTGATAGTTTCGAGAAACTATGATTCATTCCTCACTTCGAGGTAGGATCGAGAATCTGCAGATAGATTAGTTATTTCGATTTGCTTAGAATAGAGATATACAAAATCGCATGCATAAATAAATACATTCGGCTATTTTGTTTGTTTTTATGTTGTTAGTTTAGTTGTCAATTTTAAATATTTTAAATACTACTCTCTTATAAATTGCCGTAAAATACAAAAAGAAATTATATATGCTAGAAGTGCACTTAGATTTTACTTTATTAGTGTTTGTTTATTATCGCTTTTGCATGACAATTACGGGACCTAGGAGCCCAGGGAATACATTTTCGAGCCAATCGTGGCCTCAGCCCAATACCGTAGTAGCAATCGACATTGACCAAAAACCTTAGGATACAAGTCTTCCAAACAACAATGTACTTCCAATGATCGTGATACACTGAGAGGGTTAAACATCGAAGACGACCAAGCGCATCTATTTTGGTCAAATCAGCCAAATTACATTACCCTAGAAAATACCCACATGACTCGTAGAAGGGCTCGAAAGAGAACAAACATTCGGGGTGTGATCCTTTAGTTCCACAACCCAAACACCGGAGACACCCTAGTAGATATAGATACCACTTAAGAATCAAGTCATGAGAACGCCTTTGTAAGGTATTCTGAGAAGATCGCACATCCGTTAGTTCTAAACATAGAAGCTGAAAAAGCTTACGACTATCATGGATACCAGGGATCGTGAACTTGATCTCCCGTATGACCATAACGGGACCGCAACAACCA